>VWPU01012614.1:0-108224 GCA_013398955.1 Callaeas wilsoni
ACCGGGGCAGCCCCGGGGGCCGGGCGCGGGTGGGGGCGGCGGCCGCCCCTCCGCCGGCCGGGACTGACACGCGTGACGGTGCCCACGGGGCGGAGGGCGCACGGGCCCGCCTGGCAACGACCGCCGCGGGCTGCTGGCGTCGGGGAACAGCGGGGTCTGGGCTCACGGCCGGGCCGGAGGGAGGTGCACAGTGGGCGCTGCACCTGCACAGGCATCCGCTCCCCGTGCGCCACGGTGGCTTGCTGCTTGAAATCGCTGGAGACAGGCTTTTCCTGGCGTATGGTCAGCTCCAAGGCTGCTGCAGGGGAAAGCTCAGAGCTCATACCTTATATGTTATGAGTTCATCTGGTCGCATGTTTCATAGTTTCAACAGTATGAAATAATGGGAAGAAAGAAAATGCCCCGCGCCACATTAACCTTAGGTTTCATTTTTACTGTGCAGTTTTGACAGGTAAATACGACTTACCTTTCTCTTCTTGATTCCCAGACCTAATCTCAGTATTGCAGCTGAATGTGGAGGCTTGCAGAGAAGCTTGTCCCTTTTTTCCTTTCTAGTGTGCCACCCCTACCATGTTGCTGCTGTTTGTCTTTTAAAGGGCATTCTTAAATGCCCAGAATTGCATTAAATGCCCAGGACTGAACAGTTCCTTTCCATACTTAGGAGTTACTGCTTTGTATCACTTTTGTCCAGGCATTATGAGCTACCCTTTGGAGAAACATCCTTACTTCTCTGAACTTTTGCTGCCTG
Organism: Callaeas wilsoni; assembly: GCA_013398955.1. NCBI lineage: Eukaryota > Metazoa > Chordata > Aves > Passeriformes > Callaeidae > Callaeas > Callaeas wilsoni. The sequence continues at coordinate 749 of VWPU01012614.1, forward strand.
TGATGTTTTTGCAGAACAGTTACTGCTTGAAAAACTCAAGCAGGTTAAATTTCCATATAGAGGTTCATGTACCTTCCATGTGAGTTTTAGGAGGAAGAAAAGGAGTTTTCTGATTGCCAGTTGGGCTTCTGGGAAACCTAGCTGGCTGTGAGATAGTCAGGAGTTGTTTGTGATTCGTGGTTTTGTGTTGTGTTTTGGTAGCAGTGTATTGTATCAAGGCCCTGGTGGCCAAATCTAGGTCAGAGGCTATCTAGATTATTCCTGCATTGTCATAAACAGTAAAAATTTAGGTCAACAAAAGCTGACTTTGAAATATTACCTTTTCATATTGTGGTTATGTTGTTTTTCACTACTGCTGTTTATTGGAGTAGTTTCACTGGGTTTATATCGGGTGCCATAGCTGAAGGCTAAAGTTAATGATAGGACGAAGTGACTTGTTGGAAGTCTGCCAGACCTTGTTGCTTCTGATGCTAACTCTTCCTAATTTCCAGAAGAATTGCAGACATTTTGCTGCAGAAGAGGGAATGTTTCCTAAAACCGTACCCAAGACTTCCTGTGGTAATACTCAGGAACAATTTGGGTTCGTATCTATTTGGGATGTGTAGGGATGACATGTTCCAAGGTTGAGAAATGGAGTGTTCAGTGCTTGTGTGAAATAATGTTTGCAGGTGTAAATCTTGTCGGTGTTCTCATGTGAAGATTCTACATGTGATGCTATTTCAGAAGTCTCAGAATAGCGATAATTATTATCCGTAGAACACTGTTGAAGGTTTTGACAAGGTTATGAATATGAGCTTTTGTTCTTTTATGACATGATTAGGCAACAGCCTTTTCCCGCTTAGCGTTCCCAATGCTGTTATCAGTGAGGCTGCGAAAGTTATCAGCCTCCCTTCTTCTCGTGGTGGCCTGAGCACCTCCTTACCTTGGTTTGGAGCTGTCATTTTCACTGTGCTCCCTGATGAACTTCTGTGCAGGAGCATATCTGAGGACTAGCCTGCAGTTTAAGCAGATATATGAATCTGTCTTGACAAAGAAACAGGAGTTTATATACAACTAACGGAAGGGTTAAGAAGCTAAAAAGCATTTGAAGTTTAGTAGGCATCTTTCTTTGTTTTTTTCTTTTCCCCAGCTTAAGATCACAGAACTGAATCCATTTGTTTCTGTATTGAGTCCACTATCTTTTTGTGTTTGATTAAAGATTGCTTGCAAGAAAGGCATTTGTTCTTGGTTTGAGGTCAAGAGGTTTTGGAATAACGCCTTTGCTAGGGAGGTTGTTTCAAATTTTTTAATGATCTTCAATATTAGTCCTTTTAACCTGTTCAACCAACAGTTTTACAATATCCCGTTCTTCAGACCATACCTTTGTAACATTAAGCTTGAATTCATGTTAACATTTTTTTCTTCTCTAAGTTGAACAAACCTCTAGTGGTTTTACTTGACTCCCATCATGCTCTTGTAAACCCAGCTGATCATTCAGTGCTGGTCTGGTAAATCATGTGATTTTTTTTCTCTACTTCTTCACAGCATTCATTTCAATCTTAAAACTTCTTTTGATATAGGACATCTATACTGAACTCTAAAGTGTGATCAGTTGTTGCTTGTGGTGATGCTACAGTTGAAGGAACACAAACAGAAATTACCTAATCATTTAAAAGGGGTAGCCTTCGGGAAGTTTGGAGTTTAGTGAAGCTATATCCACCACTTCAAATAAACTTTTAAATTTTTATGGGGATGGATGGTTCTTTTGGTGGGCTTAGCTTAAAAGGTGCATCTCTCTGAAAATAGTTGTCTGTCTTTCCTGCTCACTCAGTAGTTATTTTCTGTTTCCTTCTCCAACATGAAGTTGCAAAGGTCCTTTGCATAAGTGAGGATATTTGGCTTTATGGTTTCCTTTGGAATGTGTGTATGCAATGCTTGGTTAGCTGCAAGCTTAAATATAAAGCAGTATTTCTCTCCATCTCTACCCAGTGTTGGTGGGGAAGTGAGCTCTATATCTGATGTTCAGAGGTCTGTTTGAGTGTGAATTTGCATCCCCAGCATGATAGGTTGTTTCAGTTGCACTGGTCAAGTGAGTTTGTTGGCATGCATAAAGTGAATTGTTGTACTTTTGAATAAAGTTATATTTAGTGGAATCTGCAGTGAGGAAAGGAGTGCATTTTCATTGCGTCTCCTCAGTTAGTTAGAAATGAAATACTGCCCTAAGTTTTGCAGGGCTTTAATATGGCAGGAGAGCCCTACCAAGTAAAAAGGAGTTTTTGCACCCTTGCATGAAAGGATCCGGTTAAAAGGAAAAGGTGTGTATTGGAGGTTTTTTATCTGTTTTCTTCGTATTTTGCCACTTTCAGTTAGCTGGGAATTTTAAGTCTTCTACATTCAGGAGAGACCGAGTTTAACAAACTTTTTCATCTTATTTATTTTTTGTTAAAAATAGAGGAGAAGAAATAGGAGTCTTACAAGCAGATTCAGTAGTATGCAGAACAGCATTTAAGCTTTTGCATCACTTTAAATACTGTCAAAACTATTGAGTATCTATATATGTGCAAGGTCTGTAATATGTATGTCTGGTATTTACACGATTTTTGAAATAATATTTCTATGTCACTTTGCTAAATGCCTGGAATGGTGCTACACAGTTTACATGTTCAATACTGTTTTAAAACAGTAAAGACAGGAAAAACTTAGGTTTGACAAATATGAATGTATAAAGTATTTCCTCAGAAGTACTTCCCTGGACTAGGGTTTTGAGCCCTTAAACTGCTGATGTAGAAATACGGAAAATAATGGGATTACTGAAAGAAAAAATAAATAAGGAATTTTACATGAAGGAGAAATCTCCCATTTATGCATTGTACTAAAACAAGGACAACAAAGTGAAATAGAAAAATTGTGATCAATGGTATTTCAATGCAAACATATGAATAATGTATGGAATAATTTACTCTTGAGGATGGGAACATCTCTCAAGCATTAGCCACATGAGTAGGAAGTGTATTGGTGGTTCTGTTATATACAGCTGTGGAGGAAGGATATAAACCTTTGTTCTTCAGGGCACAAGCAAATTACTTGGAAGCACTATTTTTCTGTCATGATTATTACAAAATACTTTTGTCTTTGCCCTTAAATCATTGTCTTACACCTGGGAATACCATTATGTATAATTCATCTAATGAAATAAACAATTTCGCCATAAGATTATTCATTCTGTTGCAAACACCTGAAAAAACGAAGGAACAAATCCGATGCTGTCCTTTGATAAGGTATCTTTTTATAATACTTTGCTTTCTTTCCATTATTTATGGAGTCCTGAAGCAAATGAGTTTCTTTCATTCAGAGGATATTTGTGTATTTGAAGCATTGTTGATAATTCAGACATGTTAATTAGCATGAAGCCTGACAGATTCAGGATGTATGTTCTGGAATATCTGTGGTGGTCTTTCTGACGTCTTGAATAATCCACCAAAACCATTTCCTTCCAGCTTTGTTTTTGTTACATGGACAAAAGTCCTTCTCATATTCTCTGTGTTTATTACCCCCTGCCTCCCCTTCCCAGCTGAGTCCTTTAAATGAGCCTGTCAGATTTGAAGTGCTACGATCAATGTTTCACCTGTTTCCAATCTTTTGTTTCCCTATGGATGACCTGTTGTGATTTCAAGCTGGAGTCCTCATTTTCCTTTCATTCTTCTGAAGAAGTCTCATTATTTGGCTACCATTTCACTAAATCCTTCTCATTTGCAGACATGGTATCATCTGACTCTTCGGCCTCTTTATAAGTCCTGTTTACTGTTTATAAATGTTTGTGTCTGTTCATTACCCTTCATTCTTATTTCTTTATGCTTGCCTGTATCTGGGCTACAGCTAGAATGAGAGAACAGTCCTATAGTAGTTCACTCTTCTTTTTTTCAGACTATTAAAAATCTTTCTTGCTTTTAATTTCTTTCCCCGTCTTCTCCCTCTTTCTGGGTGAATCAGTTTAAGTTTTTTCCGTGGAAGACCTCAGACTACAGGAGAGTAAGTGTCTGCCTTTAGCTTTCTCACTTTTTCTCCCTGTGTTCCATCCAGTTTTTTTCATTTCTGTGTGGGGTTTTGCTCATGTCTTTTTTACTTTCCTGCTTTCTTGAAAGCTTTGTTTTGTGAAGCAAGTGTGAAATCAACATCTGTTACAAATTGCTTTAATTTGTCAATGTTTTAAGTCCCAAAGAGGTTTGTGCTGGCCAGCTTATTCAACGCACTGGTGCTTATTTAAGAGAGTGCAAGGTTAGCTTTGTGTTCCATGTAGGGCTGCAGGAATTGGCATAAGTGCTGGAGACACATGTGTTATTGCATTGCCATGGATGTCTGTCCTGGTACTCCTACACTTTATCTTACTGCGAACTTACATGGACTGGGAAAAAAATGAGGAATGTGCCTTGGCAAAATGATCTCTTGCATTACAAAGATCCTCTTAGAAGTAACTGCTCTCACGGTTTTAAAAACACACTATGGAAAAGTGTCTTCTTTTGATGAAATACTTGTATTTGTTACATGTAATAACTTGTATTTTGGGCATGCACAAAACAAATCTGAGTGAGTTTCTTGCATCACTACAGGCCTTCTCTTGATTAGGGTTGACTTTGTTTCATCTGAGGGAGACAATTACTCTGAGAGGCTAGAGATTAATTTAAATTACCTTTCTTTTCAGAATTGTCAGGATGGTGGATAAGAACATTTACATAGTACAAGGTGAAATCAACGCGGTGGTGGGAGCCATAAAGCGTAATGCCCGATGGAGCACTCACACACATCTGGTAAGTTACCTTCGATTGTTGCCATCTGTAGTAGCAGGTAGAAACCCCTATGGCAGAAACCACCTGGCTTTGGAAAAACACCTCACTTTTTTGTAGCACTTGTTATAGTACTCTTGTAAGTAAAGCTGGAATAACCTTCTATATTGTTTACATTGTTTTGGGCTTCTCATGTGCCAGTGAGTGTAAAAGCTGCAAAGCTGGAAGTCTTCTACCTTTTTATCCTGTAAATACGAAAACCCCACATTGTATTCTGTGTGGAATCATCTCATTTAGACTTTTATCAGCCAAGGATGTCAGGGAATTTGCATATATGGTGTTATTTTATTTAGCACAATGTTTTTATGTGTCTTTTGTACCCTCTTAGAGAAGACAATCTTCATCATGAAAGCCATGAAATAAAAATTGGGGAAGTCATTACATACAGAGTATTTTAAAATTTTCTATACGGCATGATATCTGTTTTCAGCTCTATTTTGTTGCCGCTATCTATATTCGTGGCTAAACCCTCTTAATAGTTTCAAACCTGCTTTGGTAAAAACCCTAAACACAGTGTTTCCAAGTCTAACCATGCTTTGGTGGGGTTATGGCTGCCGCAGTGTAAATGCGTGGATGTGGCACAGTGTATCAGTGGTGCACTTCGGAATGTCACATGAATAAGCAGATGGCTGTCATCCAGCACAAGTGGTTTCAGTTTGTCAAAGGGCAGGGCCCTTTTTCCTTCTAACAGGCATTTCTTCATTAGAGCTCACGGCCTCTCCGTTCGGAGTGTGGGTGCGGTTGCACTCAGCTTGGAGAGACTGCTGCTCCTCCTTATTTTAATATCATAGACTAAGGCTAAAGGATGCAGCTAATTCATATAAATATTGCACTGTGATTCTTTCTTCAAGTTATTTTAATGGCATAAAATGTCATTGTATTTCTGTTCCCATTACAATCTGCATAGATTAACATTATAGCAAATCCAGATGAGCCATTTCAATATGGTATGAGTTAGATTTGCAGTGAAATTTATTGAACAGCAGAAGGCTAATCAGAAATACTTCTAAGGACAATAAAACCAAACCAGAATGCTCAGTCTTGGACCTATGATTTGACATTTGAGCTGTATGATATTGGGGAGCACTGGCAGGAAAATAAAAATGCTTCTCTTAGATTTGATGGTGTAAACATGCTGACAGTGATAAACTCAAACCACAGTACTCTTGTGAATATGATAATGAGGTCTCTACAGACCCATTATTAAGATTTGTCTTCAGGAATATGTTTGCATCATTAATTACTTACTTCTTATATATAACCTATAGGATGAAGAAAGAGATCCCCTGCTGCATAGCTTTAGCCACCTAAAAGAAGTGCTGAATAATATAACAGGTAAGCTTCTACAGAGATCAACAGGTATGTGCACCTGCTAGGGTATATGCAAATAAATGTACAAGTGTACTTATTTATCTTATTTACTATCCGGAAGTCATTTATTGAAGAACAAGAAAAAAGGAAATATGCATATACTTTTAGACAAATAATAGCAATGTAAACTAGCACAGAAATACCACTACTGCCACTGTCTATAGAAATATGTATGTGTATGTATATACAATTTTCGTGTGTGTATGCACACACGTATTTTTATAAAGATGCCTGTTTCTTTGATATACTGAAGCTTGTAGTAATATATGAAATGTGGTGTATTATCATGCATAGCTTTTTTGTGCTTTGTTTATGCTTTCTGATCTGAGTGATGAAAAAAATCTGCTTAGAAAGTGGTTTTTCCGTCTGTTTTTTCCTCACATTCTTTGGTTTGTTAGCTTTCATCATATGTTATTATGTAATAAGTGAAGCACAGGCTTCTGCTATTTGAGTCTCTTGGATTATAAGTGAAAGACTTACTTTGTAATCACCTGCACTGAAAGAAACTGGAAATCTATATTGATTACAGAAGTGGAACACAAGGCTGTGGTGTGTATTCTGGCCATTTTTTTCTCACAACCCATCTTTCTCCCTTTCCCCCAGCATTTTTTGATTTTGTAGTTTCAGGAGTGGTTGTTTAAATGTAACCCAAGTATATGTTGAGAGTCTGGAGGTGAAGCTAATCCTAAACTCCATATGGCATTCTGCATATTCTTCCCAGGATTTTTCTTACTGACTGTAGTATTTGAAAGTAAACTTCATTTCTGGTCCCTTCATTACAGTGAGTGTTCAGAGCTGCAGTTAACCTTAGTTTGAGATGGACTTTTTGCATTTCTAACTGTGAAGCATGCTCTTGCATCCATGCTGAGTCTGGAATCCCATAAAAAGTGTGTTCCCCAGAAGCACAGCAGTGCTGCTTCCAAGTGATGATAGGAGGTGCTGAGGATACGTGCCAGTTCTAAGCCGTTCTTCCTTCCTCTTTTGTGTATACCTGTAAGTGTAATGCTTTGCTTTTCTCTGCCAGGTTAACTTCCTGTGGTTGTAAGCAGAATTTTTCTGTCAGATCATGACATCTTAGGGAACTCCTGAACAGCTTGCATTTCTGGATAGTGTCTTTGTTCTGGACGTTATGCTTGTACCTGAACTACGTGACAGTCTGAATTTGTGGGGTTTTGTGTAAGCTCACTCATCCTCTGTAAGATATGCGTGCAGTCACCAAAAGTGTTTTGGGAGGAAATTTTCCTTTTCTCCCTTCTATGAGATAAAATTTTTTTTGAAATAAGCTTCCTGAAGTTCTTTGCCATTATTGCAAATATCTCTTCTCATCAACAAGAGCAGGGACTGTCAGGATGCTCAAATAAATGCAGTATAAGTAAATGTCAGGGACTGGCCATTTATCTTGAGCAGCTAGATACAACGTGCTGTTGACTTGTTGGGGAAAAAATGCAAGTTCACTATCTGCTTGTGTTAGAGAAAGCAAAGTTTAATGTACTGAGAGATTCAGAGACTCCCTTTGTATTAGTCATCATGTAAGTATGGTTCCTGCTGAGATAATAGTTGCTTATATATGGGGATGATAGCATGTTGGTTTGACTACATGGGATTCGTTTATACAGGTAATTTCAGCTTCAGTGACCGCTATTTACTGACTAGTGTCTTGAGATAGGACATCATTGCTCTGCTCCATCTTTTTTCCATTTTAGACATGGACTTGTTCCCAAGCAATATTTTGAATGACACAGAGTCTCCTGCATCATCTTCCAGGCAATCAAAAGTCTGGTCCCCAGCATAGGGGGTTTTTGGTAATTTTTTTTTTCCCTAGACCTTCCTTTCATGTCTCTTTCATTAGCTCATGGAAACGCATTGCTTTTATATTTAAATTTATTCAAGCTGTAATCTTTGACATTTGAGTTAGCTTTTAGTACAATTTTGCATTTATAGTAATATATATTATGTATTTTCTCAATCCCCCAAGAACCCATTTTAATCTGTTCCGGATGCAAATTTCAGGCTGCCTTGTCCCATCTCCCCTCTTGCTCTCTCCCTCCCTTCCCCTCCCCCATGGAGCATGTTTGATCAGGTGTGGCAGGAATATCCACTGTCAAGCTGCGCCCTTTATATTAGTCAATATTATCCTTCCTTCCCTCCCACTCCCTTCATTCTCCTCTGGGCTTTACCAGTTGATTTATAATTTTGGAATTCTCATCGGAGTCTGTAATACAGTTTGTTCATTATTTAACCAAAACCTGTTTAATGAGCAAAGAGAGGCAATGTAAATGTTAGGCATGTTGCAGTGGAGTACCTTTTGTTCTCCTCTGAGCTAGTGGGTATTAACTCTGTCATGACTGTGATGCTGAAATACCCTGGTCAAGGGTATAAAGATGCACTGTATGCCCCGAGCAGCTAAAGATTCCTGTTTCAAAGTATTGCTCCTCAAGAGTAACTAAATTATATACTGGAAAGCTTGCCTGCAACTAAGTATGGTATCCCATCCTGTTGTAAGACCTACATGTGCTCTTGGAAGAAGCATACAGAGAAGATGTGTTGCTCAGCACAAACAGTCCCATGATTATGGTAAGAGTAACTTCACTTCTACAGTTCAGCATACCTAAGGGCCTTGAACCTGAATTATGTTTTGAAATTTCTCTTTAAAATTCTGATAGAGAAACTTAATTTCTGTGGGAAATTTATGTAGATTTATAAAAAGTTTAATGATTTGAAAATGAACAGCATGTCCACACTGATCCACTGTCAGTTGATTTATTGGATGCCATTTTTACACTGTCATGGCCTGCATGTATTTTAGCTACTATTGATAGTAGTTGCCTGAAAAACAGAAAGGAAACATAGAGGTTGTCTTGGGTAATGCATAAGTTAATCCAAGATAAATTTAATAGCTGAATGCTTGCTATGCTAAGATGAGCACAATAAACTTAAGTGATGGTATGGCGTGTCTCATTTCTAGTGCTTAGAAAAAGCAGAAGTCAGTGTCCTGAATTATGACCATATGGAAGCAATGACTATCAGGCATTGTCCATGCATGCAGAATTGAAATATAGCTACATTTTCAAAGGTTGTTTTAAAGCTGATGAAAACCTGTACTGATACAAGTTTGGATCTAGGGCTGCTGTCACCACCGCTTCCATTTGACTTCTGTTTAAAGTGAGCTGAGTACCCTGAAATATATGTCTGGATGTTGAAATATTTGTTTGTTTTGTCAGTTTTGTTATGGATTCAGGTCAACAAAAGGAAGCTTCTTTTTAACATCCAGTGATAACTGAGCACTGTCTCTTTCATGAGTGGTTCCAGGTTAGGATGCTCTCTAGGTCAGCAGAGAGGTTTTATAACCACAAATAATTGGAAATATGGACTAAGTATAAGCCTGCTTTTCCATCATTTTATGAGAATTGGGTTTCTTTAAATCCTTCTCTGGCTGTTGAAGTCTTCAGAGCATTCTGGTATGATACAGAGGTAAGAGCAGATACTTCTGTAGTCATTCTTCGCATTGCAGAATTTGTGCTTTGCTCTGATCAGGGGGATGAGTCAGTAACCAGGATTTTTGCGCCTGAAGTGCTGCCTACTGGTGTGTAGGATGGCTTTAGGACAGGAATGACTGAATACAACTGCCTTGTACAAGTCATGACTGCAGTGGGAGAAGCAGGTGTTTGTGGAAAGTGTGTGCATCGAGAGTCTATTTAAATAAGGTTTAAACTAGGTAAACACACCTGTGAAGAGGTGCTTGTGTATATTTTAGGTCCATGAGTGCCAGACTGCAGGGTTTGAGTCCTTTTATCCTCTGGTGGTTCAGAGTTAGTGCATTTAAACAGAAGCTGCAAAGTAAGCTGTTAGAAGCACTCTGATTTCATGCACATTCATGACATTTTAAATGAATGCTTGTACAGTGGGTTCAGAAGAATCTTTTCATGGCTTATTTCAGACAAGAAGCTGCTGCAAATCTCCATCTTTAGAGGGTTGACTGGGGCATTAAGAGCTGGCTAAAGGTCAAATGACTGTAACCGTAGGAGAACCTTTGCCCAGTGTACTGACTTAATATACTTGTTACTGTAGCCATCAGTTTTCTGGTATGTAGACTTGATTGCACACTCATTTTCTCGTGTCTGAGCTCTAGAAGCTCAGTTTTTATGGAAAACCTGACAGTTGTATAAAACAGTACAGGAATTTTATCCTGATTTTGGATTAATGTCTGAACTTTTTCTGAAGATCTAGTTTTAAGAAGTGGTAAATTTGTGGTAAATATAAATCTGTGGCCTCTTCTCAGTGCTATTAAAGTGCTACTGGTTAGACTATGAGATGTTCATTCAAGTTAAGAAATCAGAAAAATAGAGTTTTGGGTTTTTTTAATAAAGAAGTGTAAGAATTAGACTGTATGAGTGTGTGGTATGTAAACTGGTGTGATGCTTATTGCTTTGCAGGGGACAGCAATACCATATTTTATTTATTATTTAGATCTTGAGTTTCTGTTCTAAGTGCCTGAACTTACTGGCAAATAACAAATATAATGAACTGCATACTGTGATATCTCCCATTGTTTGCATTGAAGGATAGAAATGTTACCTAGATCAGCCATTTAAAAAAAAGGGCTTTTTTTTCTGTTGCATGTCAGCTTCCTATGAAAAATCTAGAACATTCACTGATCTTATAGGTCATGTCTGTCCTTGTGATAACTCAAAAAAAAAAAAGGATTTTTTTTTTTAATAACAGGTATCCACACATGTCAACTTGGTATTTTTGAATACCAAGCAGTTCAGGTTAAGATTTAGCTTTTTTTTACATTCTCTATGAATTTTTAAAGAATTTTAAAGGGTATAAGTAATGTTAGGAAACTGATAGAATAAGGTTTCTTCCATAGCTTTGACTTGGCCTCACTCTAATTAGTAGATGACAATACAATTGTAATCCATATTGAATGACCTGACATTGTGTACAGAAGTGGTAATTTATTCCTCTTCATATTTTCTTACTGTAAGACACATGAATATTAAGGTGCCAACTTAAATTTGATGCTTTGCTTGCAGGTTGAATCCAGACTTGATTTTTGCCAACTGTGTTCAGACAATACAGTAAAAATTGTCATTTTAAAAGCAAGTTTCTAGTCTAAATGAATGCAGACATCCTCCCAACTGCACAGAGAATGTAAACCAATGCAGTATTTTTGCTTTGAAGCTGCAGGTAGTTCCAAATACTCTGAATGAGATTAATCTTTTTAATCTCTTTGTAGCATCAAATTAATCAAATCACTGTCTTATGGCTGAGGTCTTTGAATCTTCCTCAGGGATATTTTTAGCATAGATATTGATATTTTGGCATAGATTTTCTCCGCGTTTTCTTGGGGAAATACTAAATCAGACTTTTCCCAGGTGCTTGCTAAACCTTGTGCTTTACTTTCTAAGTGATTTTTCCAGAGTGACACTGATGTGCTCTAAGAATTGTAGCTGCACTGCACCTTGTATGGGAACTTCTCAAGCCCAAAGCAAACACGAGAATTGTCATAATTTCACTTAAGATTTTGTTTATTTTCTGTATAAAGGCAGAAGGAGGAGGAATGTCTTTGATGAAGAATGATTTACAGATGCACCAAGACAAGCACCATAACCTTTTTCAAGGCTTTTCTGTTGTGTGCAGGACAGCATTTATGCAGAATGTGTGAGGAGTCAGGTATGCATTGTGTCACTCTGAGCTCTAATTGATTCTGTTGAATTGTACATTGAGCCCTTCAACACAGGTTACTGAATGAAATTAGAACTCTTGAGAAGGAGAAGCTTGTAATTGAGATATTTTAAACTAATACTGTCAGACAGAAAGGGATAAACTGTGGTAGTGTAGAATCCTTAATTTGATAACTTTTTAGGTCTTGTGTTAATCTTCTGTTTTGTGTTTCTGCGTAGTAAGAAACTTAATGAATAAAATGGAAAGAAGTGGAGTGAATCTCAGAATATTTAGAGCAGAAAAATCTAATCAACCCAGTAAGGGGGTCTTCACACTAGGTGTTTCTCCATGTCTCCTGAAGTCCCTTATGCAGTTCAGCCCCACAACCTTTGTGATACCTCTTAAGCATCCTTTCAATACAGTTTTCTGAGTGTAGTTTAACACTAGAGCTTGGAGCTGAAGTCTTCCTTCTATGCATGGCTAATGACTAGCAGGTACAGGCAGGAGGTGGTGCTGTTGGAAGGAATTGTTTCCTGACCCCTAATCCTTAAGGACCCAAGGATTTAGATGGACAAGCACTCCTGGCTGTTGCTTGGAAGAGTTCCCACAGTGGGCTTGTTCTCTAACACCGGCCTTCTGTTACCGCTGCAGAGCTGGGCTCTGAAGAGCTGCCACATGTGCATGGTGTGCAACTGACTCTCTCTTGTTCCACGCTTGTTGAGCAATTACTTTCCCACTTGTTGGGCACTCCATTATTTCCTTCAGTTACTGCTTCTGTGTGAAGTGGAGCCATAAAGGAAATGGCTTAATGGATGTACATTAGAGGGCAATAAATTGCAGTTTGATTTGGTGGACAGGCAGTACCAGATGCTCCATAGAAGCTAAAGTTCCTCTTAAGTCAGCCACTGAGGCTTTATATTGAGTTTTTTTGATGGTGATGTTTTTGTTTGATGGTCAAGAGCAGTGAAAAGGAATTGTGCCCATTTGCATTATAGTCAAAACTCTCTGGAAGTAGGAGTATACATGAAATTGCTTGATTCTGCTAGTAGTTTACTAAGTATATAGCTCTTCTGTTCTGTCACCTTCTTTTACCTGTCTTCTCTCCTGACTCAATAGCTGCCATCTAACCTTAAAAATACTGTCACAAAGGTGATTTACTTCAAAGAAGCAATAACTTGTGTCAGAAAGTGCAGGTGCATATTTATGTAGTTGCATAATACGTAATAGGACTGCCAAGAAGTGTTGATCTTGTGTTCTTGTTGATACACAAGAAGCATACTGAGGTATTCCTCATCTCAAAGAGTCTGTAGCTTAAGAGGGTAGCAACAGAGAGAAATCATTAAGTATACAAAGTTGTTAAACACTTGAGGGTTTTTCTTAATGATTATCTCAATTTGTCCTTCAAACAGTCTGTTGTTGGCTGATTCCTAATATGGTTTATACCAAATGCGAGTTTGAAGGAGAAGTTTGAAAGAAGATACAATTGGGCAAGATGTCCTTTTCTTCAGGAGTAGTGTAGGGATCTGTGATAAAGTGCTGCTTCTCTCAATGATTAGTGTGGAATAAAAAAGCCAGGAAGAAAAGAGGTAGAATGGCAGGGATTAAAAGGTAAGTGTAAAAGTAGCAGACTAATGGAGAACATTGTTATTAAAAGAGCAGATTGATTGGTTAGGGAATGTTAATAGTGAGGGATGTGTACTTGGTGGCTTGCCTATTTGAGGTGAACTTGCAAGAGCTTTTTCTTTTTAAGGTAACTATCTAGCTTTTTAGCTGTCTGAATGTTGCAGAATAGACTATTGCTGAAGAGTTATTTTTTTGTTTGTGCTTGGTTTTGGAGGGTTTTCTTTGCAATCAGAAAAAAAAATTAATCTTCCAATGTGTTATGGACATCCTCATTTTAAGTTTTTAAAAACATGTTGGATGGACAGTCAAGATGATATTAGCTCAGCTGGTTAGAGCACGGTGCTGGTAACACCAAGGCTGTGAGCTCAGTCCTCATGCAGGCCATTCACTCAAGAGGTGGACTTGATGATTCTTGTGGGTCCCTTTCAACTCAGAATATTCTGTGATCTGTTCTCTTACTTTCATAATTTGTCTTTAGAAAATGATACAAGACAGCATGTCTTGGAAATATGTCCAGGAAAGATATAAAACTGATGCATACAGTCCTAGGAAAACTCTGGTCATCTTTTAGATGCCATGATTTTAACTTACTTTTCAGCACTTTTCAAAGCTACAAAAAAAATACAAAAGTCTGCAATGCAGTGACTTGAAGGTAGGATTTGAGGTTTTGTGATATGATAGATTCTGAGGTGAGAGATGAAAGTGTCATGGATGAGTTTTTGTTGGTATCAACAGATACTTTCTCACAACTTTGTGAGTGAATGGAAATCTGTGGGTTTGTTAAAAGAATGAGGAAGGCTAATCATGAATTAAATGTATGTAAATATTTTAGGGACATGAATGAGTATATGTCATCACAAAATTATAGGAGCTAAAAAACCGCATCTTGAGAAGGAACATTTATCAAGTGGTCACTGTAGAAAATGGATAGATCTACACTGGTATTGTGTGATGTGTTGTATCCATGTGGCTTGGAAATGTTACTGGAAGTGTTAAAGCAACCTGCTCTTGCTTTGAGCTTCTAATTGGTAGATATTTCTTCTTTAGTTGAAGGGCATGGATAGACATAGAATCCTCACCTGTTGAACTTCTGAAGTTAACATGTCTGTGCTTTTTGCATGCTGCAGTTGTGAAGTTAAAAGTTGTCAGTTCAAACCACTGTTCTATTCAACATGTTGTGAAAGAAAAAGCAGGTGTATAGTTTTGTGAGAGTTGAGGAATAGGTGAGACATTATGACAAAAACACCCCAGTGTGAGATGAGTAGAAATGAAAAAGTAAAATATGTTAATAAGAATTTGCACATACGTGCCCTAGAACTAAAGTTTGGGGTGATACTGACTTTAGCTATCTTGTTAAAATGAACAGATTAATAAACCGCTTATTCTAATGTATTTTGCACTGTAATTGCAGTTACACAATTACAGTACTCAAGGGGTGTACTTCATTAATGCTTTTTAGCTGAATATGTTAAATTCTCCACTGATGGTGGTTCTTTGATTATTTGAGCCTCTATCTATACCCTAATACAAGCACTTACGAAGTTCTGCTTTCCGGTTCTGGCCTTGTAGCAGTAAGCTGAAACTTATTCCTAGGCATATTGAAGTAGTAAGTTAGTCTTTCAGAAAGTGTAACCTGGTGCAGGAGCCTGAGTGCTTGCATGACTCCAAATAATTCTCAAAGCTTGTGCTACTTAAATGAGATGAGATGAGATATTTCAAAACAGTGCTCTTCTCTTTTAATCATGTTTAGCTTGATTCTGGGAGAATTTTGTTCAGATATGTCTTTGTGCCCTGTTACTTTTCATGAAATTATAATTTTTCTTGATACAAAGTCTGCAAAGTGAATTAGATTCCACATACAGTTTGATTGACTGCCTAAATAATTCAAGGGTCAAGTTGTAAATATGAGAATTGTTGAAATAAATAAAGATGTGGTTATTACCTTGACCATGGCATACTGAAAGAGAATGGTCTGTTGGGCCTGGCTGTAGCCTATGGGAAGAGCTTTGTTGCAGAAATAAAATGAGTGGCAAGGGTAAAATATGGTTGCTTATGTAAGCATATTTAGTAACTGCACTTAGCAGCTTGGATGTTCTTCAGAGTGGGATTAGACAGTTTATAGTGGCCTGTAATAGCTCTGTAATAATGAAAATGACTGTCATGATAGCATCCAGGAGCCATCATTAGCTGGTTTTCACTTCAGTCATGTTTTTCATTCAGAAACACCATGTTTTTCTTTACATACTCAGCTCTTACTGAAAAAAACAAATGTTTTGACTATCTGAAATGCAAATACATTCAGTCAGATTTAAAATCTAACAAGCACTGTCAGATTTTACTTCTGTGCTTCCCTCTATTAAATACATTCTGCCTCAGCATGAGGTTAGCACTTCAGATGTGATCAGGCTGGTACAGGGAGTAGGAGAGCACAGTTCTGGGAATGTTTACTTTGGTGGCATTGTTGATGATGAACACAAAGGTATAGGAAATATATGTGCTCAAATATCTACCAGTCTGTTGAAACATGGTCAACAGGAAGAGACTTTTTCAGTTGAAACAGAAGTACTAATTTAGATATGGCAAAGAGATAGGTTCTAAACAACAAAATTTTCTGAAAGCATGTAACTTCTTTGTGTTATAGAAGAGTCTGAATACTTTCATCATGAAGGCTTCTGTTTCTTAATGAAAGGGAGGAATAAGGAAAGAAACATCCATGTTTTCCAAATAAAAAAGTAACACTTTCTTGGGGAAAAGGCTTTGCCAGGAGTGCTGGAAACATAGGAGAGGAAGAAATAAAAATATTCAGACATTGTAGAAAGCAATAGGACTCTAATAGTAGCTGAATTGTAGTTCAAGAGTTGGAAAAAATAAAGAAATTTCAGAGAAAATAAATTGCTGAAGAAATGTATTGTTAAATAATGAGGAGGAGGAAGACCATCATAATCATCCTGGAATGCTTAACTTAATGCTTGTTTGGTAACTGACTGTTGACTGCCAGTTTGGTAACTGACAATGTTTAAGCATTGTGTCAGAGACAACATCAGGTTAAATTTTGCAAACAGTTTCTCCCTTCACTTTTATTAACAATCCATTAAAAATCTGAAAGGGCAGTTCATTCTCGTTCAGCTGCCTTTAAACTGTAGGTTTTTTTCTTCTTGCAGTTTCTTAGTGCTATAGAGTTTCGCAGCCCGCGCCGGTCCTTGTTCCACGTGCACAAGGCCCATGTGCTGCAGCGGAAGGTCACACGCTCCCTTTCACTCTGCAGGAACAGCAGGTGATGGTACCAGCTGTTCACATCCTTGTATTAGATGCCTGAATTTGAGCAGCTGTATGAGGCTGCTAATAAACTCTTACATGTAATGCAGTTCATATCTTGCGCACATTTCATTTGATCGTACTCAGGCCTGGCCAGTATTTTTTTTAACATCTTTCAATTCCACCTATAAGGTGCTCCTTTTCTTCCTTGTGCTTGTCTCCACTCCTCTTGTACGATGTGTTAGTCAGATGTTTGAAAAGTGTTCCAGTGTTGCAGGTTTGAAAAGGAAAAGGTACCAGAAAACATGCAAACTGTACAGGGTTTAAGGAAGCAGGGACAGTCTTTCTACCAAAAACATTTTAAAATTTTAAAGATTTAATGCTGTAATGTAAATAATCTAGACTGTTCTAAAGGATATACTTGTCCTTGAACAGCACTACTTTTGGGTATAAACCTAGGGGTGTGATTTGTTTGTTTGAGAAGAATGGGTCAAAAGTACTTTTGTTCTGAAGAATCTGCCTGCATCGAGCTAGTTGAAGAGGTCTTTTTATGTGAATCTGCTATTAAAAGAAGGCTGCAGGAGCTTTTAATTCCCCCTTGAGTAGTAAAATTGGCCTGGCAGTGAGTTTTGATATAGCCACAGCTGATTTCATCTTGTGCTTTTTATTTAAAAAAGCTTGTTTGTGACCTGTTAGGACCCTCTGTTACGCCAGTTAAATAAAGGGTGGAAAAGTTGAAACTGCTTGTCTGTGCTTTTCAGAAAAGGAGTGGAGGGAGCCAAAGGAAAGATATTTACCATTTTAAACCCTTTCAGCTCCTTTGTTCACTTCTTTCTCTTGCATCAATGGTTTGGCCTCCCACTGCCCTCTCTGGAAGAGTCCTGGTACCTAGAACTGAGAAATACCTTGGTTTCACTGACTGGCCACCAATGTGATGACAATGTCTTCTTACTAGTGAGGTTCTGAGAGGTGACTTTGGTTTTTTGTGGTGATTTTTAAAGTAGATTTTTTAGTGGATTTCTTTTCCCTTTGTATTTTTGTGAAGTTGGGTTTGTGGTGTTGGGGTGGCTTTTTTAGTTTTTTTTTTTGGGGGGGGGGGGTTGGTCAGTTGTATTTTTTGGGATGGGGTGGATTGGTTTGTTTTTGTTCCATTGCTGTAATTTCAAGAAATGCACTTTGGAATGAAAGTAATATTAATGTAGGAGCTGTGAAGATCATCTTTTAGCAATGTGAAGGTGGGAAGGGAGTTTATTTGTTCCTTTGCTCAAAGGATCTCAGGGACAAATTCAGCAGGAGCAAAGATAATTATCAGAAGTTCGGTGTTAAGTGTTTTATAAAATTATGAAAACAAGAGAACCTAACTGTGTAGTTAGGGTTGGAAGAAGATAGCATGGGATCAGAAGTATATGGTAGAATATAGGAAGAATATAACTGCTAATATAATGAAGTGACTTAGCTCATATAATTCATTAGACCTTGTTCTTATTGCTCCAGAACTCAAGTAATTTTAGCTGGTCAGCATTCTTAAATCAAACTATCCACAATCTAGAACTCATAGTATGTTACTTTTCTCTAGCAAAGATGGCACAGGTTTTTTTTTTCTGGATGAGGAATTGGCTCTCCCATGGCAGATGAGAGCAGTAAGCTCCTTGTTAAGCATTGAGAATTTTTAAGAGAATCTTACAATTTCTTGCTAGACATCCACTATTAATTGGTTGAAACAGCCAGTTATTTTTAACTTCATGTTTCACATTTTAATTTTTTTTAACTGTTCAGGTGTCTGTGCAAGCCATAAAGAAAGCAGTTGAAGTAAATAGCTGTATCAAATGAAGTACCTCTTGTCCCTGCTTCCAAAATAAACTGGGAATAATGCTTTACACATTTTGTCTCCTTTAACTCTACAGGCAAGCAAGAGAGGAAGCATGGATTAACATCTAGTGATTTCTAGGAGCTCAGATTCCTCTGTGCTTGGTCTGACTGACAGGGACATGTGGCTCAAGTGCATCTGGAAATATATCACTGGCAAAATTTGGTCGGGTAAATATAGCAGGAATGGTTTGTCAGGGCAGGAGGCAGATTGTTCTGGGAAAGGAAGTGCTGTCTGTCTGTTGTCTAGATAAAAATTTCCTATATTTCTGAGACATACCTGTATCTTTCAGTGTAACTAAGGTAACAGCAGGCTCTGACATACTTGCTGTGTTCTGCTGTCATATGTTCTTATGGTGGAAGTGCTATCAGAAATGGTAAAATTGGTAGGAACAGCTGTAGAGAACTGATACCAATATTTTCTATGGTGTTTAAATAGTAGTGGCACAAACTTTGTTCTAGTTTAAGCTCTCTTTGAAAAGAGGCAGGGACATAAAATGTGAAAAGTAACCCCCAGAGTTTCAGGACTTATTTATACTGAAGAAACCTGACTTCTGCTTAGGTGCAAAATTGTTTCTAGGCCACATGGTAGGCAAGCAAGCAACGAAAAAACCCCCAGCAACCCCTTCTTTGAAAACTGAGAGCCCATATTCTAAAATGCCTGTCTTTATTGATACGTAGGTAATGAGCAGGTATAGAAAAAGCCAGTCACAAGGCTTTTCTCCAGCAAAAGCTGATTGGCAAAGCCATAAAGCTTCAAGTATTGTGATATTGGTTAAAGTCTCAACACAAATCATACTGTTGGAGAGAAACTTGAACCAACTGTGTTAGAGGGTGGTCTACAGAAGTCTATGCAGGCATATCAGTATAGACTATATTTTACACAGAAAACCATTATCATGGGCAATGGCAATTAAAATTGTAACAGATGCAGGCAGTATCAAATGTAACGGTAAATTACAGATTTTTTGAAGTTCATCGAGGGAAGCTGGAGATGGCTGCAGATTGGAGTCTGTACCATTTGCAGCATTTTCCTAGTGCAGTGGGCTATTTTTTTCATTGGCTTGCTCAAGAACTTACTGAAGACAGAAATCCTGACAATTTTGTGCACAGTAGCTGTCTGTCGTTGGTTCCTGATTCTGTTGCCTTCCCTGAGAGGTTATGCACTGCTCCCCACCGCAGTGAGCTCAGCCTGGTGCCCTGTGATGTGGCTGTGTCTGGGGTGGGGTGAGCAGCCAACAGGTGCACAGCATACCACGCAAATGTGGAGGCAGGGAATTTGTGTCCAAGGGCATTGGGGGTAAATAACTGTAGTTGTAAAAAGTGTTACATGAATGCTAACATTTTCACTGAGCAATAAGTCTGTTCTGAAAACTATCTCACAAACTTACATATAATAAGCTTCAATTTCTATCCTCAGAAGTGTGAAGAGCTTAACTGATGTTGATTTTCTTTGGCGTTTAGGAAAAAATGAATAGTTTACTGGAGGATGCAACTTATTCAGACTAGAGGTTGTCCAAAAACTTTCTATAGTTACAAGCAGTAGGATAAGAGATGGGATTCTGTGTTTTTTGAGTAAAACCTGCTTGATTAAGTTAACTATTTTGTCAGTGTACGGTGTTCTTCAAAAATATTTGTAAGCCTCCAGGATTAGTTCCTTATTTCTTCTGATTGCACCAGGTCCAAATACTGTGTGTCATGACGTAGGCAGGGATAAAGCCTTCCCATTTCTCATTCATACTGCCAACTCAAGACTTGTTACCATTTACTAGTTGTGTTACATAGCATGCCTGGCTTGCCTAGGCCTTTTGCAATGTAAACTTCAGCAGCAGGACCAGTTCAGTAAGAAAAAAAAAATCATCAGTGTTTAACTTATTGTTGCCCTATTGTCTGCGTGCATGCCTCTTATTCCAGGTGTTCCAGCTTCCAGCAACTGAGATTTGAAGTTGGCTCTCTAGAAGTCTCTGTTTCTCTTCAGTGCTGTTCTTCAATGCCCTTTTAATCTAGTTCTTTATCTCATTTTATTTTTCCTTTGCCAATCTCACTCTGGAATAAAAGTGAAAGGGCTAAACTTCATGTTTCAGGTGAAATTTCACATCAAAAGACACCTGTGTTCTGTGATCATCGGGTACCAGTACACTGTTGTTTGCTTTACTGCATCAGCTGTCAATATGTATGACAACAAAAGACTTTTTAATCGGATATCTAGCAGCAGAAATCAAATCAAGCATAACTTATGTTCGGAATATATTATCTATTGTTCCTTCCCCTGACATTTACATCTTGTTTTAAAATGGCAGAATTCTTCTCTGAACCAAAGGCAAGAAGCTGAAATTGTCTACAGTGCATTAAAAGTGTATTAAAAGAATCAGACTGTGGTATTAAAAAGAACTGCAGTTACTTAAATTTGAAAGAAATCTAGAAGGACCAAAGCACAAGGTGATTATTTGTAAAGGGCTTTGAAATTGTAAAGTATTAGGTGCAAGAAATATGGAGTAGTATTGGGAGGTATATGAAAGAAAGTTTTGGACCTGCTGTTTTGAGGAAAGTGACTAGAATACCTAAAACTCTTCCACTGGAGCTTTTTCTGCAGGGGTTTCTTCTGGGACCACTGTTCCATGATAAGAATGGCTTTGCATCTGCATGATGATTTATTCAGGATGGCTGTAGAATTACTTTTAACTGTGATCTTGCTGTGTTGCTAGGTGTTTTCATGTAAATAGGAAGCATTTAATCCTTGTAAGTATAACTATTCTGCATTCTACAGTTCATTTACAACTGTCTAGGTAATACTAAAGCATGTGGTATTTAAGCTTTTTTTGTGATAGTAAATGCTGAGTTGCTAACCTGTTTTCATAATCTCAGCTGTTTAATTGTATGAAGAAGATAGTTGTTTCATTGACGCCTTTAACTGTTTTACTCATGTAACTACTAGTTCCAGGACAAGAATGCACATCATTAGATGATGAAAGGAGTAAACAGGAAGATGGAGATATATAGAATCTGAGTAGGAGCATAGTTACTTTGTTCTTGATGTCCCCAAGAACACTTTCTAGGTGGTAAGTTTGTGGGAAGGGAGTTGATAATTTCTTTCATGTGATACATTAGTGTCTGGTATGTTCTGAGCTGAAATTTCACTTCATGAAAATCACCTGAAGTATTGGCTTAACTTAGTCTTCCAGTCTGAGCCCACGACCTTATTAGCTACAACACGCTGTTGTAAAATACTTATGCTGCAACCTTATTTTTGGTTCTAAGAGAAGAATCATTTAATGCTTAGAAATAGCAAAAGCAGTGAAAACAAGGCAGAGCTTGGGACGAGCATACAGACCTTTCATGTGTACCTCATGCATGCATAGCTGAAGCTTGGTATGTGAAGAAACTGCCTGAGTTTCTTGTAGGGCACAAACAACACAGAAGCTGTTTTGCAAAAACAGCATGCTTTTCCAGAAATTTTCTAGCTTTGTCTTCCATGACTCCTGTTCCCTTTTTCTCTTTTGCTGTTACTTTCTGTTCATGTCTTTTTTTTTTTTTGGCAGTCTGTTCCCATGTAAGCCCTTTCTGTGTCAAACTCACAGCTAACGTAAGTTTTCAATAGGAAATCCTCTGTATTTGTCTGACACAGTTCTTCTCACTTCCCATTCTTTATGTTCCTTTGCGCAGTCAGCACTGAGTTTTTGTTGGGCTTAATATAAAGGGACTTAGGCAGGTGCTTCTGCATTTGAATTTATGAGACTTCCAGACATGAGTGTCATATGTGCTTTTTTTTCCTCCCCTGTCTTCTGTAATGCTGTGTAGTCTGTAATAGGTTGAGTTGTAACATTCATTAAACCATTCCTCACATTCCCTGCTTTGAAAGCTTATCAGGACTGCTTTGATTTAGTTATCTGGAACAAAAAAAGCCATTTGTGAAGGTTGGAATGGAGCTCTGGAGCAATAATATATCAGAGATCAGATTCAGGTCCCAGTTGTATTATTCCTAGGGATTTATTTGCCTGTGTACACACAGGCAAAGAGTGGTGTGTATGGAAGCCTTGCAAGAATGCAAATTGGACACATTTTGTTGGGACCTGTAGGGGATTTTCACTGGTTCATAATTTTTCAAAGGTTTGTTATACATCAGGCAGCCACTGCCTTCTCTTTAAACCTTTAAATCCCCCCTCTTTTTCCTTTTCTAAAGGTCAGATTTTTTTGACAACTGTGTGCAGGAACAAGATTTGTTAAATCCCTTCATTTTTATTCATACAAATACCAGTGTTTAGTGAGCAAGAGTTACCCCAGAATTCAGAAGCACATAAAGCTCAGTACAAGCCTTCTGAACCTAAATTCAATTCAGAGATGCATCTCTCAAAACCGAATCTGCCATCTGAATATTAACCCTTGGTACTGCATGGGGAATGCATGGTAGAAATTTCATCTCTGTGTCACTCAGTGGGCAGGCTTCACAGGCTCACTGGTGTCCTCTGAGCTGCAGAGCAGTGTCCTGCATCTTGTCCTGGGTGCTCCTGGATGTAGGGCTCAAGGCTGAAGAGCTGTGTGTCTGGTCATGCTCATCTAGCACTAGTCCTTTCTGGTGAAACAGCAAAATTCTTGAGCCTTTGCTATTCTGATCCAGTCAATGAAGTAACCGAGTCCTCAGTGTTAAATCGTCTTGAAGCTATTTATATTTTGGTTTTACATGCAACTCAGCTTTGAAAAAGCTATGTGATGGGCTGTTGATCTTTGGGATGTGAATGAAGACTTGGTATTGTATCCTCATTGTATAGGGATGACTGACAGTGCTTTGTTTCTTGGAGAGCTAGTCATAGAGCGTCATCAGTAGCTCTGAAGTCCTCATCCTTACCTTTCTTCAGTGTGGGTGAAGAGAAGAAGTTTAGGAGTGGGAAGTTCCTTTTCTTACCCTAAATAGCTTCTGTAGACTAAAGCAGTTGACAGATGAGATCTGGCAGGTCATACTGTGGTGTTTTATACAATATTGTAAACAATTCTGATAAGCAAATTGCTATGCTGGCAGGGTGAAGTTCTTGTGTAATTACCCATTTTAAAAAAATCTCTCAACGCTGGGACAATGGTCAGGAGTTGTACCTTTTTATCATCTGTCGGATTTCATACTGAGGTGGCTGGGGAGTGCTTTGTTTAAGTCTGTTGTAGCAGTTGATGATTTTGGAGGAAAGTGGAAACAGCTGCAAAGTCTAGGCTGGGCAGAATCTTGAATGCTTGTTTCATCACAGCGAGATTCTCCAGAGTGAGTCTATCTGCTCCTCAATTTTACCTATGCCTTTTACATCTGTCAGCACATCTGTGCCGGCTGGGAAAAAGAACCGTGACCCTAACCACTGTCGCTATATCTATATACATGTATGATTTCTGTTGTTGGATGTCCAGAAGTCGTTCAGCTTACAGAGCATGTTTTGTGTAGAGTTATGTGCAAAGCGGTTTTGTTAGCTTTGGTCATGCTAAATTTTGCCGATCCAATATCCACCCTCAGACAGTGCAGATATGCAGTATATCACCATCTGTATCTTACAGTTCCTTTCCATCACAGCTAGTGACACAATGTAGATAACTTCAAGGATGCTTTTCCTGTGTGCTTTTTGTGTATATATGCAGAAGTTTGGGGCAGGGAGGAGAGTTTACAGAGCTGTTTTCATGACTTAACATGTTTAGTGGATTTAACATGCCTGTGACAGCAGAAATAGACTGGGATCTGGTTCTGGGGAAGAATAAAGAAAAATGTCAAATATTTTAGCACAGATCACTGTCAGCTTGCTTTAATATTAATGTCTTTTTGTTTTGAGCTACCACAAAGACACTTCTCTGGACATGTTCTGCAGCTAGCCAAGAGTTTCTGTACTGGGTTAAATTTAAATTGGCTAGTAGATGCAGACTTAGCTGCTTGCTTCTTGCAAAGTTCTCAGTGTCGTGATGAGAGTGGCAAACGGTTGCTTTGGAGCCTGAGGAACTGACCTCTGAGGCTATGCCTGTTGCTACTGTTAAGAAAAAAGGTCTTGATTCTGACTGACCTCTATGCTAGAATACTATTTCATCCTTGAGCTTGGTGCTCTGAAGCAGAAAGGTGATGTCAAAAGTATTTTATTATGCTGTCTGCTAGCCAAGTAAAGATGCTTAAAGGCCGGCTAACGAAGAAGCATTTTGGCAACTGCTGAAATAATGTGTTAACTCATCACCTCTCCTGTGCAAATGGCTTTTGGCTGCTAAGTGGAAAGATGTGGTAGGCAAGGATGACTTTAGATGGACACCAGCAAAAGCAAGCCTGCTTGTCACTGTGCTTAGTGACTGTATGGCTGTGTTTATACCCCTTGTTCTTAGGGTGGGCAAAGCCTGCATTGCATTCCATATTGTCCAGGATGAGAAGGCTTGTGTATGGGGGCTGAAGAAAAGGCCATAGTCTGCTTTCTCAAAATAACAAGACAGCTAACACCACCTTGGAAAAAGACCTGGTCTGTGGAGGAAGCGTGTTCAAACAACATTGCTAGAATAGCTGAAGGGACTGTAATGGAATCTGTTGAAGATTAACCTTGGTGCTTTATAGGCGAGCCAGGCCTTCAGAAGGGTTTGACCCGAGTAGCAATTTTAAACATAAGGTCACGGTTAATCAGTCAGAATGAGAGGGAAGGGAAGTAAAGTGCATAAAGTTTTTCGTCCTTGGTGATTGCATTAAGATACTTTAGTACCTCAGAGACTTTTCCTTCTTTCTTTTCAATAATCAATTTAAATGCAGTCCACCCAGCTTTCTGGAGCCTCAGAAAAATGGTGGGGAAGGCCATTTGGCAGGCATTAAGGTAACAGCTAACTAAAAAGGCACGAATAAAATTAAAACAAAACATGAGGTAATTGCCTTTTGTATAGATAACCTGGCCTGCAGAGACTTGATTATGCTGATAATATAGGCCAGATGTGACTTGAAATAAGCCATGAGAGAGAAGATGATTTCTACATGGATAATGAGCTGTCTAGAAGCATAAAGGATTAATCTGTTAATGTGTTAGGAAGTAGGATGCAATTTATTTCAAAGAGATACATAATTTATCTCTTTTAAGTAACTTTTTCCTGTTACCTTTCTTGGAAAATGTTTGGGATGACACCCTTACCCACTGCTCTCTGAAAGACCAATGGGAAGGTTTCCTTGGTGTTGAAGTAACTTCAGAGGCTGCCTGATGTGACTTATCGCCTTCATCCTGATTGCATCTCTTACCTGTTTGGCGATGTCTTGCATCTATTGAAGTCGTTTGAAGAACATCTTGTAATTTTCTCTTCCTTTTTGAATGTTGAATCACGTTAATGAATCCCGTCAATTGTTAGTAATAGATGTCTGTAAAGAAAAACATGGTGTAAATTGTTGTTTAAAGGATGTTGTTCCAGGATTCATGGAGTGATAAATAACCAGGTGTAGAAAGGATAGTAGTAAATTTTCTTTTGGCCAATCAAGTAACACTGAAGGTTTAAATTTTAAAGTTTGGGGATTTATTGTGGTGTTTCTTTGGTTTGTTTTGGGTTTTTTTGGGGGAACTGTTAGGGGGTTTGTTTGTTTTGTTATTCTGTTTGGCTTTTTAGTTTAGGCTTTTTAATAATCGAGCATTTGATTTCCGTACATAAATCAAACTATTGAAATGATAGCATAATTCTTGCTGCAGCTCATGTTTCTTGAATCAGAGACAAATGTACAGTTCTGGTTCGTTTGTGGGCTTCAAAGTACTTGTGGCTGGAAGCAAAGAGGTAGTCTTTTGGGATGAAATGTTGTTACCTGTGTAACCCAGGCTGGAAGGAGCAAAAGATTCCCAAGTTTCCACGAGACTTGAGGCAAATTCTAGTGATTAGTAGAAGTCATCACAATGCACTGCTTCTGAGCTGCTGGGTAGGAGCTGTAAATCTGACCAGTTAATGGCACTTTAAACAGGGAATGACAAGTTTGGCTTATGCCTGGTGTGAAGAAGGTTGCAACTGTTGCCCTGCTTCAACAGCTTTCAGCAATATGCTGGGTGGAGGGGGGGTCCCAGGCGAATGTAATTAATCAGGTTTGGGGTCTCTAGAGTGTTGACAGAAGCATTGTGTAGGATACAAAACCACCTTCTGAACTGCAGCCGCTGGATAGCTGGATTAACTCTGACCTGTAGAGTTTGCGAGAGGCTGAACGGCAATTGCTGGGCAGTTGGACTGCTGTGTGGGGCTTTGGAAGTATAAATCAGAGTGGTAGTAATTCTGATTGTGGTGGGTGAAGCAGTGGTGAAACAGGAACTTCATTCTTCTGTAGCGTGTTCTAAACCTTAGCTGGCTGCTTCCCTGGATCAGAAAGGAGATAGGACTCTTTGCTGTTTTGTGTATCCCCTGGTTCTGGATGGCGCTTGTATTTCATCTGCTGTTAGTTATAGCAAACGAATTCTGGCATTCATGGAGCCTAATAATTTCTAGGATAACCAAACTGGGCTTCACCATTCTTTGTTCATGCTGAGGGTCTTTTCTCACAATTTTTAGTTTAATTCCTTGTGTTTAGAGTGGTTGGTGGTATCTGAGCAGTCAGTATTGAAATAGCAGGCATGGAATTTATCAGGGAGATTACTTGGTGATGGATTTTGGTTTTTATCATGATATGATGGAATTAGACTTGGTGGTAAGAAGTACTCTACTAGCTGCCTGGAGAATTATTTCTTTTACAGAACAGGGAGAGTTTCCTGTTCACAATTTGGCATTTAAATTTTTGAAGCTTGCATAAGAACTACCTTGAGGAGGGAGAAGTGATGGGAGGGGCTTTATTTTCTTTATAGGAAAATCCAGTCTAAAGACTGAAATATGGGACCAGTTTGTGTCAGAAGAGTACTTATTTTACTGCCTTACCATTGCAAGCAAAAAAATTGTCTGAGCTAGTAGTGCTTCCTGCCTCTTCAATCCCAAATAATTTTAGCATGCTAGCTTTGTCAGGACAAATACTAACTGCCATTTCCTCCTTAAGGTTAAGTTTAAAAATGAAGATTGGGATTTAATTGCTTTCCTTTGTGACAAGAAATTTGCTATGTCCTCTGTGAATGTGTGGAGTAACAAGTGTAGAACGGATTTCTGAGAATTTATCAGTAAGCTTCTTTACACTGGAATTGATTAAAAATGGAGATGTAGGGGTTTTGTCTTGATCTGAATTGGGTTTTAATGGAAGATTACTTTTTAAAACTTGGTAATAGAAAATCTAGCTAACCTAGACATAAAGGCTTTAAAAAAGTTGTCCTTTAGTGACCTGAAACTTCTGCAGCATGAGCTGTGGATGAATACAGCAGTGGAGGTAACCTGTTACAGGAGGTAATGGTTGCTCTCCCTGAGAGAGCAATTTCTATGCAGATATTTCTTGTTTTAAAGGACGTGGATATACCCACCAACAAGATATTTAAGTAAATTCATATTTAAAGGATTGGCAGCTGGAAAAATCACCTTGTCAGTCTGTGTCTTAAATTTCTCATTTGAGAATATAAGGCTAAAGACACCAATGTGTAACACATTGAGAGATATAAGGTTGAAAAATACCATAATACTGTGTAACTGGTTGTAATTCATATTTAGCTCAAATTTTTGTGATCAGTAAAAATTTCATAATGCTGAAATACAGAAAATTGTTCTGCTCTTAGCTTTGCCTCTCATTAACCTTTTCTAACCCAGGAAATTATCATAGTATACAAAAGTTGATTAAACTAACCTTCAGGAACTGCCAATATTGCAATCATGTGATGTGGTGAATGGAATGTGGCAAATAGCTGATGGGTTGCTGTGAGGGGCATTGGATATGGGCCCTGTGCCTCTAAAAATTAGACAGCTCTATTAAAACAGTCATGCGTTAAATAACACATCACCAGGTCCCTTTGTGTTTCTTTATTCTCATCAGGTGTCGGAAACCATTAGGATCAAAGTTTTCCTTTTCAGTTAGATAATAGGCATTATGAAGTGGAGGAGAGAGAAGAGAGACTGAGACCAGCAGTCCTGGTAGTGATTAAGGATACCTTCCTAATTTAATTTTTTTTTTTTTTTGCTAGACAGAATCAGTGGTTTGCCTGTGTACAGTCTGCAGGCAATAGAAATAAGTTTTCATTCTAGTCTTGAGTGTCAGTAAGGTGTTTTGTAGCACTGGACATGTATTGGTTGGCAGATTAAGTAGTGAAAGGAAAAGTGTGAGATGAAGGACAACATATAAAAGTAGAGTATGTACTTTTGCCCTCAAATTAGAATTCTACAGGTGTTGTTTTTTCCACTCTTCCTAGAGTTTCTAAAGATTATTGTTAAATTAGATGTTCAAATGCAAGTCATGCAGAGGGTACTACAATAATATGTTTATTTATGCATGAAAATACCCAGTTTTATGTTATCCTTGCACTATTGTTGTATTGTGTGCAAGTAATTCCCCCCACCCTGAGCCCCTTCTGTAAGCAATCACTTTACTCCCCACTAAAAATTTATCCATACTTTAAATGTTAATTTAAGGGAGAAGGTGATTTTAAAGCACAGCAGCTTTTCTGCATAATACCATGTATAGATTATCTTTCTTCTGTTTATCATAGTTCATTTTGAAAGTTAGTATTGAATAGTAATGTGTAAACAAAACCCTAATGAATGTCTCATTCTTATTCATTAAGTTGTATCCCTTCCTCTCGCTTAGAGAAGAGATGATTGAGTAGGTATTGGTGGGTCATCAAATTGTACATTAATACTTTCCTCTGATGTCCGCTTTGTTTGCAAAGAGGACTGAGTGCCTCCTCTTCTTGAATACTAGAGGGATTTAACTGGAACTGGGAAACAGATATTCTACTTCCTCAGCATGCATCCAAGCAGTTTTGCTTCTGAATCATGAAGTAGTATTGTTTTGATTTTTAGGACTAATTATCACTCATACCATGGTTCAGCTGCCGATTTTTATAAGCTAATGGGAGCAGAATAACTGGGAAGAATTTTGACAGTCCCTATTTTCTGTTACTGGGGAATATACTTGGATAAAAATAATGCACATAGAGTGAGTAGGGGATTTTTTTTTTCCTAGCTTTTTGAAGTAATTACTTAAACTGTGAGGCAGTTGTTTTCCTTATCAAAACAGTTATTCCTCCATTTATGCATTTGAAGAAAGGAACTATACGAAAAGCAGTTCATCTGCTGGGCAAAAGTCCTCCCTTATGCTATTCAAGTTATGGAGTTGCAGTCAGCTCCAATATAGTGGAGTCCATTTGTTCTCAAATTTTTGGTTATAGTACTTTGGGAATCTGAAAAGCAACAGTTACAGGTTTGAAATAGATGCAGAACTGTATTCAACAGTGATTTCAGTGAAAAGAGTTCATAGGAATCTGATGAGTAGTTGTACTCTATTGATGAAATCAAAGTGTGAGCTACTGTTTTAGAATATTCATTTTAATAATATTATCTGTACTTTGATAGCTCTCAGAAGCTCCACATATGGTTAAGCCGGTGGTTATTAAGCATTGAACATGCATAAATGTTTCAGTTTAAAGACACGCAGAGCAGAGAGAGGAAACATTGCTGCTGCTTTACAGGTACGAGTATTGAAGCACAGAATTAACTTTGCAGGGTTTCTTAGGAACTGTGTTGTACACATCTTGAGTATTTATATCTGTGTTTCTTTAGCTCTAATGTGGTGTCAAACTGCAAAACTAGCTTTTTCTGTGTGGCTTGTTGAAATACATTGAAATGAGAGATTTCCTTACTAGCAGTTTTTACTTTTCGTTTTCGTTTTAACTTAGCCAAATAGAGAACTAAAAATAGGAGATTAAAATGAAATTCAGACAGCTGTGCTTCTGCACTCCCCTCTTCCTCTGAGATGGTAATTTTCTTTGTATGGAGGAAGAAACTGGAAGAGAGTTCTGGGCAGAGGAATTTAGTAACTTTTTTTTTTAATATTGTCTAGAGAGCCTTTAATAATCTTATTATTCTTAAAGGTGTCAAGTCTTTGTGGCAGTGTGGATTTGCAGTCAGTCACTTCTATTCTGAAGTATTTCTGTTACAAGGGACAGTTATTATTATGTATTATATTCTGTTTTTTTGTACTGAATTTTTTTGAGTCTTTTGAACTTGATTTTTTGGTGTAGCTCTATGAATGCACAATGCTAGAGAAGCAAGTCTCTAAGTACTTGAGCTCCTAAGCAGATGGTGGAGAAGTAACAGTTCTTTCACAGACTTTCTTTGCCTTTGAGCAAAGTAGAGAGGTGAATGGTGGAAATTTCTTTACGAGTAGCAGGTTTGGGGCACCGTCCGTTTTTAGTCATTGGGCATGTTGATCAAAGAAGGAAATGGAGCAGTTCTCATGGCTGGAAGATGAAGACTGGACGCTGCAACAGCTGTGGCTTCTGCAGTCATTTCCTGCTGTCCGGCTCATGCTCTGTATTAGAAGATGACAGCACTGGGCAAACTTGACTCACGAGCTAAAAACAATCTAAGGTCATCCTGGCATAGGCTTTTTGCACTTGTGATGGGAAGAAAAGTTTTGTGGAGCTTTGACAGTATTACTGATAAACTTAGCACTGGAATGGCTGGATCTGTTTTACTGGGGCCGAGTTGCTTGTGTTGAAGTGATTGGTGTGAGCTGGAAATAGCACTGTGCCACACCTCCTCACCAGCATTTGCTCTCTGTTGCCTTGGGGCTGTGGATTCACTGAGGGAACGGCGTCTTGGTGAGATGACCGTGTCTTCTTCCCAATAGATGAATGTGCCACGTGACTTGTATGGAGTCCTACCTTGCAAAGACAGAAAGCTGGAATCATCTAAAATTCTAAATATAAATTCTAAAATACTTTTCATTCATTGATTCATATGCAGCCATGGTCAGGAAAAACAGGTGGCTGAAAAAAAGATGCACGTGCGGGATTTAAACTTCAGGCCTACCTTCTGAACCTCCAAAAGCACAGGTATAAACTAAAATTCTTTTTCAGCTACTCAGTAGCCTCTGTAAGATTAATGATACAATTTTGTTTCTTTTATCACTTTTCAGTTGATACATTGCACTTGGTTTAAAAATCAAAGTGTATTTGGAGAGAGACCAGTCTTATTTCAAGGATGCCTCCTTTCTTCACTGCTGGTGAAGACTTTGTAGTGGGAATTCAGGCTCAAAGGGGTCATTCTTACTCCTTGTTGTTTTTCCTTCTTCTGTCAGTTTACAGAGAACTTTTCCTCCTGGGACTGGTTGTTTGGCTTTTTTAAACTTAATCACTTACACACAAGAAAAGGAGGAGAGAGTTGTTTTTTTGCACCTATTGCTGTTCTCCCTGGCCTGTTCCCACCAAGGATTTGCAGAGATGATTGCAGCTTAGTCATAAACAGTAAAGCTGCCTTCTAACATGAGGTCACATTGGTTAGGCTTTGGAAAGTGATGTGTAACTTGGGCTCTAATCATATGTGGTTGTCAAGAGAAATCTCTATCTGATTTCTGCGCCTGATCAGTCACTGACTGATATGACAGCCCATGTGTCTGAAGTGTTGAGCAGCAGGTAAGTGCTGACACTTTGATTGGTCAGACCACAGTTTGGGGATTGACAGCAATGTCTGCAATGATGTTGGAAGAGCAGCCAAGAATTTACTTTCAGTGGACAAATGGGATTAGTTACTATGTTTAGCTGACGTTAAGCTATAAATTATCTGAAAGGTGGAAAGAGATTCCACTCAGAGTTCATGTAGAATTTCCATTTACTAATCTGGCTGCACCGAGTCTGAATATTTATAAGAGTCTTCTTTACCATGTTGTATATGTTTTTGATGGATGTTCTCGGTACTTAATATCTTAACAACATTCAAATAACCCAGTTAGAAATTAGGCCTGGGCATACCAGGTGCTGTGTAAAGTCATCAATTTAAGCCCTCAGAAGTTTACATTATATTACCCTTGTTCTGAGAGCAGCCAAGTATTTACTTAAAATTAGGCTGTTTAGTATTTGTATTTAGGGTTGTGGAGTTTCCATTTATTAATAATTTAGCATGTAATGTCTGTTTCATTTCATAATTTTTCTATCTTTAAAGTATTTGCAGGCATGCATTTATTACAGTCATTCTTAGGTAGTTTTTCAGAGATGGAAAACAGTCTGCCATGCTCAACTCTCCAAAGAGAAGATGGATGGCCATTGGTGCTGTGTATACCTCTCTGGTGTCTGATACCTGCTCGTAAAAAATTCTTGTAAGCACTGTGTCATTCTTTATCTGTTAATGAAATCACTAGGCTCAGAGACCTCAGTTTGAGTCTTGGGGAGTTTTATTCTTAATATTCAGGCTCCTTTCTCAGCAAAAGCCAGTCATTACGTATTCTTCTTAGATGAAGTATGTAAAGCAAGTATAGCAGAGCTAACATCTAGGTGGCACAAGAGCAT
This sequence comes from Callaeas wilsoni, assembly GCA_013398955.1. Lineage (NCBI taxonomy): Eukaryota > Metazoa > Chordata > Aves > Passeriformes > Callaeidae > Callaeas > Callaeas wilsoni. The sequence continues at coordinate 33,702 of VWPU01012614.1, forward strand.
GCTTTCAGGGAGATGTTTGTCACTATCCCTAGATGATGACAACTTTTTTTGTCCAGTTATAAATAGACTTTTCCCTCTTAGTCTACCTTTATGCAATTCACAAGTTTAGGGTTTTTTTCCCTTGTCTGATAGGTTATATTTTTTTAAGTGGCCTGAGACAATAACATTTTAAAATTTTGTTGTTTTGTCTGTAATTAGGTCTGACGGAAAATAGTGGGGAAATACTCTAGTCTCTGAAGAATGGGCAGTAAATATAAAATAACTGTTAGCTTTAATAAAAAAGGTGTTTTGTTAGTTGGTTTCTACCCATTGCTGTTTGTGGCAGGAAGCTTATTTTGTTGTATTAAAATGTTATGCAAATTTTGCTTTAAGCTGTTGTATATGGCTGCTTTGTCAATTATTTAGTAACTGTGCAGCCACAATTCTTGTTTGAAGTTGTCCTTAGAAGGAATTTAGTGTACTGCTCTGCAAACTTTGGCTGACCTTTTATGTTGCAAAGGGTTTGTGGCTGAAAAGAGACAGGTTTTGATGGTCACTGTCTTATAGCTGCCAACTGATGGATTTGGGGTGGCTGGAAAGCTGTTTTTCTTTTACATTGCTCTCTTTTGTTGCAACTCTTTCTTTCTTGCCCTTTTTCATACCATTTGTCATATAATTTTAATTTCATGTGTGCATTTTTAAGGATGCCTGTTAGTTTGAGTGAGGATCCTTGAGAAGTTTCATGGAGCAACTGAACAGGAGAGAAAGGAAAAGAGACTGCCTATGCTTACAGTGGACAGGTGGTACTTCCTTGCTCTATGTATTTGATTTATCTGTGCTCGTAGTACTGGTGAATAGTCTTCTAATAAAGCAGTTTAAAAATTGGCATGTTTCAGCATCCTGCAATTGTAATTCTGGTGTTGGTGTACTAAATTTTAGAGAGATTTTTGATACATTTCTGCCTAGTGTGGTATTCAAAGTACTCCAAATAGTTGAAAAAGATTGAAATTTTTCATTCAGTGCTTTTCAGTTACTGGTTATCTAAACCTTTAGCTGTTCAGAGAGAGTAGAAGTTAGAAATGACTGGCATGTATATGCCCTATGTATTTCTCCAGTGCAGAGCCTAATGGTTAGATCTACAGACAGGTAAAATCTCAGAGCTTGGTGTTATGCATCTCTACAGGCTTAAAGCAGTATTTGCTTGCAACTCGCATGCAAAGATTGCCATAAGTAGAAGAATGGAAGGCTCAGGTAATGGTTCACACTCTAGAGTTAGTTGCATGCAGATGTTAGTTGTATGAAGGGTTTTCAATACGTTACCTGGTGACTTGGATTTCTTGAAGCAGACTTCCTTTTTCATATGAAATTCTTCTAATTACTGTTATTTTTCTTATTTGCTCATGTAAATTACCATCTATCATAAAGGGTCCTAAAGGTATACTGTAGTCCATTAGCTGTTTGAGTTTTGTGTCTATGTTTCTTTCTCAGTTGCTGATTTTTTTTTTTTTTTTTTTGGAGAGAGAAATTGATGCTTTTAAATCTATTTTGCAAAACAGGAGTGAGAACCATTCTCTATAAGGCAGTGTTTCAACAGTGAGGTGAACCAGACTTCACCATCTTCCTTAGGTGGTCTTGAAGCTCCATTTTTAAAAAGTTAAAAAAGGAAGACCCAGAGAACTACAAGCCAGTCAGTCCCACCTCTGTGCCCAGCAAGATCATGGAGTAGATCCTCCTGGAAACTAAACTAGGGCACATGGAAAAAAAGGATGCAATTGGTTACAGTATGGCTGTACTAAGGGCAAATCATGTTTGACAAGTTTAATGGCCTTCTACAACGGGGTTACAGTGTTAAGGATAAGGGAAGAGCAACTGTTGTCATCGACCTGTATTTGTGCAAAGTGTTTGACACTGTCCCACATGACATCCTTGTCTCTCATCCAGAAAAATATGGATTTGATGGATGGACCACTCAGTGGATAAGAAATTGGCTGGATGGTTGCACTTGAAGAGTTGTGGTCAACAGCTTGCTGTCCAAGTGGAGACTGGTGACAGGTGGCTCAGTTGTCAGTGACAAAGGCCTTAGGGATTGGTATTAGGACTAGTGCTGTTTGACATTTTTGTTGGCAATACGGATGGTGGGATCGAGTGCACCCTCAGCAAGTTTGTCAATGGCACCAAACTCCGTGATGTGATCAACACACTGGACGGAAAGGATGCCATCCAAAGGGACCTTGACAGACCTTCAGATGTGGGCTGGTGTGAGCCTCATGAAGTTCAACAAAGCCAAGTGCAAGGTCCTGCACCTGGACTGGGGCAGTCCAAGCACAAATACAGGCTGGGAGGAGAAGGACTTTGGGTATTGGTTGATGGGAAGCTTGGCATGACCTGGAGAATGTGCACTTGCAGCCCAGAAAGCCAGCTGTGTCCTGGGCTGTACCAAAAGCAGTGTGGCCATCAGTCTGAGGGAGGGGATTCTGCCTCTCTACTCTGTGAGACCCAATGTGGAGAGCTGCATCCAGCTCTGGGGTCCCCAGCATAAAAAGCACATGGAGCTGTTGGAGCAATTTAAAGAGGAGGCCATAAAGATGGTCAGAGGGCTGGAGCACCTCTCCTATGAAGACAGGCTGGGAGAGCTGGAATTGTTCAGCCTGGACAAGAGAAGACTCTGAGGAGACCCTACAGCACCTTCCAGTACCTAAAGGGGCTACAGGAGAGCTGGAGAGGGACTTTTGACAAAGACACGTAGCTGTAGGACAAGGGGCAATAGCGTCAAACTGAAAGAGGAAAGGTTTAGATTAGATTTAAGGAAGAAATTCTTTACTATGAGGATACCAGAGGCGACACACTGGTACAAGTCGCCCAGAGAACTTGCAGATGCCCAGTCCCTGGAAGTGTTCAAGGTCAGGTTGGATGGGGCTTTGAGCAACTTGGTCTAGTTGAAGGAGTTCCACACTGCATAAGAATAATCACCTATGCAAATGCAGTCATTTCATACATGACTATTTAAAAGCGCTCTGAAACTTAAACCATTAGAGGTGTTGGAGGCAAGTATTTCCTCTGAGTAAGGTTTTCTCTGCAAACATTTTTCACTTAGACTAAGCCTTGTGAGTACTAGCTTGGGGCAGTAGATGAGACTTAATGTGTAAGTGCTAAATTAACGTTCCCTTTTGTCTCTCTCCTTTGGGATACCTTGATGATTTTTTTTTAACATTAAATGGGTAAAGACTTCCCCATGCACTTCCAGTTTCACCCACTACCTCATGCTGGCGGTAAATAGTCTGCAAAAAATGTCATTTGCTGGTGGATTGTTTTTCTGTTTATTGGAGGTGACATGAGCAGTGGGGCAGCGGCAAAGAGGCCGTGTTGCCATTGCTAAATATACATCCCTGACAGTCTGATAATGGGTTCCAGGAAGTTCACTGGAAAATTAAAACAAAGCAACATTTATAGCTGATTGAACTTGAAAAGCAGTTTTCATGTTGAATGGCAAATATGTGGACTTCAGCATTCCAGGAGACTGATGCAGCTCCACTGGATGGGCCTGACCTTGTGTGCAGAATGGACTGTGGACACAGCAGCAGGCAGAATGGCTTCATCTATAGAGGACTTCATGGGGAGGAAAAATTTGCTATCGTGCACAGAAATAGTTCTCACATACGCCTATATTTATACAGTGTCCACAGGTCTGAATAGCATCTTTCGTATGAGGGTTTTGCAGCCTGTTAGCACTACAAGAATGTCTGGTACTGGGACTGTCTTTGTCCCTGCCAAAGCACTAAAAATACCCTTCCATCTATCTCCTTTCTGAAGCCGTAAGCAGAGTTTACTTTTTCAGGTTTCGTAAAATACGGCCAAAGTTACAAATCATGTTCTCAACAGCAGTAAGTGGAGCTTGAGTATAGAAGGCTCTATTTTCCATGTCTGCCTTTCTGTGTTTAAAATGTACCCCTCCCCCCAAACCCTAGAAACCCAGAAAACAGATCAACTTAAAAGGTGTTTCATGCTTAATAATATTCAGCTATTTTTGGTTTATGAAGACCAAACACTTCTGGAAATGAAACTTGTGAGGTAGAAGAAAACTAGTTTTTTTTCTCACAACATCGTGTCAGCTAAATTACCAGTTAGAGCTTTCACAGGTCAAACAGCAAGCTGCAGGATGGATGGCTGACTTCCACTGAAACCTGGCTGCTAAAAGTAAATTTGATGAAGACTGCCTTGTTTAAGAGAATCAGAAATAGAATTTATAAGTGAGCTGCTACAGGTTTTGAGTATGTATTTCGGATTGGACTAGGGTGAATGTGAAAAGATGACTAATGACTTCCACTTGGTCACAAGACTATAAGGTTTACGACTTTGTTTCTTCTGGCTGGTACTCGAGGTGTGCATAGATGAAAACATGTCAAGTGCTCTAGCCTCTTGCAGTGTTAGAAGTTTGGCAGATACTGCTTTGTTGTTGGATAAACCATAATGGTGTTTGTGGATAGCCTAAAATCTTCAGACTTTTTTGTTTTGATGTTTTTAATAATAATTTTGAACCGTGAGATTTAGAGTTCAATTTTATGGAGTTTTAAGTATCACACTTAATATATTAAATCAGCCATTCTAGAGTTAAAAACATTTAAACATTTATATGGCTGTATTTTCTGTCTGGTTACTTGTCCAAAAAAATACATTCAGTCGTCTGCCTATATCTGCATGTGCATTTGGAATGTAAAATGTTTCATCCATTCCAAAATAGCTGGCCCATCACACAAAACCCTTCCTTGAGCATCTGAAATGGTTTTAGCTGCATGGCCTGTAGCATACCTTTACCTTTTAAAAGGTGCTTTGGGACTTCAGCTCTTTAATTGCTGAGGGCTAATGGAGTATAAACCCTGTGAACATTGCATCTTGTTAAATCTTGAATTTTCCTTCTTTGTCCTTTCCTTAAAAACAGACAACTCCCCAAATCAAACAAGACAAACAGGTGTGTGAGCCGAGCACTTCCTTGCTGCCACGTATTTCTCATGTGAAAGAACAGCAGATTGTTTACAAATACAGAAAATGTCTACTCCATCTCTGGTCCATTCTGCCTCTGAAAGGATTGGACAGTGCACTTAATGGATCCCTTCCCGTCTGCTCAGCCACATGTGATGTGACTTTGCTTCGTCTGTTTGCTTGTGTTTAGTTTATAAACTTGGATAAACTGGCACCAGTCCCTTGCATCACTTATATGTTAGTGTAACACAAATTCAAGGCTTTTTCTCTGTCATGTTTAGTGTAGTGATCCTTTTCTGTTCCATCGGTTGTGAGCCACTTGTTTCCAAGTGGTTGTACTGTATTCAGCTCTGCGCTGTTTCTGCACTGAGTTGAGGCTGCTGCTGCGCCTGGAGGACCTGCTGAGCTGTTAATAGCTTGTGACAGGCCTGTGCTCCAGTTTAAACTGATCTGTGGTGTTTTTTTTTTTTTTTTGAGGGTCTTGAGTTTTTCAGTGAAGGCAGAAAATCCTGCTGACTCAACTACCCCTTTTTGATCTGACGTTTTTACCAACTAGTCTCCAGAATGCAGCTGTTTGACTCTTACTTGTTCTGTGGCACTCTGAATTAACTGTGAGCTGTAAAAGGCTACTCCTTTTTCAACACTTAACTGCATCTAAATCTGCAGTAGACCAAAACTGAACTTCCGGAATTTTATGTCAATGACTGGGGCTTATATTCTTTAATATCAATGAAGTCGAGGCCAAGACCCTTACATGGGGTCTTTGCTGGGGCTGTGGAGCGCAGCACTGTCAGAAAATCAGTTTGTATCAGTCTACTTTTATGCTTTAGTTTAACATGAATGCTTTAGAAAAGGGCTTTCTCTCCATTTTTAAGAACTCTTTCTGCTTGTAATGATTATTCTTGCCAAGAATAAAGCAGTCAAATCTTTTGGAGTCTGACATCCTTTTTAACCTCGGTGCAGTGAGTTATCCTTTCAGATTCCCCTGCTGCTCTCATCCTCTCTGAACACAGCTCATTTTAGCTGTTAGTTCCACAAGCTCATTTAAAACGAGTAATTTATTATGACTAATGAGGTGTGTGCTTTTAAGTGAAAGAAAACAAATCGGCTGCTGTGCAAGCCTTTCAAATTCCTGAGTGTGCTTGGAGGTGTGGGTTACAGGAGAAGCAGATAGCAAGTGAAAACAACTCTGTGCTGGGCTCAGCTGCTCAAAGTATTTGTGGTGTTGTGTGTTTATTTATGAGCCTGTCTTTGCTGGGGATTCGCTGCCCTGTATCCTGGTAGAGAAGACTCACAGGCAGAATGAGGAAGCCCTCATTAATCTTCATGCTCTTGTTTAGAATTTCTTGTGCTGCCTGCTGCGGCTTCTGTTGGAGCGGGGACTGGCCTCTCGCAGTGAATTGAAATGGCTAAGATTAATATTAATCCCTTTAATACTGCAGCTCATGATATAGTCATTAGGTGACTTGGAACTAATCCTGCCCACCTAACTAGTGTGATTTATTAAATACACATGGAGGATTTAGTGTGAATACAGCTTGGTGGAATAGGCATCAAATAAATACCGCTGTGTATCTGTGTTAATGCTGGCAGATTGGGACACAATTGCAGGACAGGCTAGGAAGAAGCAGGAGTGCAAGGGATACTTATCATACGGTTCAATGGAGTTTACCTTTTTTGGATTAGTAGTAATGATTTTTCTGGCTGGACACAGCATGTGCCAAGAGGTAACCGCAGCCTAAATGAGGCTTAAAACGTAGAATTAATAGAACGGGGGAAGCACGAATACATTTGTACGCTGCACTCAACAGCAGAAATTGCTCAGCTTCCTTGCCGCACTGTAAGGAGACAGCAGATTGTCTTCATTGTCTGCCTGATCCTCCCAATGCAGGGCGCCAGTTAACATTCCCTCTGCAAACATTCAAGGTGTAGAATAGGAAGACAGTTAATTAGTACTAAGCTAATGAGCATTAACCTGCTATTTCAAAATAACAGAGGCTTCTGTTGCAACAGTTTGGACAAATAGCTGGTCTTTTTTCCTTATGTGCATGATAGAGGTCTCTGTGGAATTGTTTTTGAGCTATTTACTAGTTTTGATTAAGAAAGGATTGTTTAAAACAACTGAACAGCAAGCAGTGGTCTGGGTAAGTAGTGTCTGTGTATATAGCTCTGAAGGGATGACTTCCTGACCTCAGCCCTGGTGACATACACATTTTGACATGGTAGGGAAGAGAGATCAAAGGTAAAGTTGATCCATTTCTAGATGCTGGAGGTAGAAGATTGTGAGAGTTTAGGAAATGATTTAAGTTCAGTCCAAACAGTGACTATTAAAGCTGACAGGCTACAAGACACTGCACTATGAGCAGCACAGGTTTCTTTGCTTATCATCTAAGAAACCTTTGTGTGATCTGAATTAGCCATGTAAGAGCTGGCAAGGAAAGATTAAAATCTGTATGCAAAGATTTTAAGCTCTTTATGCCTATCATTTGCTCTTTGCACTTTAAATCTTTTTAGTTAAAGCCACAAAATATGGAGCTTTTCTTGAGATTGCTTCTTTTGTGATGCTTTCACTAGCTCACTCATGGAGAAAGGATGAAAATACAGACTCAACATGGCTGGACTGGTAGCTCTTAACAGGCTGGGGAGTAAACTGGATTGTGGCCAGGTTATCCTTCCCAGAATGTGGTGCAGAGGAGGAGATTTTTTTAAACCAGAGCTGCAGGCTGGAGAGGCAGAGACAAATGTGAGGGACAGAGCTTGCTGAGCTGTACCTGACACAAGTGCAGAAATTATTTATTAGTTGATTTTATTTTTCACTTAAATTTTCAGAAAAAGAAATAGGGTTCTATGTTTAAAGGCTACTTGAACTGAAGAGGAATTATCTCTGTGGAAGGGGGGCTTGCAGTTTGTCCTACTGACTTCCTCAGTATTATTAAGAACGGAAAGTTGCATTTCAAGATGAAATGCTTACCTAGGCAGAGATTTGGAAGATCCCGTTTAGGTTCACACTAGTGTTGAACAGACTAGTTGTTCTGTGCAACAGGACAGATGCTATTGACCAACTGTGAGCCAGCCTGTTGTTCCAAATGTCAGTCTGATACATTGCTCCTGTTAACTATAGTCTTTCCAAGATTTTTTTTTTTTTGCTTCTTCCTCCTCCTGAGCTTTATTAACTAAACCTTTTTTAACCAGCTATGCTGCTTCAACAACTCCTACATACTCTTAACTTTTTTTTTTTTTTTTTAAAAGTCTGTACTTGTAATTTCTGCCCTATTTGGAAGACTTCTGCTTTTGAATTGAATTTTCTTTGAGACATAACCCGATTCAGACCAGACTGCGATCTGTGTTGCTAGGTCGTTAGCCTTTAAAAGGGGGCATAGGACACCTCATAGTTTTTTTCTTATCTTTTGTCACTTGGGATCTGAGTATGAGGTTGTCCGATGCTTTAAGTGTGATTTATTTTGTTTTGAGCCATGTAATAGAAAGCCAGAAATGTTTAATTATGATGGTAGCAAATAAATTTTTAGTGAGATGAGTTTAAATGTCTGTCCTGTTTCAAAGAGGGGACAGGACTCTGCTTGCCTGTTCAGTTGTCTGTATCAGTCAATGTGGGAATACAGCTGTGACTTCTCTTAAGGGATGCAAGGTCATGCGCTAACTCTTCAGAGACCATATACAATTTCTGATGGAATAAATCTGGTTGTAGCTAAGGAAATTCAAAGTATGCTAAATATGAAGCTTGCTGAAATGTATGTTTTGATCTTGTACATTTGGGAGTTTTAGTTATAGATTGTCATTGGTTCTGAAATAACATTGTCTGATACAAAATTACAAGATTGTCAAAATAATTGTTGTCCTGTTAATGATTTATCAAATAAATTTATGTTGTTTTATTTTATCTAGATTTTGGATTTTACTGAGTAATAGTAACAGATTCCTAACATTCATGTTTTTTCTTCTCTGGCTGAGGTACCCTCATCCCAAGCCCCCTCCCTAGTGCTGCTACAGTTCTTCAGTGGCTATAAGAGGACAGAGCAAAAGATTTGTTTTAAAGACAGTGAAATTCTAGACTGTCAGAGGATGCGTGGATCCTCCTATAAGTCTCGTGTCTTCCAGATTGCTGAGTTGATTGTTACTCCAGAAACATACTAGAAAGCTAAGAAACTGCTAGGACGTATTAGAAATTAAAATTTGAATGTAGAGCAAAACAAGATACAGTTCTTGCTTCTAAAAAGCCTTATAGTGAGGAGACAGGGAGGTTTTTCTCCTAGTTTACCTGGTGGCTGTTCATAGGCCAGTCAGATTATTTCTGAGTTAGTTGCTTAACTCAGAAATTTTTAATTTAAATAGACTGCAGTTGTTGTTTCTGTTTGTCTGTGAAAAGTACTTTGGGTTATCGTCATTGCTTACTATCCAAATAGTTCGCATTTGTATGCACTGATGTTTGTTTAGTGGCTGTGACAGCTATTTAGGATACAGTGAAGAAGAAGAATTGGGGGTTTTTGTGTGTGAAAAGGAGCATTGACTATGCAAGAGGTAACAGCATGGCTTAGTGACTATTAGTACAGTTACAGCAGGTGTAACTCAGCTGAATCCTGTTAGAATGCAATCATACATTACTTTGTATAGTAACAAGTAAAACGTAAAGGGTCTGATATTTTGTAAATGCTCTGCACTAATGACTTTCTGAAGCAAATAAATGCCTGTAAATTCAGTTAATAAATGATGTGTAGTGCTCTGAACAAAAGTATTTAGAATTAAAAAGAAATCTAAAAATACAAGTTTTTGTTTTGTTTTAATAGTTAGAAGAACTTGGCTTCTTTATTAGCAAGGCAGCTGCTTGGACTTCCATGGAGAACCACAAAATATAAGGGACTCCTTCCCACAAGGTCCCAGAAGATAATAGTTAGTGAGAGAGGAAATTGTTAAGGTGGTTTAGATAATTAAGACAAGTTCCATTTTCTCCTTTTAAAGAGTTCCATTTAGTGCCTGAAACTCCTGAAATTAAATAGCACCAAAGCCCAAATCGAGCATGCATCAGGAGCTTTCCCTGATGGCATAGTTAACAATAAATATTGATGTCTTGAACTGTAGTTTCTGGTATCTTCTGAAGTCTCTCTTGCTAAGCAGCCGCAGTGATCATCATTCATGCATGTAAGTGAAAGAATGAAGGCTGCACTCTGATATGTTTTTAAGTAATATCTGCCCTCCCCTGGCATGTTACATGAGGTACCTTAAAATTAACAGCTGAATAAGCTCTTCAGTCTGTTTCTGGTTTTGATGGTCTCCAGCACTGGAAGCCATGAGTAAAACCTTAAAGTCATGAGAACTTTGATAATTAATTTTAGAGTTATTTAAAGTATTTTGATGGCATCATTGAAGTTTTTTTTTTTTCAAGTAGGCCTCTAAACCTAAAGGATAGAAATACGTAGCAGAAAACTAAGCCCCTGGTAATCACTGGATTCTCTTTGGGTCTGTAGAATTGCAAGAATAGCAGAGTGGCTGAGGCTGGAAGGGACCTCCAGAGGTCTTCTGGTCCAAGTGGCCTGCTTAAGCAGAGCAGCCCAGAGCTGGTGGCTCAGGGCTGTGTCCAGGCAGCTTTTTACCATCTCCAGGGATGGGGACTGCGCATCAAGATACTTTGAGTCATTGGAAGCTACCCACCCACACCGCTGAATCTCAACTTCTTTCACTGCCTCACGTTGGCACTTAGTGGTCTTTTAAGTAGTTTGTTTTTCGTGGTGTGTGGAAACAACTTTTTTTTTTTTTTAAAAGAAATCTTTCTGTCAGTTTCTTAGCCAGTATCTAACAACATTCAGTGAACAATGTAGGTGGCCTTCCTCTCTGAGGCAGAAAAGAGTGTATCAGTAGGTTCTCTAGGGTCTAAATTCAGTTCTGTAATCTGTGAAATTTAAAAATTAGGTGCAAGTATATATTGCTCTAGTGATAATTGGGACAGGAAGTACAAGTCACTTTCAGTAGATTTAAAAGAATATAAATAAGAATATAAAAGAGAACGCCGGATTGCCATTCAGCATAAGAAAATAAGCTCACAAAGTATTTTTCTTTCATGTAATATGACTTAGGGATGAATCATGGCTGTTTTACTTGGAGTCTTGGTTAATTTCCTTGGAAGAGGACACTGGGGAAAGATGGATTTAAGGGGATTTTTTTTGTTGTGTTGTGGAGTTTTTTGTTTGTTTCTTTTTTTTTGATTTGTTTTAAAATTGGTGTGTCCATTAATGAAGACAACTTGGAGTGTGAAAGTAGGTACTTAAGGTCAGACGGGACATTTGTTATGTAGTCATGGAGAGAGCAAGTGATTAATACCTTGCTTTGAGGGTCTTGTAACCTTTTAAGTTAGTTTATGCAGTGAAATGGATAGTGAGTGATTTACTGTGATCTACTAACCCTACATTTGCTGGTTCCTGTCAAGGAGGGATGGCTACAAAACAGTCTTTATATATTTGAACATAACTTTGTAGATATTTAGGAAATAAAGGCAATAAACCAGATAAAGACTAGTATAGTTAATCAAGGTCTTCCCTACCTGCCTTCTTCTTAAATACGGATGCATTATAATCCCCTTCTGAGAAGGGCAGAGCAGAAGCTTCCTGTCCCTACCTGACACAGTGTTGAGCATCTTGGAATAATCATATGTCTCCTTCTCTCTCGTTAGATATTGTGTCTGCCAGCTTTCTGCTTCTCCCTATGTAGTGTGGTGAAAAAATGCTTTGAGGAGAAGGAGGTGTTTTTCTATATTTAATCTATTACTATTTACTAATTATCTAGGGAAGATAAGTGCTAGCCTTTCTGTGCCTTTTTGTATTGATTGCCCCTCTTGAGATCTCTCAACTCAGCGAAGATATGTCTCCTTTGTTTTTTTAACAGCTTTCCTGCCATTCTGTAATGGAACAGTCTTTGGTGAGTGGGACCAAACAGTGGTCTTCTTCTGCCTAAAGGAGGATCACAAAAAAGGCAGAGCCGCTTATATGGGCCAGGAGATCCATAGTCATGAGTATGGATTGTTTCTAGTTGTACTTAGGGGGAAAATCTTGTGAGAGAGAGTTAAATACTGGGACATGGGAAGAGATAGTGTAATCTCCATCCATGGAGATTTTTAAAGTTTGACTGAACAGGGCCTTGAAGCAACCTTTTAGAACTCCAGAGCAGTCTTTGAATGAGCAGGTGGTTGAAGTAGGTGACCTCCAGAGAACTCTTCCAATCCAAACCTTTCTGTGGTTGTGTGCTGGTTATCTTAGTGATTCTTAATCTCCACTTTGTATTTGTCTGATCAGACAAGTGCTGCCTGTTTGTTTAAAACACAATCTGATGATGTTTAAAGTGCAGATACTCTTCCCTGTTCACTCTGTACAGTTACTCTTTTTTATGTACCTGGATGGCACAGATGTCTTAAGTGTCATCTCAGGTGACTTCCATGCTGAAACATCTAGGCTTAAACAGCAGAATCATCTCTGCCAGATAATAGACTTGGCTTTCCAGTATGTTCCAAAAAATGTGGGAGCAGGAAAGGGAAGGACTACTTCCTTCCATTTCCCTCTGTGCCTCTTCTCTGCTTGAAATGTGAAGTGAGTCTGAAGGATTCTGCTGGTCCCTTGAGCATGTCATTATCCATTTGAAGGAACCTAGCAGGTGAAGCTAATATATAAGGAGCATTTCATTTTCTCCTACTCTCTCAAATGCACACAGTTGTGGATGTTTGTACTCAACAGAACCAGTGTGAAATTTAGTCACAGCCATGGCATGTGTTCTAATTTTCCAGGGAAACTTTCTCCCAGCTGCGGGTTAACCCTTTCTCCACTCGTCTTCCTGCCTCTCCAGCTTTTGGGAAATTCCAGTGAGCAGTTTCTGTGACCAGGGAAGCCTGGAGAGCCAGAAGAAGAATTAGTTCTCAGTGGTCATATTGGAGAAGGGAATAAGATTTAAGTAAGAATGAGTGTTGATGGGATGTGTGTAGGAGATTTGATTTTGGGGTTTTTTAGTTTCTTTAAAACAATCGAAACAACTGTATTTTTGCACCCTTCTGTTTTTGTGCTATGCTATGAAGTTACACTGCTGCCCGCAGTCTGAAGGTGCAGCTTACCTAGTGTGAGTGCTGCCATACTGTTGTAAAGGTTCTGACCTTTTGCTACCACTTCTTGAAGCCTATTATAGTGAGGAATAAATGTGTTTGACATTCTTTCTCTGCACTAGAAAAGCATATTTGGAATTATATTTTAAGTTATCTGTGTGTCCTTCTGTGAAAGAAGGGAAACTTTCTGTCAGCAGGACTGTGTATTTCTAGATTTTAAATCCTAATGTTACTGCGGTAAACAAGCATAGTCTGTAACGTCTAGTATTAAAGTGTTTCCAAATCATACATCAGTGCTGAGTCATATTTTATAACATTCTTTGAAAGAGTGTTGTCACAAAGTAATGGCTGCTCAGCAGTGCCCTCAGTAACCATCAGGAGGCAGACAGGGGAGTAAGGTACTGGGTTGTAGAGGACGCGGTACTTTGTAGCACACTGTCTTCAGCTGCTCTTTCTCTTTGGCCGTATTAAGTTATGTTGTGGCTTCCTTTGCCCACTGCTGCTGTTTTCACTCATTTCTCTATTTGGATTCTTTTTGTACTGAGATTGTCGTTCACAGAGCAGCAAAATGACATCCCCAGACTGCCTGCTGCCAGATCACAGCAGTTTAAATTGGAAACTTAAAAGCTCAAGCAGGTGCTGGAAACTATTCTCCCTTTGGTCTGGTTCATAGGGTGCCAGCCTGCCACTGAAGAATGGGCAAGGGAGGAGAATTGATTTTGTGACTAAAATCTCGGACTGATTAATATTTGCATTTCTTCAAATAGTAGTGTGAAAGCTCCATGAATTAAATCCAAACATAGTGGAGCTTCACATGGTTGTAGTGTGACTTGTTTTAGATCTGAAGTTATGACTCTGGGCCAAAGTGCTGTTTGTTTGCTGACATTAATATCTGCAGCAGATGTAATAACTTTTTAAGAGACCACAGGAACAACATGCTCTATTTCTGCTAGTTTTCTTAAAGTTTCCAAAATTGGTAAACTGTGGAGGGTTTGGTTTGGGGTTTTTTTGTTTGTGGTTTGGTTTTTTCCAGTTCAGTTACAGCCTGAGTGTGCAGCTTCTGTTTAGAAAACTGATTTAGAAAACCGAGAATGTTTTCTAGGTATCGTTCTGGAGTGAGCCTCTGCTTGGTATTTATTGATTGCTGCTCCTAACCAATAGAAGACCTGAGGAGGGAAACGGTCTTCACTCAGTAGATGTTAGAGTGCCTACATGTGCAATTACAGAGGGGGCTTTTTGTTCCTGGTAAGCACAAGTCAGAATTTAAATAATTTATGTAGGGAGAGACCTCTGGAGTTCATCTGCTCTGATACCCTGCTGAATGCAGGACCAATTTGTGAGATTGTGTGCAGGTTTAAAGCTTGCTGAATTCTCTTTCCAGGGATAGAGCTTTTACACCTTCTCTGAACAAGCTGTTCTGGTGTTCGACCACTCTTCTATAGAAAATACCTTTCACAATACCTAGTTGGTGTTCCCCATGTAGCTTCTGTCACTGCACCTCATACTATTCTGCACTCTTGCACTACTTTATTCCTATTAGAAGAGATGTTTTTCCTGAAAGTATAAGGTTGTCTTTCCATTCTCATGTGATTTGGCATGTTTGGACTAGCTTAGAGACTTTTTCATATGCTATTTGGAAGAAAAGGGACAAGGAATGCTTTGCTGCTGGCATTTTAAAGAATTTGTGTTGATTCACATATGGCCCTGCAAGTCTGGGGTTTCTTGACTTGTAGTGTGTAAAAACAGTAACAGTTGTGGTATAACAGTATAACACTGAGTCATGATTATCACTTGAGTTTCGATCTTTGATTCCAAAACTTGATCTAGAAATCACAGTAGGCTTTTGAGTACAAGGCATTTACTTCTGTGGTTATTGCTCAGCATTGACAGGTGGAAGTGCAGGAGGAGAAAGCCCCACAGCTGATGAGGAGTTGTCTGAGGAATGATTTTGGTAATGTTGAATGGGTGTGAGAGATTATTTTGAAAGGTTTGTCTTCAGACAATGCTTACTTATTAGCCGTAGGTTTTTGGAAATCTAATTGAGATATTATGCAATCAAACAATTTTAGTAGAAGCTGAAAAGTCTCATGTCTCAATGGTCTGGAACAGAACTTATGTGTAGGTGTTTTCAGGGCAAATACTACCTTGTGCATCATGTTATTGGAGAGTCGTGAAAGAGTTAAAGTGGACCATCATCTGGATGTTTTTACCCACTTTTGCCTCTGCTCATCACTGATCCTCTCCTGTTGCTTCTTTTTTTCTTTTTTGTTTCTCCTTTTTTTTTTTTTTTTTTTAAAAACATTCTTTTTANTTCAGTGTGATAAAACATCCGCTATTTGTAAGTTGATTGAGCATAAAGTATTTCATTTTAAAATGGTCATCCATCACTGGAAGCTGGAGGCTGCAAAAAACATTAACTGTGCACTTTTGGCTGGAATGCAGCTTCTCCAGAATAATGCAGCTTCTGTGTAAAGTATGCAGCATAAAAAAATCAACTGTTAGGAAAACAGGTGCTCGCCTTGCTCTCCCAGGGCTTTGGGATTTCATCCCAAGTTTTTGGAAAGGCCCTCGAAGTCCTTCTGTTACCTAGAGTTACTTTCTGGTTTTAAGCAGTGGTCTCAAAGCTGAAAATGCTGCTGTGTGTCAAGTGGTTTCATTCTGATGAGGCTGTGAGAATTTACTAGCAGTTTAACTGCTACTCTTTAGAAAAAGATGTATGTTTTCTTCCCTCATTCCTTAGCTGTTCTGAAAATTAGGTAGCTTTTTTTTCCAATCAAGTTCTTTAACATTGACACCCCAAAAATGAGTGGTCAAGCACTGCCAAGTTTTTTCTCCAGTTTGTCCCTGTAAATCTCCTTGATATTTCATAGCTCAGCAGCTGTTCTTCTATGTGATAAACTGTAAAGATCATTTTGATTTCAACTTGTGTTATACAGTGCTTGTCATATTTCCCTAACTTAAATATTAACTTGAAAAATAGCTGTTTTGACTAAGAGACTTAGTTAACTTTTGATTTTGGGAGGATAGGGCAGGAAGCTTTTATTGGATTTCTATTACTGCTTTTTGGAGCTGCTTTTTTGATAATACTTCCAGGTAATCTTATGGCATAGCACTTAAGGCTAAATATGTTCCCTTTTCATATGAGGAGTTGAAGCAGAGATGAAGTGACTTGCCCAAGAGCATGGAGGAGAGATGAGTGGCAGAGGCTGAGTAGACTGAGTTGCCTGTGATCGAGGGCCTTGCTACCACTTGATGGTCAGTTTATTTGTATATGTGCTTACATCCTGTCAGAGCAAATTCTGTAGGTCTCGGCTTGAAAATCAAAAGGAAATTCTTCTGTCTTTGGCTTTTTACCAAGTCTTGGGAATAAATGCTGTTGAAGTATAATGGTTCCAATCCCAGAGGTCATGGCGGCAGAAATGCTAGGGGTGAGAGGTTAAAGCAGAGTTGTGTCCACTGACCTGTTCAGTGTGTGTTGTGTATTCCAGTTTGAGAGCCGGGCTGTGTTGTGCCCTAGGGGAAGAAGAGAGGGATTGAAGAAGCCTCCCTAAATGTGTGAACTGGGGGCTGGCTTGAGAGCCATGTTTGTCTGAGCAAGTTGAAGTTCTGCGCTGTGCTGTCGCTTTTACATCAGTCTTACTGGGCAGCATGTAGTCAGTGATGGCCTTTATCAGGATCACTCAGCTGAACTTCCAAGCCACTCAGAAGTGGTTTCTTCTGTCATGGGCATGTACTAGATCAAAACCATAGTAGTAGACTAAAATAGGTCTTTATTTATATATATAGGTTTGACACTTTATTAGAGACTGTAACCAGTGTTCTATTTCTTTACATAGATTTTAGGCCATTTTAATTCTTCACAGACATTTTGTTTTACAGCTGATACGTGATTCCAGAGCATGGAAAAAAAATGTATTTACTGGAGTCGGGGATTGATATAATATTGTTTCCTTGATGCCTGTCTTAAGATACATCCTACTTAGTGATCACCGTACTTGAATAGCATTCACAGATCTCTTCAGATGCAAAAACGAATTAAAAAAAGGTCAAAAGTGTTAAAACTCAGAATTCTGTTTCTTTTCATGTATCATCAGGACCTTGTATCAGTGGCTTGCTCTAGCACATTGCAGTATGCAGAAATTAATTTCTTTCTCCAGTCCGTTTGCAAGAACATAATGCTCACTTGTCATCATTCTAGGAATCGAGCTGCCTTTTAGTGCAGGTAGCGTTCAAATTTTGGCGCGTGTGTGCACGGATTACGGATTGCTTCAATTACTGCTGTGGGGGGGAAAAAAAGGGTCGCTTAATGTTTTTACTGTTGGAATGTCATAAGGTAATGGTTGTATTGGCTGTCAGCAGGCTGGGGTCTTCTTCTTTTTGCTTCTGTTCCACTCCTATAGGTTTGAAACTAATATCCCCGTGATGTTCTGCGTTCCGCTCTCCTCAAGTCTCCCGTTTTGTTCTATGGTAACCTGGTGTGTGGGTTCTTGAGCTCTAGGCCATCATATTTTGCCATTAGCACCTGGGAATTTTACTTTCTGATAACATGGAGAAGTGCAATGTCTCCTAGATTAGTTCAGGTTGAATAGAAGAATTTGTGTAAATCATAACAGCAAGGTGCATTAAACCTTTGAGAGATTTTTGTCATTAAAAGATTCTTTCCTCTTCGGTCATCAGGCTTTCCTTTATTTCATGCTCTTTGCATTTTGTCTGTCTCTCTGATGCATTTTTGATTCTCTGGCAACACAAGAAATTTCTTGGCTTGTTTGGGATTTGTTGTTCTTCAATTTCCTTTTAATTTTTCCCCTTGGCACTCATGGGCTTCCCTTGAGGAAAGGGTAAACAGAATGGAGTAACATCCGACAGCTAATTGATGATAAAACTGTAATCTTTTTCTCCGGCCTCCTAGAAATAGTGAAGCTTTCCTTTTCACAACATAGTGAATTTGCAATGAGAGCTCTATTCATAGTGTGGTAGGCAGACAAAGCTGTGGAGAATTATTGTGCTTTAAAATACCAGGGAAGGAGTTTTAATTTCTCATGGGCTTTTAAATTGCCTACTTAGCTTGGGCCTGGTACCGTGCAAGATGTGTAAAATATCATAGTGAAGCAAGTCCAGTGACTGAACAGGGTTCTGTAGAGTGTCACAATCTAATTGCTCTTTCTTCAACATGTGCCAATTTCTTTTAGAGAGGAAAAGAGTGCTTAAACTTGACATGCATCAAACTTGTACTGTCAGTAAGATGAACAGCTAAGTCCATCCTCTGGACTTGGCAGTGTGCAATTCCCCACAGGTTTCATTTAGCCTAGTCCGTCTTGTTAGACTGGCCACGCTCTGTTCCTCGTATTAGGAGGGAACCTTGGGAAACCTGGCTCTAATTCACAGCTGCAGCAAGATCAATAACTATCAGCATTTGGTCAAGGGCAGATGAATTTGTCATGGGATGGCTGTTTTTTGATTTGGTTTATTTTGGTTTAGTAATTTCATTTAGAGTTGAATGTCACTGGCTTGGAGGAGTGCCTTTGGGTTCTGAACTTCGGACCTGGTGCAGGTTCATCACAAAAACTGGCTGTTGCCATATGCATGGCAAGAATCTTTTGAAACGGTTTCATCTGGTTCTAAAGAGAGACAAAAGGTGAAACTTGCCTTCATTTTATTTGCTTGTTTTTAATGGGATAGTTTTGTTTTGTTGGAGTTTTTAACAGTGGATGTCAAGCTTCAATTACCTGTGAAACTTGTAAGCAGTTTAGCTTACTGAGCTTCAGGCTAAGTAACTTCCACCCATGGGAGAAAAATGCTTCAAGAAGGGGTAAAATCTCAAATCAGTTTTTGTTCAGTCATTGGGGAGTTCAGTTTTTTAGAGTAGAGTTAAGTGCCATTACAATTGGCATTAACAGCTTATATTTGTTTGTAAGAGCCACAAAACAAGTGATACATTCCAAAACCTATCAGAGGCTTAGATCAGTTGTATTACCCCTTCTCCTTTCCCTCAGAACAATCAGCCTTCCTGTAAGAGAGATAAAAAAACCAGTCAAGTAGTTCTGAATTTGCTTATTTCTATCATATGTAAATAATCTTACTGTGAAATGTGCTAGCAAAATCAAGTGGTGCTCTAATGCTTATCCTCTACTGTGATGTAGGTAGAAGGGTTTCATGAAAACGAGGATGGATTAGCTTTGAAATTACCCTTGTTACTCTCTAGACTGGCAAAAGATATACTCATGAGAGGGCAGTTTGGAGATGGGAGGATTTTACTATGTAGTTACTTGATTTTTTTGCCTTTCATCAGAATTAGTCATGTCCTTTCAGAGGTGTTCAGGTTGCAGGATGGGAGGAAATAGTCTAGGATTTGTAGCAAGGTCTGCTCCTGATGACCTTCAACCTTACTGTGCTAAATTAACCCTCATTTCACTTTAAGAGCTGTTCTTATTTTGAAGCAGTTGTTTGATTACAACCTCTGACCAGTACGTGTCAACCATAGTTGAAAAAAAAGTTTGTCAAGATGCGATTCTGCCCATCTCTGCTGTCTCCTCAGTGCTAAGAAATAAAGACAATTAAACAACTTCAACTTTTGAAATAACCTCATATCCAGACAGTCAGCAGTCTTCATGACTGGCATAAAAAATTTAAGGTGGAGCAAGTAGTCATGTCTGTACTTTTAAGTCTATCCAAATAGAAACCATGGAAGTTTGCCTCCTGTGTAGCTCCATACTTCTGTTGATGGCATTTGCTTTTCTTGTGATTGAAGTGAGTATCTTCTGCTTCTTGTAATACCACTCTAGAGCAGGATACTACAGCTGGGTGAAAAGCACTTAAAGTAGCAGGGGAGACACAGCTGGAGTTTACAGCGTAGTTTTGGCTGAAGATACTCTAGGAAGTACCTGCTTATGAAAAAATGCTCAGGAATTTTTAATGGTCAGTCAGAACAGCTGAATTTGAAACATAGCATCAGATGAAACTCCTGATAACTAATGGCTCACACTGGTGGCATTGTCAGTGCTTCTGCTTCACTGGTAGATATAAGTAATTCTATAGAAGACAGTATTTTAGTTGAGTTTATGCTACCGTAACCAAAGGATGTGAAGAGTCAAATGCTCAGTATGCATTC
The DNA here is from genome assembly GCA_013398955.1 of Callaeas wilsoni. Taxonomy (NCBI): domain Eukaryota; kingdom Metazoa; phylum Chordata; class Aves; order Passeriformes; family Callaeidae; genus Callaeas; species Callaeas wilsoni. The sequence goes on from VWPU01012614.1 coordinate 53,858, forward strand.
TGTCATGCTTCCCCAAAATAAAAATCTCAGTTCTGAGGGGTGCTTGAGATCTTGGCGCTGTGGAACAATCATTTGTTAAAGTCATGTTTAATGAAAGGGAGATAAACACATGAAGCTGGAGTGTGACAAATGAAAGCATTTGTGCCATTGTAATGAAATTAGGCAAACAGAACAGGCTTGACATCTCTGGGTTCCCCTTGTCAAACTGCATTTGTAATTCCAGCTTTGCGTTCATGTGTGGCTGTGAATGGCACTGTTTCCCTCTTGATTTGGTGGGCTGGGGCCCCTGAATGACCACTTTAATTCATAGGGCATTAGCTTTGAAGAGTATATTTTGCAGACATCCTTTGAAAAGAATTGCAGTTAATTCACACTTCTCCTTCATTGGCTTGAATATCCTTGATTTTCAGCGTGTGTTTATTTTTATTGTATGCAAAGTGTTGGTATCACTTATTATAGTGAAGTATTGATTTCAGAGATGCACAAAGCTTGCTTCCACACATCCCCACAGTATGTATGCTGTGTTGTGCAAGCTCCACAACAATTTATGTGTTCTAGAAACTAGGATGTAGGCTTCTGGCTCCTCAGCTTCTCGCTAGCTGACAGAGTCCTGCTCTCTTTATCTATTAAGAGCTTAGATTAGAATAAGACAATGATATTTTGAACCTGGAGAGAATATCCAGTGGCTTTTGATGACCTCTTTTTTATGAAGTTTAGTGGACATTGCCATTATTTTCAGGAAGGAGAACTAGAGCTTTCTCTCATAACACTAGCTAAGTCAGACTGTATAGGTGGCAATTTCTTCTCCTTTCAGATCAGAAAATATCTACAAATGTGCTGCCGATTGCACTGTGTTGCAAGGCCTGGTCTAGAACTTGCAAGAAAAACAAGATGAAAACAAGAACTAAGACTTCCTTGTAGGGGAGAGATGGCAGAGGATTCTTTTCACTTGAAACACTCTCTGTACCAGGGCTGTGTGAAACAGAACCTATGCTGAGGAACGAGTGTGGATCATCTATAGCGTAGCTATTTTACACTTGTTGTCCAACATTTATTGGCTGTTATTGATCAAGGGTTAAATGTCAAGAGTCAGGGTAAATTTGCTAGCTGGAAGTCAGGACGTGTCTTCTAGTTCAGGTGCAGAGTAGCATGTGTTCCAGTCAGTCTGGAGAATTTGTTTTTGGAGTGGTGAAAAACATACTCCTCCTCTGTTTATCAGCTGTAGAGCTGCTGTTTTGCCAGGGCACCTGGAACCAGTGTGCATATACTGTTCTGTGCCTGTTACCTAGGGACTCTGTGTAAAGCAAATTCAAGCTCTGCAGATTTTTAGAGGAACAAGTTACTATAGTTCTGTTTGGTAGACTTGTTAACCTCTAAATTAAACAGCTGATAATCACAGGACTAACTCAAAAGAATTTCTCCTTTCCCTGCAATCCTGCATTTTGACCTGTCTGAGATTAAGCCAGTACTTACTTCATCAGTTAAAATGTTTATGAAAATCCAAAATGTGTGACCACTCCATACTTTTAGATGGTTTTAAAAAGCAAGTACGATTTTGTCCTTTTTCCTTGTAACTTACGCAGTCTGACTTGCTGATCCAGACTTCAGGGGCTTCTCATCCTTCAAGTGAAAAGACAAAATGTTTTGGTGTTTGTTGGGTGAACTGAGAATAAAGTGCATATTATGTAGGCCAGAATGGCAGTGTTTGCAGAAAGTGGTTTTGAGGGTGACCCAGGAAGCACTTGCTGATAGCTCGATTTTCTGTGGCATAAACTGGTTGAGCCCTAAGGCAAGAATCCGAAAAGCTGGATTTCTGCTCTGTTACAGTGTTACCTTTGTCTTTTTCTCACCTTGAGAAAAGAGAATGCCTGTTCATTGTAGGGTTCCGTTTGTAAGCAGGGAACATAATAGTGCATGCTCAAAGCGTTGCTCTTGTGTGAGCTCGTCTGCGCTGGAGAGATGCGTGGGATACAACTGAGGCAGCCTTTCTGAAGGCTGGGCGTCAAAGGCCAACAGCTGCTGCATAAGAGGAGTCCAGGTCATGTGGTTTGGGTTGCAGTTGCCTGTCCTCGGGACAAATGATGTTGAAATAACTTGTCATAAACAATTTTGTCTTGTTCATTTACTCTGATTCGGAACGCATAGCCGATCCTGATAAGAGTCATTCAGGAGTGAAGAGTTGAACTGCCAGAGAAAGCAGCTTATGTGAGCGTTTTAGATCAGGAATGTGCCAACAGTGTGCTAACAATAAGAAAACTCTTCCGAAGGGGACCTGCTCCTGTACTTCAGGAGAAAGGGGACGCCAGAGGTCTGATGCAGTTTGTTTGCTGAAGTGCCAGAATGGCTGGATGGGATTGCTGAAATGGGAGTTAGGTGCTTAAACATGAATTAGTTGTTTAAATATCTTTATAGACATGTGTATCTAAGTGCAAATAATCCATAGGAAGAATGAAGGAAAGCACTGCAGTCTCAAAGGAATTCTGTTCTCATTTCAATTGCCAGCCTGAAGAGTTGGCTTTCTGTTACATTACTTAAGATACTCTTTCCCTTCTTCTCTGTTTCCATGCACTGCTTTAGGCTTGCTGAGCATTTCTGAGTGTTGTGCTGATGCTGGTCTCTGCTTGCTTCTGTGAAATTTCATTGAAGGAACCTGTGTGAAAAGAACGGGAAGTGCTTTCCAGTTGGTCCCCAAAGCAGACCAGGCTCTTCATTTAAGCCTAAGTCATATTTTAATATAATTTTTCCCTGGCTTTGACTAGATTTCGAAGAAAGGCTGCTTGAAGGAGTCCCTTGTGAAATTTTGTTCTCTTCGTGGATAGTTATTCAGTTTTTCCTCTTGTAATACCCTTGGCTGAAGTCATGCTTGCCGGTTGGTGGGTTTTCAAGTGGGTTTTCTGTTTGGTTGTTTTTTTCCCCAGAGCTGAAACTGGTTACTTTAAGCAGAGAACCATCCTGTATTTTCTAGTTAAAACTCTGAGAAATGTCTCTTGCTAGAAAATATACTTGGAGAAACATCTGTATCGGCAATTCTCAATTCTCTCACTGGTTATAGTTACCTCACTTGTAATGCCTGAACCTGAATCTGGCAGAACAAGAACCAGAGTTGAAAATTCAGAGCTACTTCTTTTTTGGAATGTTATTACAAACATCAAGTATGTACATCCAAACATTTTGTATGTACCTTATGTAGCCTTTGTTTTGTCAGAAGAATTATTAAAGTAGTAAATGATTTTGCTGCATTTTCTGAGGTTCCTAGATATTTCAGGATTGCTTTTACAGTTAGGTGATGGCAAGACTTCTGTGGTGTCTCTTTTGTGAAGTTATAACTTGTTGGGCAGAACAATTCCCTCTAAAGACTATGGTCCCACCTTACCAAAGTATTGTGAAAAGAGTGCTTTTCATTTCCTACTGTTCTGTGCTCTAGATCAAACCGGAGCTGTAGTGGAAAAGCTGGTGTGGAGTGCACCTTGTAGTTGTAGCTATTGATCCGAAAGGGCTGGCAGGCTTGTTCTGGACACTGCCACCTTTGGTGTACAAGGCTAAGAAAATGTTTGATTTAATGGCTTGTTTGCAAAATTGTCGCTGGGTTAAAAACTTCCAGGTAGCTTTAGTGACACTTTCAGATGCTGAACCTTCTTTAGCCCATGAAAGTAATCTGTTTCAAGACAGGATACAGCAAGAGTAGCTACAGTATGAGTGTTTTGCTGTGCTCCCAAACTTCCCATTGAAGCAAAGGACCAGTACCAAGATTAAGTTCTGCCTTGAAAAGGGAGCTGCTGACCCTTGTAAGTCCTCAATGCTTGCAAATGCTTCTGGTAAGAAGAGCTCATTGTAGTGATCAACTGAGTACTCCTCAGGTGCAAGCAATGAGATTGGTGTTTCACTGACATTTAGATCTTTCAGACAGTAGTCCTTTAGTGGATAAGTCCTGCACTAAAAATGCTCTCTTCTTGTCTGGCATATTTTTGATTTTTTTTTTTTAATGCCACAGTGCCAATTACCCAGTCTAAACAGTTTTACAGCATAAACCGTCAGTTTTAGAGAGCTTAATGTAAAGTGCTTTGTTACCATAAAGTCTGGAATCTCTAAGTATTAGGGAAACTGGCCAAAGTTGCTGTGTAATCAACGATATGGGCGTAAGATAAATCCTAATTATGACAAGCTGTTTTGTGATCTTCATGTAAGTTGTGAATTTCAGTTAGACTGCAAGGGAATCTGATCTTTAACGACATTAGGATTTACAGTTCTAATTGAAAGGAAAAACCTGATACACCCCCTACTCTTGCAAAGAAAATATCTATTTGTTGTCCCAAAACATGTATTAATGGAGAGTGTGATGCCCTATACATCCTCTGCTAGCAAGTGTGTCTTCATTGTCTCATTGTATACGTGCAGTGATGTACATCTGCTGAAGTCCCATTTTTCTTACTAATGAAGTGCAGCTTTTTCATCCTGGGACTCACTGGTTTGAATGAGGCAGGAGGAACTGACAGGATTACAGTCCGGTCTGTAGAAAGGATCAGTTTTGGGTTTTGATCCCTAGTAGTCTTACTATATTGAATGCTGTCCAAGTGCTTGTAACCAGCCAAGTGTTGTATAAAGCACACTTAAATAAGCATCAATGTAAGTATGTCTTATGATCATCTGGATTTCCATGTGCTATTGAGAGGTGACACAATTGTAATGTTACACCAGGATATTATCTGATTGACTGGGGGAGTTGTTCTTAAGCCAAAAAGGTTGAATCATCATGTTCCTTTTAACCCCTCACAAGTTAGTGGTGTTGGCCTTATTTGAGCTGGTAACTGAAATGTAAGAGATGGCATAATGATTCCCCAAGTCCATTTTTAATTGCAATTTTGCTTTAGTTAACAGTACTTTGATGTTCCTCTGTGTGCTCTTAACTTGTAAAACATAAGCCCCTGTATAGTTTTTCCTCCTTTGCTTCCTTGCCATAATTTGACACAGTTATGTTAACATACTTTCTGACAGACTTTTTTGCTTTGATACGTAAGGCTTCTCAATAGGAGCTGTGATAAAATGGAATTTAACTTATCTCAGAATAAGGGGTTTGGGTTTTTTCCCCTCAGCAAAGTAATTGAATTATGTTGGTAGATAGAAAAGCATCAGCTTGTCTAAGGATTCAGGAATTGTGGTCTTTTTTTCTCCCTGCCTCAAAGAAGCTCATGTGACAGATAAGCGCAGTATTTGATTATTTGATTAAGGGTATAAATGCCAGTGATCCTGTGACAGTATTAGCCATTAGACTTGTTAACTTTTATTAGCAATAAAAAGTAGATTTCAGTGAGTTGAGCCAAGTGTTGTACTTAAATATTTCTGGTCTCAAAATTATTCAAGTTACTTCTAATGCATTCTTCTGTGCCTTTGTATTGGCTGTGTTGTGGTTGCCTTCACCTGCTTTTTAATGCTTTTTCTCCTAAATCCCCCTCAGGGATCCTCTTATCTTGATTCCTCCTGTTTTGTTTGGTTGGGTTTGGTTTTTGTTTTGGTTTGGGCTTTTTGTTTGTTTTTCTTGGTCAATTTCGCTAGTTCTGGTTATTCTCTTCTGTATTTCTTTTCCATTCCCAGAGCATAGCTTGATCATTTTGGAGAGTTCAGGAAGCTTGTTAGTTGTTTTTTCTCCAGCTCAATAGCTCAGTGCCTTCTTGTACTGCAGCTTTAGAGGGGATCCTTGCTGGCCAAAGCAGCAAGTAGAGAAGAATGCCCTTTTTAATTTTTTTGGTTGAGAGACTTATACAGGTGTTCTGAGAGCAAGACAGAGGAGTTTTTAAGTTAGGTTATCTTGTGCAATTTTCCTGTCTTTGCCAAGCAAACATTTAGTGTTGCAGAAATGCAATTTGTATTCAGGCAAAGAACTGCAAGAGATCCAATGAACTGGGTTGTATATTTGGTACTCTGCATGTGATTAGCCTGAGGTTTTATCTGTAGTAGGATGTTACAGGGGTGGCAGAAGGTGGGACGGAGTCTATACAGTTCATGAGATCACACAGTTCCAAGAGTAATAGGAAAGTGCAACTAAATCTACCAGTGAGTTAAAGCATAAATTTAGGCAGCAATGGCCTCTGTGGTGTTTAGAGAGTTCCTGCAATCATATTTTAGAAGGCTCCAGAAAGCTGTTTTGAAGATCGCAAGAAAGTGAACTTTACAAACCATTGCTTTTAAAATATAAACTTGTATGTGTGTGTATATGTAAAAGCAACCCTGACCTTCCCGCCAGCCCTTTGAAACTAACCTAAAGGAGGCTTTTTTCCCTCTGAGATGAAACTTGCTGTATATTCTTAAAGAGAAAGTGAATCCTAATGAATGAAGTCTAATTGTCCTTTTAAAATTCTTTTTATTTTACAGAGCTATCTGAAATTGAACCTAATGTCTTTCTTCGGCCTTTTCTGGAAGTAATCCGTTCTGAAGACACTACAGGCCCCATAACTGGATTGGCACTCACCTCTGTGAATAAGTTCCTCTCATATGCACTAATAGGTATGTTATGTGACATTGTGGGATTTACCAAAATGCCAGCCAAATGCATCTCTGTGAGCTGTGTCTTTGGCCAGGATACATGCTTGCAGTCTTAATGTGGAGATTGGGGAAATAAGAAAATTCTCATTAACACTGGGGAAATCGGCATCTGCAGTTTCTTAATATCTTACTGGCTGATCTTTCATGGTGCTACAGCAGTGTCTGGAGACACAGCCAAAGCCTCTGCTCTGCCCTGACTGCTGTGTGTGCTTAGGGCCTGCTGCAGGACTGTGCTGATCACCAGCTGCTTTTTAAAGCCCTCCAAGCAAAAGGGCCAGGGAGGGAAGAATACCTGCTCAGATTACAATGTTGTAACATGTAGAAACACAATAGGATTTATTTAGCTTTGTGGGCTAATATTTTTGCTCTAGAGTGAGGATGATTTTTTGCCCAGTCCCAGATCTTGTCCAGTGATGTGCCAGTACTCTTAGTTTTCCACAATTGTCAAGGCAGAGACAGTACTGCTGCTGCCCAAACTTTCAAATTTGCACATTCTCCTTTGTATCTGTGAAAGACTAATAATGTGCATGTGGCCAGTTCCCATGCCTCAGCTGGCTTGTAACTCATTAGCTGGCTTTCTGTCTGCCATCAATGTGTCATCCCGTTGTTAGTGGTGCTCGATTTTTCTCTGTAAGTTCTGTTAGTAGTTTGTGATCATACCTGTGTGAATTACAAAACCCGTGATCTGTGTTTGTTTATACATAGTCTCACTTGAAGAAAATAATTTTATCAGTCTTCCTTCCCCCTGAGTTCAGATTTCTCAGTTCTTTTTCCTCGTTGCATTGTAAGGGAACACTTTGATTTTTTGCTACTGTTGTTTTAAATATTTAGTTCTTTGGAGATAGCATGAAGGCAGTTAGAGAAAGAAAGGGCTTTATATCAGTGCAAATCACTTTTGTGGGAAAGACATAATGAGCAAAAACAGAGACTTGCAGGAAAAAAGATTTACGTGTTGGATGAAAATCTAGTTTATGAAGACTTCAGTTAGTGGATATTATTTGATATAATTAAGTGGCAAAAATAGAACTAGAATGATGCAAAAACACGTAAGTTCCTAGGACAATGAAGAAATCTTAAAAAATAAGCCTGTAAAACATGTCCCCCTGAAGGATTAAGCAATAATGCAAAATACATGACTTTCAGTGTTACAATGAGGGAAGGACTCTTCTGGGCTTTTATGACCTGTATCACATGTCCAGGCAAACGTCTGCACAGGCAGCTGACTACAAACGCTTGATTTGAGGCAGAAACAGGAAAAAGTGGGGGTAAGAATTTGTAGCCTTTCTCTAGCTACTTGTTGTTTAGAATATTAATTGGGTCACTTCAACAAGAGTGCATCCCTGTAACTGTTGGTGATTGTGTGTCTTTGTAGTAGACAGGGGAAGACTCTCTGCCTGGCTTTTTTTCTGGGGCAGAACCTGTAATCTAAGACCTTCGTTGTTGCTTCAGGTGACATTCAAAGCAGCCTTGTCCTTTGTGCTGCTCCAGATACCAGTTAGGCTGGGATTAGTGGTGCTGACTGAACATCTGGCTAGGTTGTGTTATTAAATGAAAGCTTTTTGGTATTATAATTTCTTTTTGTAATATGAGACTAAAGGTAGTCTAAAGACTGTTCGCCTAAACATAGGAAATGCTTTAAACTGTTCTTAATGTACAAATCTGTTTCAAACTATACAGAACAAGAGAGAAGGATGCTGGCATAACCGTGGTGGGGAAATTGCAGTGTGGCAGATATTTATAGCGTGTTTTGGGGCTGCATAGTGACAGGTGAAGATAGCACTTTTTTAAAAAGTGACATTAGCTTTGTCTGTTCTGTGAGTGGTTGGTTTTTGCGGTACACGCTGGGCCGAAAACCAGGGTGCAGTGAAAGAGCCAAACTCCTCTGATAAATATCTTTGTTTAAAATGGCTTTCTTTTCCCATTTCCAAAGTATTTCATTGCTAATCCTTGTGCAGTCTCATTGTTTTTTTATTCTGTCACATGTCAGAAGGTGGTTATCTGTCTCCTTTTTAGGCCAGTATTGTTGAGGGGTATGTTTTAAAACCAGTTAGAAAAGAACAATTCTTTGGACTTTAAGACTTCTGATCTCTAGTCCTTTGAATTGCAAATTCACTAATGGTATAGTGTGCAATCACAGCTCAGTTAGATAAAATTACTAAATATCCACCATGTGTGTGTTTTAGCAGGAACGTTTAGCCTTACAGTGATTATCCTCTGCTCTAAGTACTTCTTCTACAAGAGTTTTAGTTTATAAATTACACAATAACTTTTAAAGTACTAGAAAACTGTGTGGTGATACTAAACTCCCATTGATTTTTATCCCTCAGATTAGTTATTTCCTTGCTCAGCAGTTTTGCAATAGCTAGTGAGCTGTCAGCCTACTGGATGAGCTCAAACCTTAGCTATAGGAAGACTAGTGGCTAAATTTCAGAATTGGGTTTTTCTGTATTTCCCTCAGAAAAGGTATGTGCTCTTTTTATTGTCCACAGCAGCTTCTGGCTCCATTTCTAGTATTAGCTTTCCCTGATGTTCCTGAAAACTACGTATCTGTAAGTAAGTAGCTGTTGCTCGGCCTTCAGTGAGAGGACTTGCTGTTTAAGGAGTTTAAAGCTTGTGCTCCCCTCTACCTTTTCTGTCTCCTTGGTGATTTATTTTAGTTCCATTAAAGGTGTTACTGAGCAGGCTTCTGGCTTTCCTGAATTCCCTCTGGTTCAGAGCCTGTATTTTTTGATTTCTTTTTGTTCTTTTGCCCACCTGTTGTAAGACTGCACCTGGTATGAATGTGTGTATCTAGATGGGGTGTCTAGATCTTTGCATTGTAGATGGCAATTTTCAAACTGGTATTGTGCTCACTCAAACTTCTTCTTGTTAGTGATTCTGAGCAGGCATCGATACATCTTTCTGTACTATTTTCTCACAAGGGAACAAAGATTTTTTTTTTTTTATCTTGTTTCTGCAAAGTAGAAGTATCTGTGCTTTTAATTGAACTCAAGAGGCTTTATAAATTGACCTGAATTTGTAGTGCTGTTCCAGGGAGCCAGAACTGAAGTAGTCAGGCGTGATGTGTGTTGGGAGAGAGGTGTTGAAGGTAGGGGCTAGAACAGCCAAGCAGTACTCATAGATCTGTTAAAGAAGCATTTGCACAACTTGCTTGCATTTCCTTTTCACAGAGACTGTTTATCCATAACTATGATTAAATATATCCCTAAGACTAGAGTAACTCACATCTACTGGAAAAGGTGGCAGTGAAGTGAATCTGTGTGTTCTGCCTGTGGGAGCCATTTCTGCAACAAGTTGCTTTTTCGTCTTGATTCCCACTGGGCTGCTTTCCGCTGTGGTCACTGAGATTGGTTAACAGTAATGCTAATGTAGGTGCTGGCATTGTAACACCACTGGTCTTTGCCTAATTTAATTAAGACAGTTCAGAATGAGCCTACATCACCATTGGTGATTTAAGCTATTACCTCCATGAATAAGAGTGCATGAGACACCAACCTATGACTGATTTTATTGCCTCTGGTAGAAGAGTAGTAGCTTCTAACTGGATTATAAGCCATTATTGAAGGTATGCAGAGGACTGCTTTTGGCAGCCAGGCCTCTTACCTAATGCTTCCCCATATCAGTTTTGTATTCTGTTGTACGATTCTGCTAAACTAGGTAAAAAGTGACTGATTGGTTTTAGAACAGCCTTCTTGATGGCTCATAGAAGTTTGCCCAGCAAACCAGGAGAGGAACTCACTCTAAACTATGCAAGACTTCTGTGTGTGTGTCTGTGTGAACAATATCGAAAGTAAGCAAGCTCTATTCTTAACAGGAATGTGTAAGAGATAGCAATGGCAAAGTGCTGTTCCTATGCAGACTTATGTGATTCTGAAGTACACTGATGCCATTTCAGTTTATGCAACTATGAGAAATTTCTTATCCTGCAGCCGCTCAGGATAAGGGCGTGGTAGAGGCTGCTGTCTCTGGACCACAATAAGGGCAACTTTCTTCAATATCAAGGGCTTAGCCCTTCTTAGATGTGAACATTACTGGAGTCAAAGAGGGAATCTGCGAAGCTTCTCTGCAAAGCATACAGGGTCTTGCTTGGTTCCTCTGTCAGCATTATTCTTGCTGGAGTTCAAGAGGCCCCAATGCCAATTAATGAGGTATTAAGCAATGTTTAGGTTGTCTCCGTTCTTTCCTAATGACTGTTTAGGTAGAAGGGTATCAAGATTCTTGCCCAGTGCCATATTGTTTAAGTGAGAATGAAATCAAAGCCAGAGGCAGCTTTTCTGAAGCCACTGTAATGTAGCATGAGATACAGTTACTAGCAACAATCTCATCCTAAACATTTTCTCAACTGCACCATTGTTTGTAGCTGCAAAAGACTGAAATGGAGAGAAGGAGCCTTGATGAATGATTGAAGTGGGAGGCCTGCAACTCTGATATCTAAACTGTGATTGTGTCTGTCTGCTGTTTTCTCTGGGGAAAGCTACTGGTCTCTTCCTTCCCAGCTCTCATTCTTTGAGATGGATGTAGAACAAGAGACAGTTTTGCCTTCTCAATTTAGTGGAACCTGTTTGGCATTTTCTTCTCATGAGAGTAAATTTTAGGTTCCCTATGTTTAAGAGCTGTTTTTTCTTTACTCTCAATGCATTTAACAGCTGATTGTGCTGTATGGTAGGGAACAGGACACAGTCTTAGAAGTTAGCATCTAAAACGTAGAGAACCGGTAACAATGGAATTGTAATTATTTTCTTTGTTAGGTTATATCTTTTTGCAAATGTAAGTAGATTCTTGATATATCTTTCTGAAAGCTCCCAGTTATAAAGCCTTTCTGTTAGTGGGAGGTGAGTTATGCTCTTGTCAGGTCAACTCACTGCAAGTCACATAAACTGAGGAAGCTGAAGGTCACACAGTATCTCCGTGTAGATGTCTCCCCACAGAGGTGGTAGACTGTAGATGGCTGTTCCCTGACATGTATTTTTATTCTGTTACTCAGATCCCAGCCATGAGGGCACAGCAGAGGGAATGGAGAACATGGCAGATGCTGTCACTCATGCCCGATTTGTGGGCACAGATCACGCAAGCGATGAGGTTGTCTTGATGAAAATCCTACAGGTAAGAGGAGAGGAATGGTAATTACCATAATGGTTGCTGCCTGTTGTGGAACATATCCTGTTACATAGAGATGAAGAGGAGGGAGCAATGTTTTGACTCTGTAGGAGCTTAGTGACAGACTTTATTTTTAAACAGATGGCTCATATACCTGTGGTAAAAACTTTTCCAAATGAAAATCGTTAAAAGCTTAAATTAAATTATTTTAAAGTTATGGACTTGATAATGTGGTAGTGTTGATAATGCTACCTTGTGCATGGTCTGTGTTGCGGAGGTTAATTAAGAATATGGAGCTCTCAAACTTATTTTTGAGAAAAATTCTTTGTAGAGACAAACCTATGGACTGTATACCTCTTTGGTGTGTGTACTTCTGAGCAGATATGTAGTTCCTGAATTTAAATACTGGGTAGCATGCAGCATATTGGGCATCTTTTAGAAGTGGGTCAGGAGATCATTCTTGTCTCCTAACTGGCTTCTTGAGCACAGCATTCAGTTTGAAATGACTCCAGGAGAAACCTCCTTAGATTTTCTGCTCATGGCAGTCTTTCTTGAGGAAACCAACCTCCTCTTGGGAATGCATGCAGATATTATTGCAGTGCGGTACATATGGGTGCTGTTCTTCGCAGGTGTTGAGGACGTTGCTGCTCACCCCAGTGGGAGCCCACCTCACCAATGAATCGGTGTGTGAGATCATGCAGTCCTGTTTCCGCATATGCTTCGAAATGAGGCTCAGTGGTAGGTTTGTTCGTACTTCTGCCGTTAAGAAGTTGATCAGGTTTCCTCAGCATTAACTAGTTCTGTTGCAGAGCATGCATCCATGGAAAGCTGCTGAGCTTTATATTACTGTGTCTTCTACAACTTCATGGAAAATTTGTCGGGCGTTTGCTGTACAAGTTTGGACGGCTCTTTTCCCCAGCTGTGTAGCGCCACCGTGTGATGCTGTGACCGTTTGCAGTAACGTGGGGTTGGAGCTGGTTTTAATAAATTTGCCGTAATCTCTGTAAACAAGACTCGGAGGGGAGTCTGCTTGAAGAAGCCTCTTGATAATATCACACTGAGTAATGACACCTGTGTTATTTGTTTTTGTCTTCGCAGAGTTATTGAGAAAATCTGCAGAGCACACTCTGGTCGACATGGTGCAGCTGCTCTTCACAAGGTAAACCTGCTTGTGTTTGCCTCAGCATTGCTGAGATGGCCCTCTAAGGACAGAAAGATTCCACACTTCCACTTAAGGGCCCTCAGAAAAATCATCCAAAATGGTCATTATTTAGAGGTGGAAGGGGATGAAGGATTTGGCACTTTTCTCTAGGGCTGACCCTGTCAGACTGCAGGGAGACAGAGGTAGGGAAGGTTGCCTGGTTTAAGGTGTCCTTTGAGGAGAGATGGACAGCCAAGTAATGAAGAGCTTTAGGATAGAGAACCAGTTTCAGGACAGAGAATGCAAACTTCACTGAAAAAAAGGTGCTCTAAAAAATATAGCTCTCTTTAGCAGAGAGAATAGAAATGATATTGAATAGCCACACATTGATTTCAAGCTGAGAGCTTTGACCTCACACATTAAAGAACATCTAAAACTCTTGAAGTCATGTGTCTTGGACAAATGTTCTGCCCTTTTCAGCACCCTTCAGGTAATTAAGATTACTTCTTTAAAACTCAAGTAAGTTAATTAACTTCAGAACTGTTTCTCCAAATAGTGAAGTAATCATAGACTTTCTCTGGGTATTGTAAAAAGGAAATGTGCAGGTACAGATATACTTCTAGTTGAAAAGGATTTTGGTGAAACTGACATCTTATGAAACACAGTTGCATCATTTTTTTTTCCCAATATCACACAGTTACGATGGGATCTCAGTTTCTTCTCTGTGTGCCCTGCATCACGTGTACTGGATGAATGTGGGGCAAAGTCAGAATCAATCTCCTCAAAGAGGAGAGACCACATTACTTTTTTCCCAAATGCGTATGTGAATTTTACTTGATGCTTTTTCATTACTTACTGTGTAATCCTCTCCTCTGTCCTTCTCAATAAGGCTTGGAGACACCATCACCATCTGTGCCTGTGGACATTGAGATAGAGATGCAAGGCAAAGGCAGCAACTGCAGGGGTGGTTTGGCCATCTTGCTTTCCAGAAAAAGAAACAGCCAAAGCTGTGCTCCAAGGCTTTTATACCCTCATGAAGTAGACAGAATTGTAGTAAAGAAACAGAAGGGAGAGCAGGGTGTGTGGAGTTGTAGAGCTGTTTGTGCTGTCATTTGGTAGCACAGGTGAGAGCAGTCTATCTCATTCTGAGATGAGAACTGCTTATCTCCAAAGATTCAACTTTAATGTACATCTGCTGCCCTCCACAATTGTGTTTATATGATGCAGAACACAGGGTAACTGCTGGGGTTTCTACAAATTCAAAGAGAAGAATTGCCATGACTAGTAATGACATGTACACTGCAAGAGTTCTGGTGTGGATGACACTGGCTCAGCAGCTGTTTTTAGCAGCATCAGAGAAACCTGTTTTGAACAGATGTAATTAGTCCACTGCTGAAAACATGCACTGAAGGAAAATAAGTGGTATTTACATGACAGGAAAATCAATATAGAAAAACAACTGTTAGTAGTAATAGTGTGCAAAGCACGTCTCATCTATACTTGTGAGGGTTTTTTCCCTTAGCAGATTTTGGCAGGAAAAGAAATTAGGAGAGTCTCTCTTTGTGAAGAAAACCTAATTTGGGTTTTCTAGTATCTGTAGCATGGCTGGAAAGACCAGCCTGTTTCTTTCCCCTTCTTGTTAATCCATGTAAGCTTATGTATTTTGGCTCACTCTTTGTATTTCAGGTTGCCTCAGTTTAAAGAAGAGCCTAAAAGCTACATGGGAACGAACATGAAGAAGGTAAGACTCAGCACTGTGTTGACTGTTCTGCTCCTGTCTTTGGCTTGCGCTCATCTCTATTTTGTTTGTTTTCACATTTGTATTTCTTCGTTTCTACAAGTCCCAGTTTACTGAAAGAGCATGTTTAACTGCATAAGTAGACATAGATTCATTAATTCTGTGGGATTAAGTCCCCATAGTCCAGTGGCAAGTCTTTTTAATGATACTGCTGCCTGAGTGGGACAGTCTGGATTCTGGGAACAGCCATCAGCTGCTGTGGGCTAGAAAACCCTAGCAAGTTCTGGGACCTGATGGTGTCATTGTCGTTATTTGCTGTCTTCTGCTCTCTCTCCAGCTTCTTTTTCATCATTCTTCATTCACTGCAGGTTTGTACTGAGCTCTCGGGATATATTTTTGTCCGGTTCCTCCTGTGTAGAAGGGAAACTTTTTGAGGCTGGTGAAACAGCATGAAAACATTATGAAATTGGCTTTTGTAGAAAAAGCTTTGGTGACTTGTAGAAGGGACAGCTTTCTGTGGTGAACACCTTAGTTCACATGATCAATGCCATCTCTGTTAGCAGCCAAATCAAAGTAGCCTTTTCTTTATCTCCCTTTCCCTAAGTCTACAGTTTTCTGAGGGTGGAACTTCTGGATTTGTTCAATGCCACCATCTTGATCAATACAGTGAGGTTTTTAGCAGCTGGAGTCAGTATTTCAAATACCATTATGTGACCTTATATGATTATTAATGTAGTAATTTCTTATTGGAGAGAGATCCTATTGAGGAACTCCATATATACTTCTATATTCTTAATCTTCCATATGAAGAATGTCAATAAAGGTAGCAGATTCTGCTGTTGAGAGCAACAGGATGGGAAAAAGTGCAGGAGAAGAAATAACCACCTTTCAACTTAACGCTGAATATACAGTTTATAACTTCCTCTCTGGTTTTATTTCAATGAGTTGAGGAAAAAGGACAGCATAGGGTAAGCATACATTTCAGTGCCAGTATAGCAGTGTTTTGAGAGACTGAATGCTTGGTTGTAGGAATCTGAAACCTGGTGAAGCTTAGGGCTTTACTTCTTGTACAGTAAACTAATGACTGCTTGTTTCCCTTGCTGTGGGAGAAGTCCCAGGGTTTGTGATGATGGTAGGCTGGTGTACGGAAAGCTAAAAGAGATCAGGCTAATGTACAGCAGGTGTCAGCCTTTGTCATGGTCTGTGTACAGAAGGTGTGAAGTGAAGGTGACTGAATTTAGGAAGGCTGCCCTTACCAAGTGATGGCTGCTCCCAGCTCGGTTAAGTGATGCTCTGTCTTGTGTCCGATCCGTGTAGTGACCCTGTACTGTCTCTTCGCTGTGCATGCCAGGAGTGTGCCCTGCAGCCTTGCACTCAGCCAGGTTATTCTTCTCTTTGGGTTTATTTTGCTTTGTTTAAACCATGCATTTGCCTATCTTTCACAGATTTCTTCAGGTCTCCTCAACAAACTGGAGCTAAGTAGTGGGGAACAGCCCAAAGCCCTGAACCAATTAGAGAGGGTATTGATCTTTAAGAACCTGAAGGTCTCTCTCTCCCTTCTCCCTTCCTACCTTACTCCCCTCTTCCTTCTCTTGTAAACACCACCTGAGAGATAGTTACGTTGTGTGCAGCAAATCTCCCTCCACTCATTTGACACAGCATGGCTTTTGGAGACAGTGCATGCCATGTTGCTTTGCAGTGTTGTGGCTGCAGCTGGGGCAGGCTTGGGAGGGAGAGACCCTTGTTTTACTGCAGCATTCAGTGTCTTGGTGGGTGCTGCCTAAGACACCATCACAGCCTCCTCTGGAGGAAGGGAGTGGGAGGGCATGGGTAAGATTTGACAGTGCAAACCTGAAGAAAAGAAACATAAAAGGTATAGACTGGTCTCTGAAGTGTTGTGTGTCTTGCCTGCTCCTCCATATACCTGAGGAGTCTTTTAACCCAGCATGCCTTAAAATCTTTTTAGTCAAGGTGAATCTCTGAGCTGTTACTTGGTACAGGGCCACAGAGCTTAATGGTTTCTGAAGTTTTTTTGAAGGAGACTGCCGTATATTTTCAACACCTTTGTTCATGTTTCTGCTGAAATGAAGTATGTATCCCAACACAGTATATGCTAATGGGGGATCAGTGGGGCCAAACCGATTTACGAAACATGTTAGTCCCTGCTAATTCCCCTAGAAAATACTTCTAAAGAAATACTGTAGGCATGCAGATTGTTTGGTTTGGATCAATCATAGTGAAAAACTAACCTAGGCAGGACCCTTCTCAGTTTTCCATGTTGGTTCATAAACTTAATGTAGCTTTTTTTTTTGTCTGCCATTAATGTTACTTAGTCCAAACAGAGCTGAACAGAACATTTAGGAATGCCACTCTTTTGTCCTGTGTCTAAGACAAAATAGTTATATAAAGAGGATAGTTGGAAAGGCAGTGGCTCAAGACTTGCAGATTTATGCAGAGTTACACAGAAGAAAATACTAAGAAATGTTTCCCTTTAAGTATTCTAGCTAAACATTGGGTTCTGCTGTGGGAGTAAGGAGGAACATAAATCTTAATTTTAACAGATTTTTGGGGTGGATTTTCTTCATAGTTGCCTAAGATGCATAAATGCATTTCACCAAGTAACCTTCATTAGTTGTTGCAGTACAGGCCAGGTATGTAATGAGATGACTGGATTGCCTCAGTGTCTCCAGGACTTGGATCGTGGACTGCGTTCTCTCTGCATGCTTTTGTGTCTTGAACGCTACTTGGTGTGCTGACCAGTTCCATGCTGCATCTAGAATGAGCTCATGTTTTAGTATAATCACTTTAATTACTAATCATTGGCCCCTGCCCTTTTCTCTTGAGGCTTACAGTATCTTATGGAAAAACAAACGAGTACAGGTAAGGTGGCTTGTAGAAAAATGACATCTCACAGACCCTTTAAAAATAATCTTGTAGTATTACATTTTTCTTCACCTTCCTAGATTTTAGCTAGGGTTTTATTTGTAAAACCTCATCTATCAAAGGAAGCATTTGAAGTCTTGTAATTTTTTTGTTCTATAATTTTGTGGATATTTCTTTACGCAAAGGTAACTCAGATAAATGTAATTGAATCTATGCAGAATTCCAGTGTGAATTAACAGTACCTCTGAGCTCCCTCTCTCATTTCTAAAGAATATTTTTAAAATAATAATATCAGATGGTTTTTACCATCAAAAGTACAAGCTTAATGTAGTCTCAAGGACATTGATAATTACAAAACTAATGTAACTCTAAGATCACTGAGCATGGAAGAGGGAAGGAGAGTTTTAGATGATGTGTAAGATTCAGGATATGTTAATGATCTATTAAATGCCATTTAGTCAAAAAGGCAGCATTAGGTTTAAAATATCAGTTTATTAACATACAATGAAGCTTTCTAGAGAAACTGGGAAATGCCTTGGAATTGAAGGTAAAAACAAGATTTAGAAATAGTTCCTTTAGTCAAAGGTAAACTGTACAGGTGTTTTTTAAATTTTTTTATACTAATGTTGAAAGCAAGGAGTCATGAGATTGTTACCTTTTAATTCAAAGAAAATCCAGAAGGAATTATGTTCCTTTGCTGTCCTTTGATACATGTATTGTTTTAGAATTGCCAAACTCAGTGTTTGTTTGTTAAAACAGCATTTAGCCACTTGACACTGGTGAAACGTTTTTATTAAGCATTTGTGTTTGCTTCTGCAAATTTTTAAAGCTGTGCAATAGTTTGCTGCATCGAAGCAAAAGAAGATAGCAAAAGAAAAAGGAGAGAGGGCAAAATTATATAGGAAGTAGTCCTATGTAGTCCTACTAGGTAATTCTAATAAAAGGATACCTGTTTGTGTAGAATGTGGAGATTGGATGGTATGAGATGGAAAAGACCAACTGGCCAATCTCATCTCACCCCACTCACCCCTCTCCTCCCTGAAAAAAAAAACCAAAAAACAACCAAACAAAAATCAGTCTCCCACCCCCACCAAAAAATACTCCCTCCTAAAAAAACCAAAACCAAACCACTATACAAACAACCAAAACCAAACCCACTCCCCCAAACCCCCACCCCCAAAAAACCCAAACCAAACCAAAACCCACAGAAAACGAAACCCAGAAAAAACCGGCCCAACCAAATTCCAAAAAACACCACAACAAAAAAAGCACCTAAAAAGCTCAAATAAACTTAGACTCTGGTCTAAATGATTTATGCTCTGATTAAATGTTTTGGATTCTTTAAAAATCAAGTAAGTCTGGCTAAACTGTTTCCCATCCATATGAAGCTGTTGTGACTCAGTCTCTGAAAGATGCCACAGGTTCATCAAAATGATTACATATGGGCCTGTATCTTATGACCCTCAAGATGGAATTTTGGGAGTTAAAACACAGGACAATCGCAGAGGGTAGATTTTGTGTCTAAGGAAAAGTGCTTTTTTGAAAGGGCTAATGTTGAACTGAGGTGGTATTTGGTGTTGTATGAAAGGGGAGATTAGAAATAGTAATTAAATTGTCCGCTTGCGTTGTCTGATAGAATGTTTCAAAAGTTAGGTGTTTCTCAGGAGCATGACTGAGGGCAAAAAGAGCAGTATGTTGTGGTTAGCCCAGATGAGTATCTCAGCTCCATTTTGCTGATTCAATTTTGCATCCTGTTGCAAGTAACTTTTAACCTGGCAAATAATGACAAGGATTTAGTAGCTAGAAGCAAAGTCTGTTTTGAAATTTTGTGAAACAGACTTTATTGGGTTTAACACATAATGCTTCCAGGTTTCCTTCCTAATGAAAGTAGTTTGATACAATGAACCGTAAGTCTTCAGATCTTATTGTATAAGTTACTGAGAAAGGAGAAAAAAAAATACAACTATTTCTATAATAGCCGGTAGGTAAAACTATCTGATCTAATTTGTAGCTTAAGCCTTTAATAAATGTAGCTATTGGTAGTATTTAAGGCTCAGATTGTAGAAATGGGCAAGAATCAAAGGTAACACATATTTTATATAGCCCTATGAAGCAGTAAATAGGAAAGATGAGAGCTGATAATTTTGACATGAAAGGATTGTGATCCATAAGCATCGTAAAACATTTTGAAATTGGCAAAATTTTATTTTTAGCTGTGTGCTTGTTGTGTAAGTATTTGCCAGAAGCTATAATTTAGAAGATTCTTGCTGAAATATTTGAAAGAAATAACAAGGAGGAAAGAAATTCTGAATCTATTAATTAGCACACTCAAGGAAACTGTAGCGTAGCTGAAACTTGGGGATTAGTCATCAAACAAATACAACTTGTGGTGCAAAGAAAAGTTACACAAATGGTTTACTGTACTGGGACATAACATTTTCACAAGCTTTGTTTAAATGGGAAGAAGTACAGGCTGAGACCATATACAGGGAGTTAGAATTCTACCTGGAAAATGGAAAGAGAAGGAAAAACAGTAGTGGAACCTAGAAGGTTTATTGGCATTTAAGAGTAGTAGTAGCTGGAAGGAGGTAAGTTGCAGAAAAAGGAAGAGACTAAAGAATATAGCTGTCTTCTACATAAGTTAAATCTGATGCTAGAGATACAAGAAATAAGGAATATTATAGCCCAAAATAAAACTTAACTGTGATAAATTTACAAAGATTACTGAACAGGGCTTGGTACTGAAACTTGCTGAATGGTTTCCATGACATTCAAGGTACCTGTTCAGTGCTTAAATTTGCACCCGAACTGAGGAGGTGGCAGCATCAGAAAAGCTGACTGCAGCTACCAAACACAAGAGTAGATGCAATCCTGCACTTGGAGGAACTTATGTTGTAAGGAACTGATTTTCATGCTGGCCAGGGCCATTAGCCGTGTGACTAAATGTCATACTGTATTTAGGAAGTTCTGGAGCATTTCTGCATGCCTGAAATAGCAGTGCTGTGCAGCAAGTGCCACACAATCTGCCCTGCTCCTGCTTTTGTTCTTGTTTTCCTACTCAAAGTTCTATATACAAACAAGAAGTAGAATCTTGGTCAGCAAGGATGTCAAGACTTAGGTTAGATTTAGATCTGAAGAGAAGTAATGACAGAGCGCAGGTGAAAGGAGAATAAGGTTTATTTCTAAATCACTAGGGTGGTATTTGCAATGTAACATGCACCAGTAGCACGTGAAGTGTTAGAAATACTTGTTAATAGTGAGCATGGGGGAAAGTGAGCATGGCATTGCTACAAAGATGAAGAATGAATTGAGGCAAGAGATCAGTGACAGAGCTGCAGCTTGCTCATGCTTCATTCCCAGCTTGATATATAGATGGTGAAATTTTAGTTTAATGTCAGACCTAACTAATGCTTACTTAGATACTTTAATTGATGCCCTTTGGAAGTCTAGGAGCTTTGGTAAAAGCAAAGAGATTTGAGATGTACCTGTAGGTCTAAGAGAATTCTTTATCCTAATTTAAAGTTGGGAGGTATTAATAGGGAATAGGAAGTGCTGTGGTAATTGAACTGTTAAGTATATATTATAACAGAGTAATTGCAGTTAACTGTCCCTTGATTCAGGTGTGGAGTGTTTGCCAATATGTGAGGAGTCAAGGGGTAGTGTGCATGATTTTGAGGTGCTAATTAATTTGTGTGATATATTTGAGTGCTGTTGCCTGACTTTGAGGTTTTTGAGGTAGCCTTCGTGGATTTGCTTGTGTAATCCATAATGCTATGTGGTTTTGCAATATTGATATTAATGATTATTGGTTTTCAGTTGAAAATGAGAGCTGGAGGAATGAGTGAATCATCAAAATGGAAAAAGCAGAAGAGATCACCTAGGCCTCCTCGACATGTAACTAAGGTCTCTCCTGGGACAGAACAGTCAGCAGGCAGTGCTGCTAATACCACAGGTAAGTTGAAACCTTTTTCAAGAGACTGGACAGCCTCCATTCTAGAGCTTTTTTGAATCTGTCTTTATTTCATTTCTCTTAACATATTGTTTTGCATTAATTCTTTTTCTATTAGTTCTCAGTGACTGTAGCAGTAAAACATTTCATAGCTTTTCAGGTCCGGGAGAAGCGTTTTCAGGAAATGGGATACATATTGATGAGAAAGGCATGGTCCTGCAGATAACTTGACAGCATTCCTGTGCCTTCAGTGTGCCTCATAGGGGTAGTTTGTACAAAAGAGAATGGACACCTGGAGAAGTTGCTAAGGTTATGGACAGCCTTGTGGTGTGGAGGAGTTGGAAGATGCAGGAGATACATAGAAGAAACTGAGAACAGGAACACTGACAAGAGGAGAGCCAACGGCAACTAGTGACAGGACAAGGGGACATAGTCTTAAGCTGCTCCATGGGAAGCTTAGCTTGGACATTAGGAAGAATTTCTTCACAGAAAGGGTGATTAAACATTGAAATGGAATGCCCAGGGAGATGGTGGAGTCACAGTCCCTGGAAGTGTTTAAGGGAGGACTGGACATGGCACTCAGTGCCATGGTCTGGCTGACATGGTGGCGTTCGGTCATAGGTTGGACTCGATGATCTCAGAGATCTTTTCCAACCTAATTGATTTTGTGATTCTGTAAGGAAATTGGAGCTGGGAAGAAGGTTTCCTTTAATAGGAGATTGCTAACTTAGGTGCCATGTTTTTTCCTGTGTTCCCCCAGAGTGTACCCAAGGGTGTGGATGTGGTAGTAAAGAGGAAAGAGCAAAGTGTGACTGGAGAAAATACACATGTAGAGCTAAGGGATGTGTAAAACCTTAGGTGTCAAAGATGGGAGAATGAACATATCTCACTACAGATGTAAACACTGAAACTGCACACCCACAGCCCATGAAATTTGAATAAAAGGCTACACTCATTAAGGGACAGGGAAATATGGGTTGCACTTACTACTGTTACGGGAAGAATAGAGGCCTTGATATGGTAAAGAGGCATATAGGGAAAAGCAGGGGAACAGCAAAAGTACCTGAAGGGGTATTGTGTGCAGGAAACTAATGGGTATGTGCATGAATCCTTATTCACGTGCTTTGATTCAGCCTGCAAAAGTGATATGATAGGTGACTAGTGCTGTGAGCTTAAGGATGTAGTGCTGAGGGGCTTCCATATCCTATTGTTGTTTGGGAATAGACTAGTTATAACTTTTTAACCTCTGCTCTGGATAAATGTATCCCTCTGATTGCAAAGTACTGTCTCTTGTGCACTCTACATTTCGATGGTCAGACATAAAGATTACCAGTGAAAGGGAACAGACACGAAAGCAGAAACAAGAGCTGTGTAAAATCCATAGTTCTGACACTTACTCCTTCACAGGAAACCATTCAGTGTAGTGTGAGCTATCCAAAGTATGTTTTTACACTACAGTGTGTTTGGTGAAAGCTATGGAAATAATAAATACAGTCATATAACTCAGAAATCCATATACATGAGAACTTAATCTCTGCATAAATCATCATTATATTTAGATTTTCAAATAGGCTATTAAAATCTGTCAAAGAGCATTATAACTCCTGTAACATTTCAGAGAGGAAGTTGAGTTGTTTTACAAAGCATGTAATTAACTGTGTAGTGTTAGGTAACATATTAATGATGCTTTTTAAGCCAGAATCCTGGCTTACCAGGTAAAGAAGAAAAGATTGCAAGATTGATCATACATTTCTTGCAAATCAAGTAACAATCTGCTGCTTATTTAAGACATCACCGAAAATCAAGTTGTCAATAAAACAACCCTGTGCAAAACCATACACATTTCATGTGTAAATTAATAAGATAAATCTGGTTTGTGCCTTTATTCCTGTGTGCTGCATTGTATCGTCTCTTTTTTACATATTTGAGCTTAAAATTATTATAAGTTTTTTCAGAACAATGAGAGATTCAAATATGTGGGTTTCTTCAAAAGGAACACTTAGATGCTTGGAGCACTGTCTCATATTTAAAAATGGTAAAAATTCTTCACTGCTCATATTTCAGAATCATTTGAATTGTAATGCAATTTCATTTGTTTAGGGAGAATTAAAGAAATGGGTCCTGTCTTAGAATCAAGTTAAAATTCTCACTTTGCAGGAATGACTGATTCTTGATGCGAGTATTTAAAATGGTTGTGCCATTGTATTAAAGTACACCTTTTAGACTCTTTCCAGATTCTTTCTTATGTAAATCTTCTGCACTCTTTATTTAACTGTGTAAGTTACCTAATTTGCTGAGCCTGTTAGACTCCAACTACTGTGTTAAATTTGGAGAGCTGCTAGTATCTCCAATGTTCATCTATTTAATTCATTAATACCTAGCAAGAGAGATCTTAGTTTATCTGTTGTTCTCTCACATTAGTGTGCTGCTATCTGAGACTATTTGTAGTGTGAAGTAGTAATGACAGAATTCTTCGTTGCTGTATTTAATGTATGAATTTGTGGTTGAGGGGCAGAGTAATACTAATTATTTTGCTTCTGTTTCTCATCAGCAAGCGGAGTTGCTTTCATAGATGCTCCTTCTCCCAGCTCCTCTGGGAGCTCAGAAAACGTTTCATCAGCGGTCAGCCCTGTTACAGACAGTGGGTTGGAGTTGTCCTCACAGACAACATCCAAGGAAGACCTGACAGACTTGGACCAAGTTGCTTCTTTGGGACTTAATGGAGGAACACCTTCAAATGAAGCCAAAGTCACTGAAAATCAAAATCAGCCCGAACTCCAGGTACATGAATATAACTTGCAAAGAAAAGTTACAACTCCCAGCATTATCGCTTCCCCCTACAACAATAGTGCTGTTGAGAGGATGGATCATAGAACTGCAGGGAACCTTTCAGAGCTGCAGATATTTTGCATGGTAAAAATGCTAGGAAGGCTTAAATAGAAGTAGTGTGCTGAAGTTATGTAGCATTTAAAACAAAAAAAAAGGAAAATTTTAACCTCAGAGGCAGTAAGAACTGATAGGTTATAGGAGTATTTTTGAAGTAAAGTCCTTAATCTCACAACCTAGAGTTATATAAAGCAGATGAGAACTCGATGTAAGTGGAAAGGTAGAGAGGGCTGCAGCTCATGTAGAGGGTCTCTTTTCTCTTAAATTTTGTTTTTCAGATTCTCTTCCATTGCTGACCTGTGTTGTTTTAATAGTTACAAATAAACTGTGAACAAATGAGACTTTTTTTGCCCTCACTTGTCTAGTGCTTGTTAACTCTTCTTTTGCTTCTTTCATTCTCAAATGACATTTCAATGCAGAATGAAAGTCTGAGGGAGGATAAGGTCCAGTCAGCTTCTGTCGAGTCTATCCCTGAGGTCCTAGAGGAGTGCACATCTGTAGCAGAACATTCTGACTCTGCCTCAGTTCATGACATGGACTATGTAAATCCCCGAGGAGTACGTTTTACTCAGTCTTCCCAAAAAGAAGGTGAGAGGTGGGCAATGCTGCTAAAGTCCTGTCTCATTTTCACTGTTTTGTTTCACTTCCTGCCAAGAGGGTGAGAAGCTCCTATTCCTTAGCGGGTCTGTAGCAAAGTTTAGGTTGCTAATTTCTCTTTTTTCTTTAGGAGCAGCTCTGGTCCCATATGGGTTGCCATGTATTAGAGAACTATTCCGCTTTCTCATCTCGCTCACCAACCCTCATGACCGCCACAACTCTGAGGTGATGATCCACATGGGGCTGCAGCTGCTGACTGTTGCCCTGGAGTCAGCACCCATTGCAAACTGTCAGTCCCTCTTGGGACTTGTGAAGGAGGAGTTGTGCCGGCACCTATTTCAAGTGAGTCTGGCTTATGCTCACATGGAATATGGCACTGGGGAGTCAGATACGAATTTTCATCAAAGAATGTATTGAAATTTAGTATTATGAGGTTTGTCAGGTCTGCAAACAAGCTCTCTCCTGCACTGCAATGAGTTCTAAATTGCTCCAAACAGCACTGTTGCAAAGCCAGAGAAGTCATGCTATTTTCTGCAGACCAGGGCCAAGAAGGATGAGGGTGATTTGAATGAACTGTTGCTGTGGGATAACACTGT
The DNA here is from genome assembly GCA_013398955.1 of Callaeas wilsoni. NCBI lineage: Eukaryota > Metazoa > Chordata > Aves > Passeriformes > Callaeidae > Callaeas > Callaeas wilsoni. Next base: position 79,282 of record VWPU01012614.1, read on the forward strand.
GTTCTGATATAATTGGTTTTGAGGTTAATTATTGATGCAAGTTACCAGCTTAGTAGTAGGCAGAACTTTTGGGAGATACCAAGCTATTAATTGCACTTGGGGTCATATCAGAGGCAGGTCCTCTCCCAAGTTCCTTTACCACTAAGAGTCTCTGTGGACTTGGCAAAAGAACCAAGTTGTAGTAGGTAGTGTTAGTATACACAGATGAGAATTAAATATATTCATCCTCACTAGCAAAAAGTGGGACCAGGAGGTTGAACAAGGGATTGTTTTTTAAAATATCACTGCTATGGGGGGCAGTGTGTGGATCTTTGGTTGGTTGCAGGTGGTGCCTGCAGTTCCATAGTACTGCTACTTCTAGCACATAATGACTCGCCTTTGTAAGTCTTAAAGGGTTTTTTGTTTCTTGTTCAGCTACTGAGTGTTGAACGGCTCAATCTGTATGCAGCTTCCCTCAGGGTGTGCTTTCTTCTCTTTGAGAGCATGAGAGAGCATCTGAAATTCCAGCTGGAGGTGAGTTGAGTATCGCTGGGTGCCTGGTAATCGCTTATTTGCCTTCAGTTAAATGCATATATCTGGACACTAAAATAGAGTCGAAGTGTCAAATTATGTTTGTATAAATGATTCAGTGTTATGGGTAGGCTGTGTAGGCCTTTTTCAGTTGGAAAATCAAATGTCTTTGAGACTGGTCTACTATGCTGCCTGCCTTCAGACTCATTTTTTAGAATGGTAGATCCAGGTGCACCAAACAGTAGAACTATTTGAAACCTTTTTACAGCCTCCTTCAGAATGAGCCATCATTAAAGACGGAATGTTATGTGGGAAGATGAAGCTTAAATCTCCTTCTGCAGTCCTCAAAGCTATTCACTGTCCTGCTTTTTTTTCTTTCCTTAAACTGAGCTGCCCTGTGTTTCTGCCAGATGTATATCAAGAAGCTGATGGAAATAATCACTGTGGAAAACCCAAAGATGCCCTATGAAATGAAGGAGATGGCTTTGGAAGCCATTGTTCAGCTGTGGAGGATTCCCAGTTTCGTGACCGAGCTGTACATTAACTATGACTGCGACTATTACTGTGCCAACCTCTTCGAGGAGCTCACCAAGCTGCTCTCCAAGGTGCTGAACCGTGGCGGGGGCAGGAAGGAGACAGCTGGTGACTGAGGGCAGAACGTAACAATGGGAGTGGTCAAAAGGTCTGGAGTGAGTAGGCTGTAGAGATGAGGAAGGCCATTTAACATTTGGAAGCAGAAGAGAAAAAGAATAGTCAAAGCAAATAAATTATTACATACAAGTTAGAAAGCTTAGGGTGTTCTGTTCTGGTTTTTTGCCTTCCCCAAGCTATGGGGGGAAGCTTACTTGCCCTGTTATGGTGAGAGAGAGGTGAAAGTTGACTAATACTTACATGTTATTTCCCAGAATGCCTTTCCAGTTTCTGGACAGCTGTATACTGTCCACCTGCTGTCTCTGGAAGCATTGCTGACAGTGATAGATAGCACTGAGGCACACTGCCAGGCCAAAGTGCTGAGTAACATACATCAACAAGAGAAGGATGTTGTAAAACACAGCCCAGAAACCATCAACAGCACCAAAGAAACAAGCAATAGTAAGACCCCTTTCTTTGATATTTTAATATTAAGCTTAGTCTTGTACTAAACTTGGAGATCTCATTTTGGTTGCTGACATAGTGAACTCCTTAAATACATGTTTTCAGTCTTCCTGTTGCACGTTTTATAACTACACACTGATGTTAATAACCTTGCTATTTGTAAAATTTACAGATATTAAAATTTGTCTCTCGTGAAGCTTTATATAAAGGTCATGTCAAGACTGACAATCACAACAGAATGGGGGTATGCCATGGAATTCGTGTAGACAAAATACTGAGGAGACTGCAAAGTCATGGTTACTAGCAGGAACTCCTTTGAATAAGCACATGTTCAATTTAGAGTGATCAGTTCATTATTTCTCTATTGATAGCTTTTTTCCTTGGCTTATGGGTTTGCTTCTGTGTGGGTGTTTGGTTTGGGATTTTTTGTGGGTTTTGTTTGTTTGCTTGTTTGTTTGTTTTAACTTCTACAGATACTGAGAGATTATTCAGTGAGGGAAAATCTTCCAGTGGAGTCTCAGAGCCAGCTGGGGCATGTCCTCCCACCAGTGGATGCCTTATGGCTGACCAGATGAAGGAGAGCTGCATGGAATTGGAAGGAGGAAGTGAAGCAGGTAATCCCTCTGCAGTACCCTGACACAATACCTTGGGTGGCTATATCCTAAGAATGGTCCTGACATTTGCTGACAGGTCCTGCTATAGTGTGGATCACTGTAGCTATTGCATTCAAAATTGGAAGGAGGTATATGGTGAATGTATGGTTTTTTATATCTGTACTATTTATGCCTACTAAGTGTTGCGTTTCTTCTGGGAGGAATTAGATGTGGTGGGTCACTTTGGGTCAAAAGTGTGTGAATTCATAGCAGGGCTTAGTGTTTTGAAGGAAGTTAGGGGCTCTCCAGGGATTCAGTAATGTAGCTAGCCAAAATAGCCAGAAAATTAAATCTTGTGGCTGTGTGAAATTGTCTGGGACAAGAAGCTACTATGCAATTATGCTGAAGAAAATGTGAGTGGAAGGAATGTAGTAATTAAATCAAAGTGTGACTTCCACTTGCAGGGCAGGATATTGCAGCAAAGACTCCATGACTGAAAGTTATTATGGGACACTCTCATGCCTCAGTGCTACTCTGGGAATAGGTTTGACTGTAATGATGCTTTGTCATTCTAGCTGAGAAGAGTATCCCCAGGAAACCTACTCGATTTTCTTGTATCCTTCCAAGTCCTCAGGAACTTATGCAGATTAAGAACAAAAAGAAGGTATGGTTTGAAATATACTACAGGTGGACCTTTGAGTGTTCTCCTCATTTCCCATTCCATGTGGGCTTTGCATGACTGGTCATACCTCAGAAATTTTGAGTTCTCGTCTCTGCCGATCAGAATTAAAGAGTCAGCCACTGAAAATCCTGCTACACTGCAGAGACAGCAGTGATTATTACCTGTTCTGGTTTAGTGGTGCTGAAGGTTGCAAGAGGTGTTGATGAAATTTTGTGGCACAGTTTGTAAGTTAAATCCAGCTATTTTCTAGGTGGGGAAGTCTCTGGATTTAGTTTTTATTATATGGAGGTAATCAGGTACTTTGATCTAAAAGGGCAGGTTCACTACTCTTATCAAAGATGTAAATGGGGAGCCTACCATGAGGCCTGTAGTAGAAATTAACTGGTCTGCTATTCTGATCTGGTAATTCCTATGTTTGCTTTGTCATAAGGATGACCAAAAAGATTGTCTTGATTGTGGTAAAGCCATTCTTTGTTTTCATAGTCTGTTTCCTTGAACCTCATTAATCCAAGTTATAGTCTAAACTTTATACCAACTTTTCCATTCCCTGAGTGGGTCTGGTCTAGGCCTAGTGTTGATAAAGGTACTCCAGGCTAATGGCTTTGTATTTATCTGCTGTCTTGTGTCAAATATCTGGTACTGGCCTGCTCATTCACCTCCAGAGACAGCGGATGAATATATCTTAAGTCCCCAGGGGTTACATGGGACTGTTCAGGTTTTTTGTTGTGTGTTCCTTGAGGTTTTTTTCCATTCACATATGTTCTTTGTACATATTTTGTTCTCTTTGCACAACATATGCATGAGGTCAGCTCATTTCAGATGTGAGAGATTACTAAATTTCAGTATGAAAATGACACATATTCTGGATGAAACATGAGTGGCCATAGTAGTTGTGGGTAAGGAGATTATATAGTAAAAAAGAAATTAATGTCTTTGAAGGGTTCACTGGTGGTAAAAGAGAAAGGGTTTTTATTTGTATCTGACCAAAAGGCTTCTGGCTTCTCTCTCCAGCAGAGGTGGTTTTATTTTACATTTTTTTAAGGAATTGATGGTCATATTTGTTTAAACTTATTTAAACAAAAATAGAAGAAAATACAATACATCTTTCTGCTGCCATACTAGTCTGTGCTTTGCGATCCACTCTGGCAGTCTCTGGATCTGTAATTTAAAGTATTGGTTTCCCTCTAGGAAGTTTACTGCAGTGCTTGGGAACTTTTTTCTTTACCTGCAACACAGTGCTGCAGTGGGGTAATGGTACCTGGCTTCCCCAGCCACAAGGACAGTGGGGGAAAGTGATCATCAGCACAGTCTTCAAAGGAACCAAATTTTGGCCTTAAGTATTGCTTTCATAGCAACTTTGCTTGATGGACTCTGTGAAAGTCCGTTGTTGAGAAGGGAGCTTGCATAGTGCTTCCTCTGTTCTAACTGAAAACCTTTGGTAATACTCTGGCTTTGCTCTGCTGGAAAACAAGTTTGGAAGAAATCAAGAGTAGAGGGCAGGAAGATGTTCATAAATCTCTGAGTTTGCCCAGGGAAAATTGTTTTCTGACTCTAGGTCCTCCTAGTGGTTTCATTCTAAGCACATAAACAGGGTACAACACTGAGCTTTAGTAATGTTGATGCTGACTTGGCACCAGCATGTTCTACTTCCTTTAACCTCTGAAGTACTAAACATTACTAGAGTTGGAAGGGAGAAAAAAGCTAAATAAAAGCAGAAAACAAACTGTGCATCAAACAAAGTTTTCTTTGATGTTTCCAAAGGCGGTGTCCAGAAGCTCAGAAGCACAAGACTGACATAATTGTGAATGCAGTGCAAACTGGCAGCAGTCCAGTCTCCTTTCAAGTGGTTTTAAGAAGTCTGTGGACTCAGCCAGTCCACAGAATATCCTTGGCCTTGGGTTTCAGGATTTACAGCTAAATAGAAATGCTACTAGTGTTACACAGTCCCTTCAGGCCTGTTAGACCAGGGCAGTGCATGGTTATTCTTTTGTTATGGCCTCACTGAGTCTTTGTGCACTGCATGCTCTTTCAGGGTCTGTGTTTCATTGCAATTTTGAGGATGCTCACACAGGCAGGGGAAGAAGAGACCAGAGGGCTAGTGGCTTCTGAGGTACTGAGAAACCCAGGGGAGCTAGTAATCATGATGGTCACGAATTTAGTTCACTAGGTCATTGCTAGCAGTCTGATCTTGATAGGAGCTAACAGGGAACTGACATTTATTCTAGTTCCTTAGTAAAGTTCATACCATTGTTTTTCTGAACACCACCAAGAACATTCAGTTAACCCTTTCTTAGTTGTTTTATTACACTGTGACTATGGTACAGTCTAGTTTCCTAGGAGGGCAGATTAGGTGACTGCTTTTCAGAACCAAATATGTAGCTGCTCTTCCCAGCCTACAGATAACCTTGTTAGGCTGGAATACCAGATATACCTGGGACCATCTCTCACTAGGAGAACGTTTGCTAGTTCTTAGTTTTAGCTTTTGCAGCATTTCTTCCTTACACCTGCTGAATAAGTGCTGAGGATTCTTGCTGCCTGTCTCCTGATGGTGAGGAAGTTATGAGAACCTGGAGCCAAAGGGACAGGAGAGGACAGTAGAGCAGTGCTGCTGTTGTAGCTGGGTAGGGCTGATCTTGCCACATGTCTGGAGTTTATCTGCTCTATTTACAAATGAGAGCAGGCGAGGCATTTGAAGTGTAGCAGAGCTTATTGCTTGGTTAAACGTTAAAGCGTTTCGGAGATGGCAGCTCATGCTTGCTCTGTCCAGTACTATTTGATGGTGAAACTTTGTGATAAAAGCAGGTTTTCTGTCCTTCATTAGCCTTTTTTCCTGGATTACACAGTACAGTAAACCTGATCATGCTGAGGCTGATCTTTCTTCTGTTTTGTTTTTGGTTCAAATGCCAAGAACAATCTGAAGTAAGAAATGCACTTCAAGCTGTAATTATCAGAATGTCTCCTGCAGCTCCTGATAACCGGCACAGAGCAGTTCAACCAAAAGCCAAAGAAAGGGATACAGTTTCTGCAGGAGAAAAACCTTCTTGCCACCCCCATTGACAACAATGAAGTGGCCAGGTGGTTACGAGAAAATCCTCGCCTGGACAAAAAGATGATTGGGGAATTTGTGAGTGATCGTAAGAACATAGACTTGCTGGAAAGCTTTGTTGGGTGAGTATCCTTCTGTGTCTCTTTAGTCAGGAAGGAGTGAAAGTTAAGAGTTTAGTAATAAAAAAAGCAGTAGAATGGTAGTTCCTGGAGGCATTGGATTTCTATCACTTAGTTCTCTCTGTATTGCTGTGCCTTAATTCTGTGCATCTCTTGCATATGGTAACACCTTAGATATGTAAAAGTATGATATTCGAGCGCCTTTCAGCAGGGTCGGTCTCCATGAAGACTGTAGAGATAATTTCAGGCATAATCACTTGTAAGATTGTTGACTCTCTCTTATTGTTTTTTGCCTGTTCATGGTATATTTCTTTTCTTCTCTCCTTACCCTCCTCTCTGCTGTCTAAGCAAACAATATTGTAATTATTAAGTTTATCCTACCTTTCCCATCCTGTTTCAGCTTCTCATTGCATTTCATTGTTTTTGCAGGACTTTCAGCTTCCAAGGTTTAAGGCTGGATGAAGCTTTACGACTTTATCTAGAGGCCTTTCGATTACCAGGAGAGGCACCTGTAATTCAGAGACTGTTAGAAGCCTTCACAGAACATTGGAGGGTGTGTACTTGGTGGCAGAAAGCTCAAAACCATGTTCTTTCTTGTCCGTCTGCTTGCCATGATGGACATGACAGATCAAATGGCCTATATAACTGTGCCCTGCAAGCAGCAGCTGTTGTTTTGTAGGAGCTGGCAGTGGTAAATAGATTCCTGGGCTGCTTTTTAGAAGCTGGAGCCAGAACCTGGGATTTTTGTTTGTCCCAGAGATGATTCAGTACTGTGGTTAGGAAAATGGCTGTTTTGGTCACTGATACCACTGTTCCTGTAGGATTAATTTGTGCATATATTTGCCTTTCAGAAATCAAACGGGTCTCCCTTTGCTAATAGTGATGCCTGTTTTGCCCTGGCCTATGCAGTTATTATGCTGAATACTGACCAGCACAACCACAATGTCCGCAAGCAGAATGTCCCAATGACTCTGGAGGTGGGTGTTTCCAGTGTAGGCATCTGTCTTCTCTGGTTTTGATAACAGTGTAGTACTGCTTTTTATCTCAGTGGCATTGTCTCTTTCCTTTGGCCTTCTTCACTCATGTACACATTAAGCTGGAGTGCAGCACCACAGCTGAGTACAATTTGAGAGAGTAGCTGCAGGCAAGAGACAGCCTGAAGAAATAGGAGCTTGCCAGAAAACATAGCAAATTCATCAAGAGGCTTGTGTTTGTGTGAGCAAACTGTATCCTAAGACACAGTAACATTGAGAAGGTTGTTGTACTGCTGTGGGCTTCTAGAGAGTTCAAGTCATGCGAGTGCCAGTGCAGTGGTACAGGCCTGCCATTCTGATGTCCAGCCTCAGCTAAGCATGCGTTGTGTCGCTGCTCTTTCCTTGTGAGCACAGACAGGAGATGTGGCACACTACTACCACTAAGAATAGCATTTACCTTTGAATTTTGAGTCTGCATGTTGAAGAATGCAGGAAAATCTCCTTCTGGCCCCATGAAAAACAAGTGGAGTACTGATCCTAGCCACACAGTTAAAGTTGAAGATACCAGGAATTAATGTTGGTGTAACTTTTTTCAGGAGTTTCGGAAGAACCTGAAAGGTGTGAATGGAGGCAAAGACTTTGAACAGGACATACTGGAAGACATGTATCATGCCATCAAGTAAGACTCAACCTGCCATCTCCATGTATTCAGAGAGCAAAGTAGAATTGTTGGGTTCGTGCGGTATCTGGCGAGTATGGAGACTCACCAGTCATGTGCCTGTTTGCCTCAGACCAAATTCCAGCTCCATGTGAGGCTGTGGTAAACAAGCCTATCACAGCAATTACACTTGGATTTGTATCTTGGATTTTTGCCATGGTAGTTTAATCCAGATCTTAAAATAAATTTTAAAAATATGTTACTTCTATGAGTATAAAAAATAATGGCCGAGCAAGACCAACACATGTGAAATGCTGTATCTAAGAAGGCTCTGTTCTCCAGACCAGGCCTTCAGACTTCTTTAGAACATTTTATATAGTTCAAGAGATAATCTCATCCCCAGGGCAGCACTTGTGCCCTCACACAGTGTGTCCAGCTCTCTGTTTAATATATTCTGCTTTTCAGCTCTTCATAGGAGGCTGCTGTCTGCACCAGCCTCTTCTGCTACCGCTGAAGCTTTTGACACACGGAGCAGTATTTGAGGAGAGTCCCTGGTGGCTGAGGCCCTTTAGTGCACAAGCTAGCTTTGGGTGGGAAGCTTTAATAATAGCTCAAAAATCAGTAAATCCAGGCCCAGCCAGTTTGAAGCTGAGAGGATTACATCTCTGAGGAGACAGGATGTGACTGAGTCTCAGCTGATTTCCATATGCAGTGGCAGGCAGTAGCTGGTGCTGGAAGCAGGGCAGTGTGATTAGGCTGACCCTCCCTTTTGAGCCTTCTCCAGGAAGGTGGAGTGATGCCTGTACTGAACGTCTGGAAGTTCTTCAAGACGTAGCTCTGCCCTTCGAACAGAGCTCTAGTTTTGATTGGCCTCTCTCCCCTGAGGATGTTCTTAATGTTTTGAATAGTACGCTGAGCATATACACACATCTTTGTTACCCAGTGCCTCCATCCCAGTCTATTTCCCTTTATCCCCCCTTCACCAGATACTTCAGCTTTTCCAGTATGTTCTATGATTAGAATAATGAGTGTATCATTTCAGTATTGCTCCATCTCAGATAGATTGCCCCAGTGTCATAGTAGAGACTGAGGAACTATTTGTTTGTTTGTATTATTAAGGGAAAAAAATAAGACTGCAATATGTATGAAGTAGTGTGTGATCTCTTCAGCGTCTTAGCATTTCACTTTTAAGCACATTTTCATTTCCTGAGACCTTCCAAGTAAACCCATTCACTTGCTTCTGTTAATTTCAATCATATATGAAATTTTAGAAATATTGCACTGTTTACTGCAAACTTACTTTCCTATATAATCGCAGTAATAACAGCTCTTGTCAAAATATGCCAGCACCTGAAACTGAGAAGAGCTTATTTCTTATGCATAAATCAGGAGCAGTTTTTATAGCTGTTTTTAGCACATGAATATTGCTTCTTTGGCAACTGAAGTATGTTATTTTTTGATTGTTGCAGAAAGAACTCTACTTTTCAGATTGGCCACAGTCTGCTATTCTTAGTGGCTTTGAGGCTCTTGTTCACTTAGTTGGTCATTTGCAGAGCATTTGCTCTTGTGCATTGATATCCAAGTCTAGAGAGTATGTATTTAGGCTTTATATGTTTTAGTCTGGGATTGCAAGCAGTACTTGGCATTAATCATAATTGTTTTATTACTGTATAGCTTTACCCAAGTTAGAGTAAGGAGCTGTAGTACCCTGGTTATAAATCACCCATCATGCTTCTGGTTTCTTGTTTTATCTTTAATTTTATACTACTTGGCTTTCTAATATTTGATTTTGGCATAGTATGAATATTTCCATTATTCTTATGCAAAGATACTCTTGCCTACAGGTGACTGCAGCAATGTAACAGTGTAATTTTAAATAGGAATAATGATACAAAGAGCACTCTAAGAGGTTGAGAGTGTAATGGAGGTTGAAGCTTTGCCAGTGTGCTGTCCAAAATTCCCCATCATTTAATGGCAGTATGTGTTGGGTTTTGCACTTACAGGAGTAGGTACCTGCTTCTCCAATACTGACCTTACATAGTTGCTGCTGTGTGCTTGAGAACCACCAGACTTTATATTCAGGATATCTAAGAAGGGCAGGGGAAGCAGGGAGGCCTAGGAAAATGGAGTGTTTCAGGAGCTGGCAAAATCATTCCAGAATAGGTATTGCTTAGCTCTGGGACCGTGTAATGAAAGACACTGTGTAAATGTTAGGTTTGACTCAGAATGAAACGGTCTTTCTCCTTTCCTCCCTTGTAGAAATGATGAGATAGTGATGCCAGAAGAACAGACGGGTCTGGTGAAGGAAAACTATATCTGGAATGTCCTGCTGCATCGCGGTGCCACTGACGAGGGAATATTTCTCCATGTGCCTCCTGGAAGCTATGACCACGACCTCTTCACCATGACATGGGGGCCCACCATTGCAGCACTTTCTTATGTTTTTGACAAGAGCTTAGAGGAAACAATAATCCAGAAGGCTATCTCTGGTTTCAGGTAACTCTTACCTTCATAAAGACCCAGAAGAGTACAAGTGTGACCATTGGCTCCTGATAATCTGCTAGAGGGACATCACAGTGAATATCAAATGTTGCTTTTCCTAGCAATTGAAAAGCACTTTTTTATGACCTACAATCCTCTAGTGTTCTGTCATTTGTATCAATTCATCCCATATTGGCCTCTCTGGCTTGCCAGTCACTGTTTAGCTTGTCTGGTGTGTTGTAATAAATCAAAGTGCCCAGGGTACATATTTTTAAACTCAAACCTGGTTACATGTAAAGGACCTACTGACACAGCTAGGCTGTTTAGAAGTGAGGGAGAAAAGTCACTCTTAACTTGCACAGTGATGCTGGCAAAATCTCCATGTGTGAACGAAACCTTTCATATGTATGAGTCCATAGCTGTGGCTGAATGGGATGGGGGATTTTTTTTCCTTCCCAGATGACCAGTAGTCAAAAAAACTTGCTATCTGGGAGCAACTCTATTGGAATGATCTTTGGTCATGCTTAGATCAGACCAAATGATGCTTTAAGCATAGTTTTAAAGCTCTGTCAGTACACTGCTGTAGCTGTGATATCTTGGAAACTGGACTTCAACACTACCACCAATCTCAGCAACTCTCTTACATCGGGACAGGAGATTGGATATAATGCTAGGGTGCAAGTGGTCTGTCTGTTTAGACTCACTTCTTTAAAGTGATCTTTGCATCAGCATAGACAAATATCAGTATCTATGGATAAGGATTGAGCTTATTTAAGCAATAATAGTAGACTTCTATACATAAGCATTCATTATCAGTGGGTGGAGAGGAAGGTCTAAAATGTCAAGAGAGGGTCTCAGATTTGCTGTCCTGTAGACAGGCTTGTCTGTGCTGACTTAGTACATTATTTTCTGTTTTCTTCTTTTCCCAGGAAATGTGCAATGATTTCTGCTCACTATGGCCTTAGTGATGTGTTTGACAATCTCATAATTTCTCTCTGCAAGTTTACAGCTCTCAGCAGTGAGGTAAGTTTGCAAGGAGGGGAAAGAAGCATGACCTCTAGTACACTGGAGCTCTCTTCCTCTGTTAAGCAGCAATATTGGCTTATTTTAGTTATTACTGTATCTGTAGGTATCTATCAGCCCCTGCCCAGAGTTTTCTGGAGGAAGCAATGGCAAATGTGTAGTGAAGTGGGACTTCCATAGGACAGGTTCAAATATGCAAATTTTCTTTTACTCACAAGTGTCAGTTTTCGCAGAGCAGAATGCCTTGATGTAGAATTGTTTATTCACCTATTTGATCTGAAGAGACGTAGATCTCCCCGTGATGCCAGGCAAGTTCATACGTTTCAGATATTGGCTATTCAATTACAGGGTTTAATGCAGTGCCAAGGGAGACTGTTTTGTGAGCTGTACTTCCAAAGAGTAGGAGCTATGTAGATGCATAGCATAAGCATATAGGGGTTAGAAAAACAAATGCTTTGAATTGTCAGTTGGGGTGTGGAGTCTGGTAATAAGATCAGCTGTTAGCTGCACGTTTGGCAAGCCCTAAAGACTCTTTCTTTGGGGTGTACCATGAGAATAAATTCAAGGTGCCGTGGTTAGTGTAAGCTTTATTGCCCAAATCTATTTGCGTGTTACAGCATCCGCCTTTTTTTCCCCAAGGTGTTTGGTATACAGTGTGTGGCAGACCATGCTGTGTACTAAGGAGTAGTTGACAGCAATTCCTGTAAAGGGTCAGAACTCCCAAAGGATCTCACAGTATTGCTCTCAGAACCAGTGCAAGACCCACAGTGAGCAGAACAGAATTGCCACACATACAGGAAAGGGAAACAAGATGATTCAAGACTGAAAGCATGGGAATAAAAAGGCCAAGACAGGTGAATTTTTTAAAAGACAAAGAAATCCCAAGCAGAGGGTTTGCTTTAGATTCCATCTTCCTCCACAGCTCACAACAGTAAAGATGCTGTATTTGATCATCCTCAGGCACACCAGACCTCAAGAATACCAATAGGTAACACAAGCAAAGGAATGTCTGCCATGAAACAGTTTGACACAGATTTACACAGCAGAAGCAACTAGACTAGACTAAGCCCTCAGATGCACCAGCTATTGCCAGCTGCATCCCATCTAGTTGTGAGACTGGAATCTGAAGCAGTCTGAGGTCTGAGTTAATTAAGTAAGCGTGGCTTTTGGTGATGACATAGAATCAGGAACTTCTGGATTTGAAGAAGGCTGAATTCTTATCTTTGGCCAGATTCCAAATACATTGATTACTTTCTGCTATCCTAAGTTCCTATAAGGCTTGGAGACAGTAGTGGAACAGGACAACTGAACAAATATTTAAGTCTGGAGGAAGGAGAGAAGGAGAAGCCATTTTCAGAGGACTGAAGAGTCAAAGCAGGCATCCTCTCCATGCACTGCAATTGCTATGCATGGCCACTTTGATTGAAAGAAGGGAAATGGAAAGGAACATAGAGGGGCTTTAAGTGATTAGGAAGAATGAGTGCCCTTATAATCCATAGTTTAGACTCGTACTGACACAGTATGTTAGTAGCAAAACTTGTGTGTGTGGTTTTCAGTGATGTCGCTTCTTGCCACTGTGCAAAATCAGGCGTATTGCTGTTTGCACCCTGACACTTCAGAGAAACATGTATTCATGTGGTTTCCCCATAGCAAAGATGGAAAAAAATCCAGATTGGTTGTTGCATTCTGCCACATTTCAGATTGGCACTTCTAACGGAGTTTGCTTCTAAATCAAAGATCCATTTTGATAACGGTTTTGCCAGCGGTTTGGCTGAAGCAAGCGATAGTTTTTCTGGGCTTCAGTTCTGAGATAGGATACATTGACTCCTTCAGTCTCTTGTCTTCTCTTCCATTCTTGTTGACTGGGTAAGTTTGGATTTTGTCCACATAAACAAGAGAATGGCAAAGCCCATCTCTTCTCAAAAGGATACGTAACAGCAGAATCATGGAGCATGTCACACTGTTTGATACTAGCTCACATGGTTGCTGGTTTTTTTTCTTGTTTTGGCAGCATATGCTTGGTTGATTTCAATGACTTAGCACACTTTTTGTATTTTGAAAAACTGTGAGTGCGTTGAACAGATTATGAGGATTTGAGATCCAGCAACTATTGGCAGAGACTCCATGTCAGGATTGAATTACTTTGAATCTTGCTGATAGGTAGTAGTAGGAGTAACTTTGCCAGTCAGTAATGGTTTTGGCCATAGTTTCCGTCTCTAACAGCATGGCAGAGTAATTGCTGCTTTCTGAGGAGATGGGGTACTTTTTGTAGAAGGCTTTGATCCTGAGCTGAGTTCCTGTAGCAGGATAAATTAGTGGGTTTTCAGCAAGCACTTTCAAAATGTTCTGAGTTGTCATTCTTGGGGAGTTTCTAGCTAGGTGGTTCAGTGATTCAGCTGGTGTCAAGTAAGCTACCTTGTCCTTGTTTTTGTGCAAAGTGAATGTGAGCTGAGGAGTTATCCAAGCATCATACAGAGAATTGTTATCTTTCCCATAACCAGTTCTGAAGCATCTGCCCTAATTTGTGTTGAAAAGAAAACATCTCTTTCTGACTGATTGCCACCGCCTCTTCTTTCCTGCAGTCTATTGAGAACCTGCCCACTGTTTTTGGAAGTAATCCCAAGGCCCATATTGCAGCAAAGACTGTGTTTCACTTGGCCCATCGCCATGGTGACATTCTGCGAGAGGGCTGGAAAAACATCATGGAGGCCATGCTACAGCTTTTCCGAGCAGAGCTGCTGCCCAAGGCCATGGTGGAGGTAATAATTAGCTGGATAATTGAAGAGTTAGGGGAGTGGGAGGCTGGCTTTTCATAGAGCCAGTTCCAAAAGTAGGAGAGCTCTCTTGCGAAGGCCTGGCTTTGGTAAAGTGTGTTCAGAACTTGGAAGCATGTGAAGCGTGTAGTGTTCAAGTTATATGCAGCTTCTTTTGTAGCTTGTTTCATTTTTTCTCATTTTATTTCTTGTTAGATTTGAGGAATTCCAGCATTTATTTTACTTGAATAGATTTTGAATGTTGTGTGAAGTACTCGAGCACTGCATTGGTGTTACTAGATGAGAGTGGCACTTTACTGACAGGATAGTGGGGTGAAGAGCTGGGTTTGACTGCACACATATGGGCTGTTTGGTGTAGTGTTTCATCACTAAGAGAAACACAATGGGGCTGGGGAGGAAGGCTATAAAGAAGTGGACAATTGGTCATATGCATGTCCTGGTCTGTGTTCCAGGTTGAAGACTTTGTGGATCCTAATGGCAGAATCTATCTGCAGCGTGAGGAGACACCATCTAACCGGTGAGTGGCACAGATGTCCTAGGCAGTCTTTTTTGTATCAGGGCTGGAAAGTAACATGATTTTTTGTTTTCTTACTGATGCTGGTGTCTTCTGATTTGCAGTGGTGAATCAACAGTACTGAGTTTTGTTAGTTGGCTCACCCTCAGTGGAACAGAGCAATCTGGTATGAGAGGGCCATCTACGGAAACACAGGAGGCAAAGCGAGCAGCTTTGGAATGCATAAAGGTAACCTACAGTCTGTAGAAAAACCTGGTGTTTTTCTTGGTGACAATGCTATGTGGGTAACAGGCAACAGAAGCATAAATATGCATGCTGCTTGGCAGTATTGCAGGTAACAGGAGACTTAGGAACTGAAAGAATCCACAGAGGAGCATATCTGGATTGACAGCTAAATAGTCTTTTGTGCTGCTGTGCACAAAGATACTAACACATCAAAACAGGAATGATTCCCCAGGCTGGGATCTGCTCTGGGCATCACAGTGCTATATTTAAAGACAAATTAATGAATTCTCGAACAATTCATCTTTTCCAAGACAGTGTAAAGGTATCTGGTGCCAACAAAATCTGAACCTGGGGTTTCACCACTGTGTGGCCAGAGGAGTTATCTGATAAAATCTGTCTAGCACAGATCAGGTCTGTTAAAAGTAATTGATGTTAGAGAGTGAACTAGTTGGAAGGAGTTTTCCTTCAGATAATAACAATTATCTGTGTCTTTCCTGTGAACATGATGTGTTTCTGTAGGATCTGTTTGTATGCCTTCCACAGCCCCCACATGCACAGTTGTCTTTTCTGTATTTTGCAGCAATGTGATCCTGAGAAGTTGATCACAGAAAGCAAATTTCTCCAACTTGAATCCCTCCAGGAGCTTATGAAGGTGAGAGAGATATTGGGCAAGGGACTGGACAGTAGTGGAACAAATATGCTATGCATGATAGTGGTTATGTGCTGTGTACCCACCTAACTCCTTTGTCCACAGAGGAGGTCTTGGAACTATTTGGGATGTGAAACTAGTCTTTAGTTCACCTGTCAAAAGTAACTTCTGTGCTGGCTCACACAAATTGCTCTGGCAATAGAAGAAAACATTAAATTGTGGAATACATTCTAAAAGCCTTGAGAACTTTCGGCAAGCGTTTGAAAGTATGCGTAGTTCTGTGTCAGAGCTTAAAGATTTTCATCATTTCAAGTGTGCTGTGTACCTAATGAGAGCATTCTAAAAGGCCACTCTAGAGGCAAGAGCTGTACAGAAATATTTGACAGTGTGTCCCTAAGTAGTATGGTACCTGGCTGCTGTGGGAGATATAATAAGGCTGGACTCATTAGCCTTTGGGCTAGAGAAGCTCATCTCTCTGGGGGAGTGTCAGTTCTGGGGGAGCATTGTGCTCCTACTCCGATTATGTCAGGAGTTCTCCCTTCATATACAAGCTGATGGCTTGAGAAGAATAGCTCCAGTATTTGTAGTGACTCTTAGGTATGCCTGCTTTTTCTGTACTTGACATACTATTAGCAAGAAGCTGCTGGATATCAGAATTTCTCTCCATCTGAGACACTTTGTCATAGTTTAACATCTTTTAAGTTCATACTGCATCTTGCGTAAGAAAAAAAAAAATATTTTCCCATAGATTTAGCTGGACCTCTATCCAATGCCTTTTTCATAGATTATGCATGACCTCACCAGGCAGTGGAGTACAGTTTTGGCCAGACTCAAAGCATTCTGTTGGTTCTCCATTTTTGGGAGCTTGTGATTCATAAAAATATCATGGCTCTTCCAGGCTCTAATCTCTGTGACTCCTGATGAGGAGACATATGATGAAGAGGATGCAGCCTTCTGCTTGGAGATGCTTCTGCGGATTGTTCTAGAGAATAGGTATGACCTTGAAATATATGCACATTCCCTGTAATGTCCCTGCTTTACTGCAGCTGCTGCCTGGGTCCAGGGAATGAGTTCCTTATGTCTGTGATTCGCCAGCTGAAGCAGCATGTGGCTGTAATTTCAGGGCTTAGCAATTCCACTCTAGCATGTGCAAACAGAAAGGCTGTTAGCTCATGAATTAGTGCTTGATATCCTGAAATCTGGAGAATATAAACTAAACTCCAGAGGGAGAACTCTCCCACCTGATTGCTTTGCAAGTAATGAGTAAGAAGTTTGATGGTTTTGTTGTTTCTATGTGTCTGTTCTTCTATGTCCCAACTGGATTTTTTCATTGAAGTTAAGAAGTAATGGATTGTCTGGAGTTGTGGGAGAGGTAGCTGGATCCTGCTTGTCTCACATCCTTTCATTCTACCTTTTCCTCCTCCTTGTTGTGGCTAGGGACCGTGTGACTTGTGTCTGGCAAACTGTCCGAGACCACCTTTATCATCTCTGTGTCCATGCGATGGAGTTCTGCTTCTTGGTGGAGAGGGCAGTGGTGGGGCTGCTGAGACTGGCCATTCGACTGCTCCGTCGAGACGAGATCAGTGCACAGGTAAGGGATTTTCGAAAGGCAGTTACTGGGGTTTTGTGGCTATACCCAGTGACACAGGAAACTAGTTGCTATTGGATGCACCCGTATTTAACCTGTCTGTGCTGCAGGTAACTAGTAACTAGCAGTTGTAACTAGTTCTAATAGATGAGGAGTACATTGTTGGAGAATGGAGTGTAAGTAATTAGGGTCTGTTATTCTTGTCTCCTTCTCTGGCCAGGTTCTCCTCTCATTACGTATCTTACTTATGATGAAGCCAAATGTGCTGTCCAGAGTTAGCCATGAGGTTGCCTATGGCCTCCATGAACTCCTGAAGACCAATGCTGCCAACATTCACTCTGGAGATGACTGGTACACGCTCTTCACCCTCCTGGAGTGCATCGGGTCTGGGGTGAAGCCGCCCGCAGCCCTGCAGGTTACAGCAAGGGCAGATAACGACACAGGTAAGACAGGCCAGCTTTTCCTAGGAAATCTGATGCCTGCCTGCCAGATAAGCAGCTGCTTCCTCAAGCTTTTCAATTAGCAAAGGGGACTGCAAGAAAACAAAGCTGATATTAAACTACATTAGCAAGATTAAAGACCAGCACCTGCTGTTCACTCCTCATGGTCTGTTCCTGTGTCTATTCTGCCATCTCTTCCTACTCAGTGAGCAGCAATCCAGGTGCTAATCCCTGGGGGGCAGTGGGAGGAAAACTGATATCAGTTCTGGCAGCTGTAGGAGGTTTTTGCTCTACCCAAGGAGCATTTTCTGCTGGTTGTGGTTTGGTGCCTTGGGTACTGTAATCTCTTATCTGGGCATGTAATGTAAACCCAGCTGCTGTTCCTGTCATACTTGCATCTTTTGTGGGACTGACTCCTTTCTGTCCCCATTTTAAGGTTCTCATAAAATGAGTTGTTCTTTAATTTGTATTGATAGTCGCTGAACCATTTCCACAAGACCAATGCACTATTTCTCACTTCTCTTGACTGTGTTAGAAAAGTAGTCTTTTCAGCAAATTGTTCAGTTTTGCTTTAGCCAGCTGTCAGTATATTTGAGGCTGATGTCTTCAGACTTTTAAAGCAAAAAGCAAGAAAGGACTTTTCCAGAAGGCTTTGTTTTTCTCTTTGCTCTTCTAGAACTTCTTTGATAGGTCCCGATGCTTTGTGCTAGACAGATGGGAGAAGCATGATTTTTTTAAAAACACTTATGGACTTTGCCCTCTGGATTAATGCTGAGCTGTCTCCTCTTACATCTCTCCTTTCTTTTTTCTTTTTGTACTGCTTCTGTCTTTGCTGATAGAGCAAACTGCTTGACTTGGCACCTTGCACATCAAAACATTAGTTCTTTAACTCCTTCTGAAAATGTTTGGTGCACTCTGTTCTCAGCAAGTCTATCTGTCTGCTGATGAGTTTCTAGATGGTGTTGAACAATGGAGAGAACGAGTTTTTACTTCTAAATAACATATGAATAACTTAAATTTGTCTCTTGCAAGGACTTCTGTCTTGGGACATGTGAAATTTAAGGTTATGCTAAATGTCAGGGCAAGTAGATCTGACAGATGTAGAATATACTAATAACCACTTGTAGTTCCTGGTTGATGCTGATCTGACTAATCTGGATTGCTTCTCCCTTATCCACAGCTCCTCTTGCAAGTTCTTGATTTAGCTTTGGTCTAAACCCAACACCTTTTGTCTTGAAGGTGCTCAATCAGACAGCGAGGTGTCCTCCTCCTATCATCCAAGTGACATGAGCCTGGACCGCGGCTACACCTCTGACTCTGAGGTGTACACAGACCACGGGAAGCCAGGCAAGATGCATCGCTCCGTCACAGATGTGGACGTCATGAACAGTGGCTGGCTAGTGGTGAGTAGCCAGTGGGCTTCTGGTGCCCAAAGAAGACTACTCCTACCATGGTTGTAAGCAGATGGTGTGGTAGTGAGAGAAGGAATAAGACAGTAGAAAAGAGAGCTAAGATAAGCTCATAATGTAAAGGGAGGATGGGGAGAGACACAGGAAAGGAGAAAGCTTTGAGGCAAATGAGGAAGAAAGGGAAATGGACTGTATGGAAACCTTACCTGTTGGCTTCTGAAGAAAGGCCCTTTCAGTGTGTGCATGAGATGCTTCTTGTTATGCTATCCTCTCCTGCTTACCCCCTTGCTGTGCCCTGCAGGTGGGGAAAGATGACATCGACAGCTCCAGATCCACTGCTGGCCTCAGCAGGCTGGGTCCATCACCTCTCGTGAACCAGTACAGCCTGACGGTGGGGCTGGATTTGGGCCCACATGACACAAAGTCTCTCATGAAATGTGTCGAGTCCCTGTCCTTCATCGTGCGAGATGCTGCCCATGTTACACCTGAGAACTTTGAACTCTGTGTCAAAACCATACGTATCTTCGTGGAGGCCAGCTTGAATGGGGGTAAGATGGCCCTTCACTTGTCAGCCAGGATTTGGCTTGGGGTGGCCAGTTGGCAGGCAGTGTGAAGTATACTGTCAGGCAATGAGTCCTCAACCCAAAGAAAATGGTCTACCAGGAGAAAAGTGTCCTATCTCCTGCTAGCAGCAGGGACCTTATTCTTATCCCCCTCCCTGGGATGGAGGGGAGGTCTGGAGTTGGTGTGGAGACAGCAGTATCAGCTCTTGCGGAAAGTTGTTCCTGAGGGGCACCGGGTCCTCTACAAGCAGGTAGTGGTCATTGCAGAGGACAGGGCTCTTTGCTGGGGATATCAAAAGGTGGCTGCCCTGTGTGTTGAAAAGCAGAAATTTTGTAGTGGACCGTTGTATATGGAATGTTGTTGCCTTTTACTTTCTAGGCTACAAGTCCCAGGAGAAGAGGGGGAAGAGCCACAGGTATGACAGTAAATCCAGTCGGTTAAAAAAAAAGCCAAAAGACAGCTCCACACGGCGATCCCGGGTCTTGAGCCAGCACCAGGCGCACACACACAGTGATGAAGATGAGGATGAGAGTATCCCTGCCAGCTACCACACTGTGTCTTTACAGGTTAGTCAGGACGTAAGTATAGCAAGGATTTCCTCCTCTCCTTTCCCATTCTTAGGGCCTTGCTAGGTAATCACTGGAATTTTTTATGAGGCAGGGGAGGGCTGCGTCCTGGATAAGTGGGCACTGGGTGGCAGAGGGTGTCTGTGGGGGCAGTATGTGGTTCTGCAGTGAAAGAGGGAGGCTGCAGTTTCTACTGGCAAAAGCAGAATAGCAATGGAGAGAGAGGTCCTCTGAAAAGCAAGCAGGAGGTCTGAAGCTGTGAGTCATTGTAGTAGGTAAAATGGATTAAGGTCATTTGGAGGCATGAGGTTGATGTAGGATTAGCAAGAAGTCTGAAAGGGCATCTGAGCTTGAAGAAAGGGGAAAGGTCTGTTGGCTGAGGCACTAGAATTTCAAGTACAGAGGACTGGGCTAAGGGAGTCATTTCTCCCCCGCTGGTACTTCAAAGGTGTGAAGGCACAGGCCTGCTGACTGCCACGATGTTGGGTCTCAGTTCAGTAGTAAACTGACTAGAGTGCTGTCATGTGCCCATACAGGCAAGGGAACTTTGCGTGTGCTTCACATGCCTTTTTTGTTAAGAAAAAAGAAAGTTGCAGACTTGTTCTGGACAGCATAGCTGCATCACTGGGTTTATCCCTCTGCCTGGGAACGTCAATGCTCTGTGCCAAGAAAGAGCCCATCCTTCCTTTAGACAGGACTGGAATGGTATTCCTCAAAGATGGGATTGACGTGGCTACTGAACTGACATAAGTCTTATTGAAGATACCTGGCACTTGACCACTTAAGGAGGGCACAGACAGCAGGGCCTGACACCATCTCTGTAACTCTGCATGGTTGTGTATATACAGAAGCAGGCTTGAGTAGCTTGAGCCTTTTAGCCTTGTTTGGAGAACAGCAGAGATCAGAGTTGCTTCAAATCTTAAAGTCCTGTGTGTTTCTTACTGTGCCGTGTACTTGCAGCTCCTGGACCTCATGCACACCTTGCACACGCGAGCAGCTGGCATCTACAGCTCCTGGGCAGAGGAGCAGCGACACCTGGAGACAGCGGCCAGGAAAATCACAGCGGATTCTCGAACACTGTGGTCCAACTGCTGGTGTCCTTTGCTACAGGGTAAAGCCACTCCCTGGCAATGAGGGCGAGCAGAGACACTTCCAAAGTAATGGCAGGAAAGTTGAGGAGCCAAGAACTAACTGCGGAAAGCAGGCATAGGTTGTTTTTAGGGTCTGTTGTAATTGAAAAAGAAGTTGGATCAGATTTGGAAAAACATCTTTAGGATGAGTTAGCTGCCAGCATGTTTCTGGATCTGGTAGTAGACTGCCAGTCTGTGGCCTGGAACAAGTATATTTTTTTTTTTCCACAGAGAGTTTTTTGATCCTTACTAGACTTTTTACTGTAGACTGGGGAAGTAGGGATGTGACGCTCTCCCTGTGGGCTTTGCCCTGAATCCCTCTCTTGCAGGTATTGCCTGGCTGTGCTGTGATGCCCGACGCCAGATACGGATGCAAGCACTCACTTACTTGCAGCGAGCCCTCCTGGTACATGACCTGCAGGCCCTGGATGCCCTGGAATGGGAGTCCTGCTTCAACAAGGTAACCACCTGGCTGGGATGGGCATGTGAGCAGGGCAGCAATGTCATGAAGAGCAAAGCTGTGTGCAGGAGTGTTGTCCTGTCTTCTTGAGCAGCTCGTTCACTGCAACAGACAAGATGTTCCCTGTTCTGGTCCTGTAAAAAGTTCCTCTCTGCTTAGGCTTCTGAGAGGGCCTTTTGGAGTATCGAATTGAATCCACTCATGCACGTCCTGTTGCTTCCGTCATGTCCTCTGCCGAGAAGCCACCAGCCCCAAAAGCCAGTGCCTTTCTGTAAGGCTGTCTGTGCAATCTCATCAGTCATTTTTCAACTCTAAAATATCCATATGTCTGATCCAACAGGTGCTGTTCCCTCTGCTAACCAAGCTACTTGAGAACATCAGCCCAGCTGATGTTGGTGGGATGGAAGAAACTAGGATGAGAGCCTCAACACTGCTCTCCAAGGTGAGCACACGTCTGATGCCTGAAAGCTCAGGGGAAACCATGTTCCTCAAGAAAACCAAACTGTTTGCTATGTTCGCTGCTCAGCATCTCTCATCTGGACAGGTGTTAGGGTGCTAGTTTGACTGTCTTCAGTGCTGGGCTTCTCCACCAGCTTCTGCTGCTGGGACATGCCTTCTTTTCAGAACTGTCTCCATGATTCTAGTCCTTGGGAAAGTTGTCAGGGAGGAGTTTGTGACTTTATGATAGAGAGAGAGAAGTATTTCACTCAACATTAGTTGAAGACAGTTTGTTCTTGGGGTGAAATGATGCATGTCACAAGCTGATAGTCCTGACCTGAGGCAGAGATCTGGAAGGACTAGAAGACATGGTGATGCAGACTGCAGAGGCCTTCCACAAAGGAGACAAGATCCACTCCTTCACATATGCAGCTCAGAAGAGTGGAGGCCTGTGGCATCCTCAGGCCAGTCCTGTGCAGGTTCCTAGCCTGCCAGAAGGAGAGGGAATCCAGATTTGTGAGACTGGCTTGTCAGTGAGCAGCAGCCCCTATACTACTTGTTGATAGTACTTGTTTTTTTTTCCCAGGTGTTCCTGCAGCATCTGTCCCCACTGCTCTCACTGACCACCTTTGCTGCCCTGTGGCTCACAATCCTGGACTTTATGGACAAATACATGCATGCTGGCTCCAGTGACTTACTGGTAAGGTGCTGGATGCAGTCCTTTGGACAACCATTCATTGTGTTTTAACCTTCTAAACTTGAAAGGTGTTTTGATTTGGTGTGAGATTTTGGGGTTTTTAACCTTTTATTCCTTTCCAAACCATTTTGTTCCATGGTTTCTCGCCTTGGCCGCTGTTTCCAAGGCAGCCCATCGGCTATTTTGAGCTTTCATTCATTGCTATCTGTCCATCCTGTGTCCTGTCTCTGATTATAGCTGGAGGCCATTCCAGAGTCTCTGAAGAATATGCTGCTCGTAATGGATACGGCTGGGATATTCCACAGTGCTGACTCACGGACAGGATACTCAGATCTCTGGGAGATCACCTGGGAGCGCATTGACTGTTTCTTACCTCGGCTGCGGGATGAGCTCTTCAAACAGACAGTCATCCAAGGTATGAGAGGCTGAGAAACCTTAAGAACACAGGTTTGGATCAGTGCTTGCACCTTGTCCAGTACCCAGCTGCCATAGTGCCGTGATGCTGATGAAGTGAAAGTTGTAGGAGGCTGTGGGAACTTGGCACAAGAAGGACAAACTGAGGGAGGGTGAAAGGAGTGAGCAAACTGGTGTGTGGTCTCACTGCATGTTTTGTCTTCCCAGATCCTGTCCCCAACATACCAATGGAGCAGCAGCATCAGAAAACAATAGTGTCTGCCCTGCCCCTTTCTCCTGTGGGGGATGTCAGACCATCCACCCACGTGGCTCCTTTGGAGAAGCCTTGTGAAATGGATGTCAGTGGTGAGTCCTGTTTTCTTTTTTCTGGAATCACCTTCCCAGCATGGTGGCACAGATCTGCTTTTCCTTGCTTTAGCATGATCTCTGGTGACCAGGCCTCTAGTGTTGTGAAATGTTGTGCTTCCAAATGGATAAGTTGTTGCTGAGGTTATTGGAGTGGGCAGAATGCCTGTGACTGACCCCTGCTCTTCAGGGGCTCATATGAAGGGGCAAGTCTGAAAAGGCCCCTGAGTTGATTTTCAGCCCTGCTTAGTTTTGAGCCAGTAGGTGACTTTGTCAGGACCTGTGTAAGGATCTATTTTGTCTCTTCCTTCTTCCAGAGTCCGAGAGAGCCGCTGCATCTGCCTCACCTACCATCAGCACCTCTGCCTCTCCTTCTTTCCCAGCATCAGCTTCAACAAAGGCAAGCCCTGTTACAGACATACCTCCTACGACAGCACAGCCGCCACTCATCCTGCAGCCTCTTGCCTCTCCCCTGCAGGTTGGGGTGCCACCTATGACTCTTCCAATCATTCTCAACCCAGCCCTAATTGAAGCCACCTCTCCTGTTCCCCTCTTAGCTACTCCACGGCCCACTGACCCTATGACAACCTCTGAAGTCAATTAGTTGGAGGGTGTCGGAGAACTGTCTGCTGAGGAAGCTCTGTGGGTGGAGGATGCTGGCCAAATGTTCTCTGGTAGTGGGCATGTTTGTTTTAAAAGATGATGCTAACCTGCCACAGTCCTCTGGAGCACATCCCATCCTGCTCCCTTCTTGTGGCATCACCTAGAAATCTGCCCAAAAATCCCTGTCTCCATGGAGAAGTGCGCAGTTCCACTGACCAGTCTCCTTCCTGCCTTTGCAGTCTCAGGGGCCAGGCAATGCCCGTACCCAGCAGCCTGGGACCAAGCTGCCACCAGTTCATCTGGGAAAGAGGGAAAACTTGTTGATGTCACACCAGAGAGGGGCTGCAGTACAGGACTGCCTCTCAAGATTACTCAGTCCAGTCCCTGGACAATTCCCCAGCCATTCCCTAGCTTTCCTGCTAACTCTTCTGGCTGCACTGCTTTGTTTGGAATCTGGGCATGCCTGGGTTCAGCAGGTAGAGAATTTTATTAGAAATGTGGATTGCTTACAGTACAGCTCCCAGATTGCTACACAGGGCTTCTTGCCTGCTGGCACATGCTTTCCTTCCTGCAACACGGATGACAGCAATCCCCAAGCCAGATACAGATTAAGCAGCAGGCGAGTCTGACAGAGGCAAGTGCAGCTTTTATCTCTGCTCCTGTAAATGTAATTAGGCTTTCTGGTTGGAGAAGGCCAGAAGGCTCTGCCTAGCTGAGCAGATGAGAAGGAAATGCTGAGAGCAGAGCACCATGGCCATGTCTCTCACAGCATTTGTGGGGCAGTCGTGTTGTTTGCCACTCACTACACATGGTCTCTTGGTGACAGCCCCTCCCTTAGGAGAACATCCTCTTCAGCTACAGATGTGGGGATCTGTGGCACCTGCTGACAGATGCCCAAGAGGTTTGCAGTGGTTTCTCTTGGAAGCTCTGAAGAGATCGCACCCTTCTGCATCTTCTAGTTGTTGGGATCCCACGTCCTTCTACCCCCAGAAGGCCCCTGCAGCTGAGGCCCTGGCAGTGATTCTTGTGCTTCCACCTTGCTGCAAGGACATCCCGCTCTTCTCCCTGCTCATGTCCAGAGCAGAGCTGGCTGCCTGGCAAGTGCTGCATTGCTGATCCTCCTCCTCCTCCCCCAACTAGTTGGCTAAATTCTCAATAATTTCAATCTTGGAAATCCTCCTGGTGACTGGGAGGGGCATGGGTGGGACTCCAACCCAGTGTATCCTGTATGGAGAGGAACCTGCAGTCGGTGTGGGAATACAACCAGTGTACATACAGAGTAAATGGCTACAAATCCAATGGACTTTTTACAGTGTAATAAATACATCCTGTAAATGAATGTTCTGGTGTTGCATTCCTTTTCTGTCGTGGAACTTTGGCTCAGAGCTTTGGGAAAAGTGGAGTTTGCTTGTCAAGGTGTTGTGCTCTGGCTCCATATACCAAGATCCTTCAACAGACCGCTCTATCTGGTGGGAGCCCAGGGAGACTTGTTGCCTCATGGCGGGGCTGCAGTGGAGGTTAGCCATCAAGGGAGTAATGAGGAATGGTTCCCATCATGGACAAAGCAGAGCTGTAACAGTGAGATTGCTCTTGCAGAAGGCAATAGTTTTACTTGGGCTGTACAATTTCTGGTGTTACGTTGGTGTATGCTCATGCACCACCAATACTGAGGGCAGAGATGAGGGCTGAGGAGCAAGTGCTCTGCACATCTGGTCATGGTGTCAGAACATACACGTCAAGGACAACTCAGCTGACATTGGTGATTCTCTGATGAGGAAGAAATCCTTGTTTCCATGGACAGGACTTGGAGAGGGCGTGAGAGGTGCTGGGCTCTGCCAGGACTAGTGCTTGCTGTGGATTTGAACAGTTACACTTCCCTCCTGGTATTTTCTATTTTGTTTCATGGCAAGATCCACGCAATGCCACAGTGTCCTCAGAGCTGTGTGAGGCACCAGTGCCTTCCCTATTCCAAGAGACTCCTACAGTCCTGGTAAGTGGGTTAAAAACTCGGGAGTTTGTTTGAGTTGCATGAGAAAAGATCTAAATATTGCATAATGGAAGAGTAATGTGCATACTAGGAGAGCCCTGTTAATAAATCCTGGTTCCCTAACCCCATTTGTACCATTCCTGGAATATTTTCACTGCTGCAGCTGTCTCTTCTTCACCCTCCACTGCCTGGAGATTGTGTCCTTCCAGCCCTTAAGTGTTTTCATTAATGTATTTGAGTCCTTGTGCTGCTCATGGTGCTTCTGTATCCAGTCCCCCTCTCTGTCTTGTCTTTCTGAGCCTTCACTTCTATTTACAGCTCTGTTTTTCTGCTTGTTAAAAGCTTTAGATGATTAACTCTTTGTAAACCATTGCTCAGTTGTCAAGTGCCTCAATGTCAGGACTGCTGCTCTCTGATCCCCAGGTGGTCCTCTGACTTTTTGGAATGGTGTCAGCTAATAGCAAAGCTCCATTTTGCCAGCTGCCTTCAGATAGCTGTTTGGGGCATGTGCTGTTTTAACCTGTGTTTGCAAACCCAGCTTCTACTGAGAGCATTACATCTTAACTCAGACAATTATGGCGCAAAGCAAAAGCCACCCGAGGAAACTGCAGGAAGTGGGACTAGAATGGAAGGAATGTTGACTGGAAAGACAGACTTGCACTTTAAACAGTTTTCACTAGACTGTAAATAGGAATGGACTGGAAAACCAGAAAAAGAATTCTTTTAATGTTCTTTGGATTTTGCAAGACTGAGGTTTAATGTTACAGAGAAAAAAATATCAGGGAAAGTATTGAACTGAAAGGAGATCAGAATCAACTGACAGGTAGCATGTGCTATCGGATATGTTTATCAGTAAGTCTCTTGAACTCCATTTTTAAGTTAAATTCCATAAAAGCCAGTCAAACTATTAGTGGCTGCTGGTGAGGAATGGTGTTTACAACAGTACCCCTTAGATTTGTCCTAGCATATACTTTCCCTAGTCTTGGACTGCTTTCTCATTTTTACTTGGGGCCTGACTCAATATTTTCCAGAGGAGGCTGAACAGACATCACTGTGTTTTGGATTTACCTGCCTCTTCTGTTCCCATTTACATCAAGGACTTCTACTGCTAAAACAGAATAGAAATATGTACTAGGATTTAGCACGTGCCAGTAGAACACTTTACTGGAGTAAAGTGGAGCTGGTGTTTTCCTCATTGGTATGAAGCTTACTAGTGTGAGAAATGCTACGGAATGATAAGCCTCAGCTGTAAAACATACATTTGGCACTGAAACTTGTGAAACAGAAGTACTGCTGCTTTTAGTTTTAATTTAAAAATTGGATCTGAGCATACTCAAAAGACCTGGTCTGTAAGAAAGATTTCCATGGAGTATCAACAGTAAGCTGGCTTTTTTAGAAGTTACCCTCACTCCTATAAATGCCAGCTGTTGATCTCCTCTGGAAAAATTTATGCCTGTTACAGAGCCTGATGTGTCCTGAAGCCGCTGTGCCCAGCATTTTCGGCCCAGCTGCACAGAAGGCAGCCCGGTGGGGCTTGTGCTTCTCGCCGTGGCCCTGGAGCGATCCGAGCCCTGCCGAGGCTGCTGGAGGCGGCAGCCCCGGCGCAGCGGGCATTGTTCCCGCTGTCCGTGTGGTGTGGAGGCTGCCGGGAGAGGGAGGGCCAGGCCTGCTGCCCGCTGGCGGACAGGAATGCGCGGGGCAGCTTTGGGAGCACAACCGGCTCGGGAGCAAAGTTCTGGAGTGCAACTCTTGTCCCGAACTGATGGGCTGAAGGGCACGGAGAGACTCTGGGCCCATGAGGAGGTTGCTTGGAGCACAATTCAACGTAGAGGACGATGAGATCCCCCAAGACTACAAGTCCCAGTGTGCAGTACTGCTGCTGCGGTTGTGTAACCAGCACCCCGGCCCGGGTGAGGTGGTGGGCAGCCAGGGCTCCTCTCCCACAGGCCAGGCCCAGTGCTGTTCCCAGGCAGCTCCTCTCTGCAGAAGGCAGAGTGCAGGCTTATGAGTACCACACGCTCCATGCTCGAGGGGTGTGCACACCCTTTGGCTACGCAGGATGTGTTGGGACTTGAAAGCACATCTCCACAAGCAGCCGGGGGGGCAAGAGGGCAGGTTATTGCTGAGATCTCAATAGGGAAATGAGACAGCCTTGGCCTTACCATGGCCCTGCTTCTCTGCCAGGGGAAGTTGTGCTTCCTTTCCTCACATTTTCTGTGTAAGAAAAATGGGAATTTCTCTGGGCAGCAGGGTTGGTGGTTGGCTGCTAAACTTAATCCCTAGCGGTAGAGAGCGTCTGGGAACAGAAAGGTCAGGGTAACCGGGTCGGGAGTGTGCGCAGGCATTGGCTGGCAGGGTGGCTGCAGCCATTTAGTGAGAGCAGAAGGTCAATTGCTGCTGGGATGCAAACAGAGCCTCGTCCTCAGGAGGGAACGCTGAGCCCCGTGGAAGAAGAGTGAACTGAACAAGGTCTTCTCTGCCTGGCCCCTACCTGTCGCAGTATCTCCTGCCTCGTCACTGACAGTGCCCTTTGGGCCATGCTTACAGGTGCCCACACTTGCGCGGATGTGGGCCCAGGGCTGGTGTTTGGGCAGAGACAGCATCACCTGGGGCTGAGGAGGGTGAGGCCTCCAGTCCTGCAGCCAGCTGTCGATGCCCGAGTCAGCCTCGGCAAAAGCTGTTCGAGTCCCCAGCTCCCGGGAGGGGTGTTAGCCGCTGAGCTGTGCCTGCCCTCCCCTGCGCTCTACGAGAGCCTTGTCCCTCGCCGCAGCTCAGCGAGCGCGCTGTGGGGCCGCCCGTCCCGCGGAGCTTGGCGTTCCCGGCTCCGTGCCGTCCTGCTCCCCGGCTGCCCTCCCCAGCGCTGTCCTGCTCCCCCAGGACGGCACCGCCGGCGCCACGTGGCGCCCGGGGCCGCGCCGGCCCGTCCCGCTCCCCGCTGCCGCCGGACGGGGCGGGCCCG
>VWPU01012615.1:6327-87219 GCA_013398955.1 Callaeas wilsoni
CTCCAGCCTCCCTCCAGCCTCCCTCCAGCCTCTCTCCAGCCTCTCTCCAGCCTCCCTCCAGCCTCCCTCCAGCCTCTCTCCAGCCTCGGTGTGCCCGTTCCAAGGTGGCAGCAGCCAAGGTGGCAGCGTGTGATTAAGTGGGAATGGATACCCGCGTGAACCCAGCCGACAGGGGTGAACATAAAAGCCTGGCAGAATTTTTTCTCACCTCATCCTGAGCAGATGGCACCAGATTAGTCCTCTCTCCTTTTTTGTTTTGTTGTTGTTGTTGTTGTTGTTGTTTTAACCTTTTAAATAATGAAGCAGCAACCTGGCTGAAATGGCCCCATCTGGATCATATAATCCTAATCTTCCTCAAGGTTAAGTGCAGGTTGTGTCACCATGAGCTGAGGTGACAGCGTGGGCACTGGAACACAAATCGTGCTGGAAATCCAGCCTGCACAGTGACTTCATTTCCACCCACGGCAAAGCTGGGATTGGGAATGCCCCCTTCAGACTGAAGACCTTTTACCAGAATCCTAAATTAGTGGGTATTCCACTGCTGCCTTTTTTTCCCGTTAGCAGTTCTCACCCCACTCGTTTAAAATGCAACAGGTTGGAAGAACAGACAGAGCCTTCCTCTAAATTCAGCTGAAATCCCGACCCTGGAGCTGCCCTGAGGCTTGCCAGAGTTCAGGTCAGGGTGTAGGTTGTGGTCTGTCCTCTGTTTCTTCTCCAATTGCTCATCCAACTATTTAATTTAGTGTATTGGGATGCCCTGGGGGTTAAGTCCAAGACTTGGCTTGAATTTCCTCCTTCCAGAATGTGCAGGAAAAGTCTGTCAGAGGCTGCGAGCGCCAGGATAGGAAAGGGTTTAAGGGTGACGCAGAAAAGTCTGAAAAAACTAGCGGGATTAAATAAAGCACTGAGAGTTTGACACAATCAGGAATTATATCCTATTAGACTACAGGATAATCCCAAGAGAGGTGACAGAATGCAGCAGGCAGTTTAAACCAAATTGCTTATACCAGCCTGTGAAT
Source organism: Callaeas wilsoni (assembly GCA_013398955.1). Classification (NCBI taxonomy): domain Eukaryota; kingdom Metazoa; phylum Chordata; class Aves; order Passeriformes; family Callaeidae; genus Callaeas; species Callaeas wilsoni. The sequence goes on from VWPU01012615.1 coordinate 7,347, forward strand.
ACTGAAAGATAAAAGGCAGCAGATAAATTAATTAAAAATCCATAGCTCAGACAGGCCTTGCTTTGCCTCTCACTGTCCCTGGAATTCATGAGGAGAGAGAGAACGGCAGAAAGGCAACTGCACGAGGGCAGGGCTGAGCCTGGCATCTGATTATGTCAGTTAATTTAAGGCAAAGACACTGCAACACAAAAAAAAACCATTCCAGCAAACAAAAGTCGCATCCAAACGCGCCGTTTTTCACTTTTTTATGACTGCATTTAAGAGGCAATCTCCGAAAGAAAGTTCACCCCGCTTATATCTCATGAAGAGGACCTGGTGCCTGCTGCAACGAAAGCAATTAATCGAGGTCTTTTCCATCACTTTCTCTCATGCATCATTGAGTTAATTATTTAATGACATATAAATCCTAACAGTTCGAAAGGTCTGGGGCTGTGCTGCAGCTACATTGCAAAGCTGTCTTTCATCTCCCTCTTCTCACAGAACAGCAACTTCCCCTTCCCTGTGAAGAAGGAGCTCTGTCTTTGAGATATTGTTGTGGCAGCCATCAAAAGGTGTGATGTGAAATGTTTATTCACGCACAGATAGCAGATATTAAATGAAATGGAACATATGTGGTTGCCTGTTTGTTTGGTATTCCCCTGCTAAACCCTAAAGACACTTCCCTATCGCTCTCTCTCCTTGGATTGGCTGTGGAATGGGATACGTCTGTTTGATCTGGTGTTTTTACTTCCATTAGATAATGCTTGTCATTGAGGAAACACCGCAAATTAATTAATTTGTTAAAAAGACTGAGAGGTTTTCTTAACAATGCCTCGCATTTGTTTGGAACGTTTTATGTAAGACTCTTGGAATGCTCTGCAGAACTGAATTAATTAGTGGTGAGGTGGCATTTTCTGTCATGCGAGCATGAGCTTGGCGCTTTTGGGGCTACAGCTTTTTGTTTGTCCTTTAATTGGTGTGTTTGGAGCCAGCCGTGGCTGGGAGCCCCCAGCCCCGAGCGAGGCAGGGACACTCTGCCCCTTTCACAGCCTGGGGCACAGCGCCTTTCCATCTCAGGGTGCTCGTGCTGACCCTTGTCTTGCAGAATCTTTCCAGAGGCGCTTTCTGAGCCATTTTCCTGGGCTTTTCCACTGCCTATAAATGTCTTCTTTTAGTGAACAGCCAGAGCCCAGGGAGGGTATGGCTCCTGCTGACATCCCTCCCTGCTCAGGTGAGGTGCGACTGCTGAGGACGTGCAGTGAGAGGGGCTCCGAAATACCAAAAAATGCCCCGTGCTCAGCCCTGCCACATCCCCTCTGCACCCCCGGTGCTGTGGCAGCACTTTCCCCTGCTGTCCTGACTAGGAGAGGTTTCTGCGCTCAGTTTGGACACTCAGCCCGGTTTGTGATTGTGAACGAGCTCCCCACAGGCTGGGACTGGGGCTGACTTTGCTCCCGGCAGCGGGAGATGCTCTGAGCTGGGAGCAGCGTTTGGAGCAGCTGGGGGTGGACATCTCGCTGGGTTCCGCTGTGCTTTGCTGAGTCTGTGAGCAAGATCCGCACACAAACTGAGCCCACGGGCTGAGATTAGCCTTGACTTCGCTTCCAGTGGCAGGGAGATGCTCCAAGCAGTGTCTCATATCCTGCTGCCAAAAGAAAAGGAAAGTGGCAAACCACACACGGCCAGTATGAATTTCCTCCCCAGATCATTTTCTTTCAGCTGATGCTGCCTTCTTCTTCTTTGTAGCCATTTTGTGAATGGCACTGAATGCCTGAGCTTCACAAAAAAGAAATGGCTGTTTCTCAAACCCTTCCTTATCAAGCTAAAAACAATCATTCTTCATTGTAAAGCGATCTTTATAACGTGTGAATTATCTCGTGTCTGTTACAATCAGCTAAAAACCTGGCATGGCTGCATCCACTGTGGCTGGGGGAATTCAAACACATTTGCAAACATCCCTTGTCTGAGGAGGGAACAATGGGCCGGGCACAGCTGCTTGGAAACTGCTCAGCACCAGCTGCAGCCTGGGCCTGCCTCTCGGCGAGGTGACAGCTGGGGAGGGACAGGGACAGGCCGCTTGTGAGAGGAGAGCACCCTGGACTGACACGGGGATGAAACACCTCGAGGAGCTGCTCTGCACCTTCACCAAAGAGTTAAATGCGTTTTGCTGGGGTCAAATTGTTGTGTCAAACACAATCTTGGTACCTCACCTGCCTTGGAGGTGCAGAGGAGCTTCAATGCACAGGTTGTGTGAAGCAGGAATTGCAGATGAGGTGGGAAATGGGCAAAATTTTAATGTGAGAAGGACCCAGAGATTCAAAAGCCCACCAGAGCGGGGTATTTTTTACTGCTAAAATAATGAGCCAACAATGCGTCCCTCAATGCTCCGCTCTGGTGAAGGTGGAGGTCGGTCACAGGTTGGATTTGATCATCTTGGAGGTGTTTTCCATCCTGGATGATTCTGGGAAACGGGGCTTGCAAGAGGCTGAGTCCCTCCAGACCAGCTCCAGCCCCTTGCTGCGAGAGGGGTCACTCTGGCCCCGCTGCTTTGGGATCTGTGCTGTGTCCTGCGGTGCAGGTGAAAGGAATGAGGGACTTGTCTTTACAAATGAGCTGTGGGCCTGCTGGTAGATAAAAACTAGCACTAAGACATAAAAGAAACAATGGGAAGGGTTCCACTGATTGATGAATGGAAAGAGAGATTTGTCTTTATCAATAAACTGTAGGTCTGCTAATAAATGAAATTGAATATCAAGAGATGAAAGAAACAATGAGAAGAACCATAAATTCCATAGGAATTAAAAAAAAAAAAGGAAAAGGGGGGAATACATAAAAAGGGAATATTAAAAATTAGGCGTTCAGGGAAGTCTGTACCTCGCAAGTACCTCAGCCAACGAGGAAAGAGAGAGGGAAAATGTGGGCAAGAAATTAGGATAAAAAGGAGGCTCTGTCTTCCAAAAATTGGAGAGACCCTAGGGGAATGCCCCATGGCCTCTCCCTTTATTGGAATAAAGTAACGGGACTCCTCTGTCTCCTTTTTGGACGTAAATCTCTGGTGTTGGTGGATTAATTTTCCTGACACAGGGACCCCTCAACTCAACACCATTTTCTCAGGGAAAAGCTGTTGCAGTGCAGAGAGGAGCTCTGCAAACCTTCTATTTCGGGACCGAGCTGCATCCACGTCAGCTGGAATTTCTGTTCCCTGGGCTAACCCTGCTGCAGGGCCCTCCACGGAGAAACGGGAGCTGTGGATCTTCAGTGCTCATCGTTTCTGCTACATCCGTGCCCTCCCCGGCTGAAAGGAGGGGTTTCCACAGCACTGGGAATCACTGAATAATGGGGAAGGGTCTGAGTGTCTCACTCGGGTCAAAATTTGGAAGAGACAGTGAGAATCCAGGAAGAAATGTGATTTTTCCAGGCCGTTTGCATCTATGTGAGAATGAGAAATCACAGAGTGATGCTCGTACAAATTAATTGGGGGAAAAAAATGGAAAAATCCACCGTGGCCTGTGAAATACAAAGATGCTGCAGGTGAGTGGAGGAATCTCTGAAATCCTCATGTCTGGAGGCTGTGGGATTGTGCTGGGAGAGGAATCCTTGCCCCTCTGGTTGCACTTTTCCCTCCACGTTTGGTTCTACCCACTCTGGAAGTACCTCTGGCAGGGGGGGTTTTAGTGGGAATTGGTGACATTCTCCAGGCAAATCGAGTCCTTTTCTCTCTTCCACTGAAAATTCCAGCAAACCTCTCCTGGTCTGCACCAGAAGCCTCAGTCTTTAACCCTCACTCAGCAAACTGCCACGCCAGGACTGATTTGGCAACAGAACATTTTCCAGGGCATGTTTTTTAATAAAAACACATTCCCAAGGACCCCTGCTAATAAAGAGATCAAAGGCAAAGCTTAGCTGCTACAAAGGCAGCTGCAGACATACATGTCCAAATGAATGTGAACAGAAATTAGCAAGGAGAGCGAGGATTACTCTGAAAATAATTCGTTTGATAGAACAAGAGCTGTGCAGTTTCAGTAATTATTCCTACAGCACTTTTTGGGAAATACCCTCTTGCTTCCTGCTTCCTCGTTTCAGCCTCAGCTAACAGATTCTCCTCGCCTGCCTTTCCTCAGGGAAGGGGCTGTAATTGAGAGAAAGAGGAGGATGAATTAAACAGATCCACTTTGAAAGTGAATTGTGGCTTTTCAGGTTCTCCAAACTCAGGCAGACAAGCTGCCCTTGAGATAAAGCTTTTGCATCTGTGGGAGAGAAACAACTGGCCAGGAGAACCATTTGCAATACATTTCAGCAACACTTTCTAAATTAAGTGCCTTAAAGATTCCATTTAGATTCTGTCAGGCAGTTTCTGGGTGTTAATTAAGTACTGACTGATTATGGAAAACTTATTTATGGGAATCCTAGACCTGCTGATGCCTCTAGGAGCATTTTATAACACATCCTACTTAGAGGTAATTTTTTTGCATTGATTTTTCTACACCCCCTTTTTTTTCCCACTTATTTTGAAGAATGCTATCAGGAAAAGAAAGAGATTTCTTTCTTAAAAGTTTTCATACCATAACTTCCAAATTCTCTGGTTCTTACTGGAGGAGTAAGAGGCTGCAGGTGATAAATCATAGGTTTAACTTAGAAATATTTGGACTCTGGAAATGCAGCCATTGGAATTAAAGAAGACATAGAAACCTTTTATCCTCACGTTTTGCTGTGAACAATCCTATTCTGATGGCGTCAGCAAGTCAGTAGTTAAAAGCTGACAGAATGAAGAGATCCAGTGGCTCAAGATATTCACAAAAGCAGAGAAAACTTCTTGCAAATGCAACAGGTGGGTGTGGAACTCTGGCAATTTGTCTTGGGAGCAGAACTGCTGGGATTGTCACTGCAGGGAGCAGCTGAGGGACCTGGGGAGCTGCTGCATGCTCTCCGTGGGGACAGGAGCGTCTCTGTGACCTCAGCGCTGGGCTGGATCGGTGCCACAGCTCCTGCTGCAGCACCTGGGGCTTCGCTCAGCCCCGAGGAGCCTGGCGCATTGAGGCTGTGTGATACACCTGTGATACACCACGAGAGGCCCTCCAGATGAGACTCACGCAGAGGGAGACCAACAGCACCAACACTGTGCTTGAAACTATTAAAACTGAGCTTAGGAACACATCCCAAAAGGACAGGGATGACAGACAAACACGGGCAGAGCTCAGACGGTGTGGAGACAGAGGTTTTGCAAGAAAATGGACACGTGGTGCACCAGCCATAAGGACAAGTGAACAGAGCACGTAGAAACGTACACAGCGAGAGAATGCTGATGCTTCAAGGACAGAGGGACAGCAGCCGAAGAAAAAATATAAACAAAAGATAGAAAACTGTCTGATGATTCGTGTGTATAGGTGCACGGTAGCTGGGCAAGCACAGCGAGAGATCCAATTAAATCATTCCATGTTTTATGTGTGTGTATTGCTTTGCCAATCAGGTAATGTGTGGCCGCCTGGACAGGGGGAGCACAGTGGATAATAAGGGTGCTTGGGGGCAATAAAGTGGCTTCTGCTGGATTCATATTGGATCGTGCGGAGTCCGTTTACTCCCGCAAGACGGAGCAAACACAGCACTGGAATCCAGGCTGGCCTGGGCCCAAGAGAGCCAGATGAGCAGCGTGACTTTGCAAAAAGCACCAGAGGTTGTCAGGCACAGGTTTAGTGCTGCACCCAGGGAAGTGTGACCTGCTCCCTGCTCCCTGCTCCCTGCAGCCTCACGTGGCTCTGCAGAGGGGCTGGGGCTGGGCCCAGATGAGCAATGGCCCTGCCTGACTCACACACAGCCCGATCCTTCATCACTGCCTTTTATTTAATACACAATAACGCTGCCTCTAAGCCGAAATTAATTGCACGGTTATACATATGAGTCACTTAATTGTAATTGTTATTACCTTAATTTCTACAATTACAGGGGGTAAACAACAGGGCTTCGTTTTCCAAGGGACGTGGCTCACGTTTGGAGCACGTTTGCTTTCTGCCTTGCTCGTTTCTCATGGTGGCTCTCCAGAAAACATCATGTACATCCTCCCAAGCAGGAGATTGGAAAACAGAGTAATAAGAACTTCTCCTTCAGCTCTGGCCACCTCCTGGGTGGGACGTGGTGACCGAGTGGCACCAACCTGCCCTACAAAGGGACAACTTCAGCAACAGCTGAGGCCTCAGCACCCAGAGCTTACACTTCTTGCCTTCTTTTAGCGGCTGCACCCCACAGAGCAGTTTATAAACCCAGATTTACAGATTTGCCAGACAATGACCTGTTTTTCACTTTGAATTTTAGATAAATATTTTGTAAATCTGGCCCTGGGCTGGCTGTAGTGGCTGGTGGAGGTTTGCTGCCGATGGAAGGGGTCAGTGCCTTTCCAGCTCCAGGGAGGGTCACAGATCTGTAAGAGGAGAGTTCACCAATAACTCTAATTCCTCTCCTCTCCCTTCAAGCTACAACCCCTCTAATTACAGGCCTGTAACATTTTTCAGTCGTTCTCACTTCCCAGCAAATAGTTTGGCTAATAGTGGCTGTATTGATGGACCCATCCAGCGGAGCAGAGAAGGAACCAAAGCTCCTGGATTTAAAATGAATGGAGTGTTTACCTGTACATCATTTTAATGGATGGTGAAATTCATTCTCATGATAGACCCATAAATGTCACTTTCTGTCTGCCACAGCAAAATACTCGTGTAACAAATGGCATGCTGCATTAATACCCAACAAGAGGATGTTCAAAGCAGCTTGACTTGCATTACACACGCTCATAAAGGCTCAGCCTGGGATTTTTATTCATTCTGTTGGCTCAGGGAGCAGCAGAAACACATGGGTGGAGGTACAGCAACGGGGAAGATGAACGATATGAAATTAAATATAAACTAGTCTGGTTCCCAGAAATGAGATCCCTTTGTTGAGCTTGGGTTTATTCCAGATGCTCTGGTAGAAACTATTTTTGTTTGGTTTTTTTTTACCACAACCCTCTGTGAGTTTGCTCAGCTCCAAGAAAACCTGGAGACTGATATCGGCTTCTTGCATCCATCAGTGGAAATGCAGTCACATCCCTGAAACCCCAGTGCCTGGGGAGCTCAAAGCCCTCGGGGTGTGCATGCAAGAGCAATCAGGGCCCTTTGGTACATCCTGCTCTGCCCCGCTCCTCCAGGGCTGCAGCGGGTTTGGGACACTGTGGGCAAACAGGAATCAGCAAAACATCTCCAGCCTGTTGCTTCCCGTTACTTTATCTCCAGGAAAAGCTTTTCTCAGGTTCCCTTTCCTGGATTCCCCTGGACTGGGAAGGACAAAAGCATTGTCCTCTCCTGGGCCCAGGGATGGGATGGAGCAAACAGCAGGGAACAACCCCAGCTCCTGAGCCAGGACCCAGCTCTGTGCCTGTCCCTCTGCCTTTAAAAAGCTGCTGCCTCACAAATCCATCCTATGGGATTTCAGAGGGGTGAAACCAAAGTGAAAGGAATGAGGGACCTGTCTTTACAAATAAGCTGTGGGCCTGCTGGTAGATAAAAACTAGCACTAAGACATAAAAGAAACAATGGGAAGGATTCCACTGATTGAGGAATGGAAAGAGAGATTTGTCTTTATCAATAAACTGTAGGTCTGCTAATAAATGAAATTGAATATCAAAAGATGAAAGAAACAATGAGAAGAACCATAAATCCCATAGGAATTAAAAACAGGCAAGGGGAGGGTATACATTAGAAGGGAACCTTAGGAATTAGGCGTTCCGGGAAGTCTGTACCTCTCAAGTACCTCAGCCAATGGGGAAAGGGAGAGGGAAAATGCGGTCGGGAAATTAGGATAAAAAGGAGGCTGCGTCCTCCAAAAATTGGAGAGACCCCAGGGGAATGCCCCATGGCCTCTCCCTTGATTGGAATAAAGTAACAGGACTCCTCTGTCTCCTTTTTGGACATAAACCTCTGGTGCTGGTGGATTAATTTTCCTGACAAAAGGAAATTTTAGAATTAAAAATTATTCTTTAGCAAAAACTCTGTAGTCCTACAGAGATCAAGAACTTTCTTCACCTCTAAGTCACCCCCTAGGCTTTAATAGAGAGGAATGTCTCATATAAAGGATGGTAAAAATAGGTTCAAAACGTAGAGAAAAGGAGTATTTCTCTCCTTCTCATAAGTTCCCCATAAGCAGCTCTTGTCTTGGGATTTGGGATGTTCTTATCTCCCTGTGATGTGAAGGGCTGGATGTTTCATGAGCCACAAACCACCACTTTGGGGCTGAGGAAGACACAAGTCCTGTGAAAGATTTCCTGGACCAGCCCTTTATCCCTCCAGAAAGGCGCTGATTAAAGCTGCCCACCCAAAGAAAACGTTCCCTGTCTGCCATCCCACCTTTCCCCGGTGATAAATTGGGAATGGGGGTGGATGAGAAACCCCTAATTGCGGATGCTCCAACAAAGTGCAGAGCTCTCCTTTTCCTCAGCACGGGATTAGAGCCTGGGGGAAGTTTAACAGGACCTAAATTGAATCATTTAATTAATAGAAAACTCCCCCCTCCCATCTACTGCCAATTTTCTGTTACACCTTTGGTTTCATCTTTATTCCCTTTGGTTTAGTTCCAGCTCCCCTGCCCCTAAACTCTCAGAGTGGAGCCCTCCTGCTTTTTAAAAAAAAAAGCTGCAGCTCAGTTTCCAAGCCCTGCTCAACTCTGTCAGATCATTTAAGTATTTAACCGAGCCTGGATGGACTATTGGTTAATTAGAGCTTTCTGTGTTAGAGAAATGTTCCTCAATTTGCATCTCCCAGTATAAATATCCCCTCCACAGGGGACAGCTGAAACCCCTCCACAGGAAGAAGCTGTTAGGGACAAAGCAGAATGGGATCCCCCTGCTTCCCAGTTCCCAGGATCAAAGCCACGTCCCTCGGCTTGGCTCAGATCAGAAAGAATCCAAAAAGGAGTTCTTGGATGGTGCTCAGTGTTTGGATTATCGCAGGGATCAGAGAGCATCCAAAAAGGAGTGCTTGGGTGGTGCTCAGTGTTTGGATTATCGCAGGGATCAGAGAGCATCCAAAAAGGAGTGCTTGGGTGGTGCTCAGTGTTTGGATTATCGCAGGGATCAGAGAGCATCCAAAAAGGAGTGCTTGGGTGGTGCTCAGTGTTTGGATTATCGCAGGTCTCCATCACAAGGAGCATCCCTGATCTCCTGAGCGCTGTCACTGTACCAGGCCCTCGCTGGAGATGGGATCTGAGGCGTTCACCTGCTCCTGTTTTCTCTCGCTGAGCTGTTGTAGGAACACGTTTGAGGCATCGCTCCACTCTGATGGCCTCTCCAGTTTCCTGTGCGAGGAGAGTGGTAATTCCACAGTGATGTTTCAAGAAATATCTCTGGCTCTCTGTATTTAAGGGCTTTGAATTGTGAAGAGAAAGGAGAAGTGTAATCTTCTTACATTATCATTAAAGGCATCAACTAATCCTGCTGCAAAAGGTGTGATTTGCTGATGGAAAGGGGAACATTTCTGCTGCCTGGGAATGCGTCTTGCCAGCTAATGAACACTTCTCCCCCAGTTCCTCAAAAGCTTATCTGTGCCTGATAAATTCCACATCCCTGCCTCGTTAATGCTGAATCCCCACCTGGCAAATGCTGTGTCCCTTTCTATAAATATTTGCTTTTCCATCGCTGTGTAAAAACAACAAACCGCTGGTGCTGGGATGTGGAACTGCTGCAGATCAGGCAGGAGGTGGCACAGCCAGGTGGGCAATCATCAAACCATCCAGGGTCACACACGGGTTTTTCATTTCGCTGCTGACTTGATCTGCTGCCTCAGGCAAAGCACTTCACTGCTTTCTGCTTCCAGTTCCGCCCACCGGGAAAATAAATATCGGTATATCCAGCTTTGTCCCACTGCTTTTGGAAACAAAGGAGGTGAGAGCTGGGAAGAAGCACTTGGGCATTTAGCTGTGTGGCAGTGATGTCTGCCTCTTTTCCAGGCAGGATGAGGGAAAGTTTAACTGTTCCCTCCTCAATTTGCAGACGTGGGACTCCTGCCAACCCCCAGAGGGGAAGAGGGATGTGAGCGAGGTTTGGGAGCTTCTGGGCACAGGGATTTCTGCAGGAGAGAGGTGCCAGTTTGCTGACAGAACATCTCCTTTCCCCCCTTGATAAGTTTTCTACCATTGCAGGTGCAAATTGGTCAGATTTACCTTTCTCCTGCGTGTTCCATCTACAGCCACAGAGCAAATTGAATCTGCTGATAACTTCCCTTTCCCTGTGTCCCACATCTTCCTGCACACATCAACCATTCTCTCCAACGCTCAGCAGCTTCCAAAAAGTGCTCCACGGCTTGGAGAGACTTTGCACAAGGAAAAACCTGACCCAGAATGTTGAGGGATGGCTAAAATGGTGTTAATAAAAAGGAGTTTCATGTGGATGCTGAAATGCTGTTCGCAGGGAAATTTCCTCTTCTTGCATTCATTCTGGGAGAACTTTTCCTTTGTTGTGTAAGCTATGGAAACAATAGATAGGGTCTTTGTAAATAGCATTCATATCTGGTATCTTCTGACCTTGTGGACAATATATTAGAAAAAAACATTTCTAAGTGGGTGTCTGAGACTTTGACCAATCACCCTAGGAGAAGTGTGAGCACTGTTCAATTGCTTTATGGAACTAGAATATATAAATGGTATTGTAAATTTAATAAATAATTCATTCCTCACTCTGAACTCCTGCCTCGCTACATCTCTGAACCCCTGCTTAAAAGCCCACAAGTTTCAGGTTTGGTGCAGGCTGTTGGAGTCCAAGCCGAGAATCCCGTAGAGCTGGGCGGGCTGGGGACAGCAACAGGATTTAGTTCCAGGGAATGGAGGTTTCACAAGCAGAAGGTTTGTACAAGCAAGATGGACCCAAAGAGGGTGTTTTTCATAAGTATGGAGGAGTTGAAGCATCTGATATAAGTATAAGAAATATTCTGTGGAGAAGGCCGAGGCTGACAGGGAGCAGCAGTTGTGTGACAATAGCAGGGATTGTCCTGGACACGTGGCTTGGCCATCCCCAAAAACAAAGCTAACCCCAGCTTCTGGCACTGCCAGCACCAGGAGCTCTGCAGCCAGCTGGCAGCACGGGGGAACTCTCTTATTGCCACGTTTATTTCGTGCCAGGCTTTCTCAGTGCATCCTAGTGACTGCAGCACTATTGGAAAACGAACACAATTATTTTGGGTTTCCCATTTCTTATCACTCTCTCTCTCTCTTTGTTGTTGTTTTGTTCCTTCATGACTTGCTTTTACTAATGAAACCTCCTGCTGCTCAGGAGAGGGAAGGATAAGCCGTGGTTTCCAGTCAAATGTGTGTGTGCCAGTGCCTGTCAGCACAATATCTGCTCACGTTTGGGTGGGGATCTGGGTGCAGGAGGCTGATTGCAGGAGCAGGACATGAAATTCTGCTTGTCTGGCTTTTTCTGTGTGATCTGGAATTCAAATTTAGGGTTCACCTGTTGATGTAAGACCTGAAAGTGCCTATGACCATCATTGATCTGGGTGAGCCAGGAACTGGGCTCCAGAGAGGAAATCAAACTTCCTGAGCTTGGGCTCCACACCTCCATCTCCTCCTGGGTTGGACACAGAGGATTTGTAGAATCCTGGTTGAAAAGTGGGCAACAGCTGTGACTTAAAAAGAAAAACCCTTTGTCAGCGTTCTTAAAAGCTGTTTTATCCCCCATGTGGGGAGAAAAAAGGGGGAAGGATGCCTTTGAATAGCTGCTGTGCCTTGGAAACATTTTTAATATCCCTTTAAGTATAAGCTCCAGCATATTTCTAGATGATATGAATTGCTCTTATATTAAAAATGTAGCAGTGGTGTTTTATGAAGGGGAAACATTTTTAATGCCAAAGTAGTGCTATTTTAAAATGAGTTGCTTTTATGAAATGGATGAGGTGGTTTTATTTAAAAAAGACCATTTGGGAAGGAAAATTGTGGCTGTATTTCTGTCTTACACTGTAAGACAAAGCTGCATTTTTCCCCCCCATCTCTTTTTTGAAAAGAAGGGGCTAGACTTGAATTTTTTGGGGTTTCCATGGAGTCTGTTTAGGCTCTGCCTGCACAAAAAATGCAGCTTTGTATGAAGGGTGTGGTACTAGAAATAGTCAAGAGCGTTTCTTTGGCCCAAATACGAAGTGGCCTTGTGGAAAACTGCTTCTGAGTAAAATTTGCATTTATAATTATAAATCACAATTATAAATTCTTCCCGTCTTGCCGTGTGGAGATTGCTGTGATAGCGAACGCAGAGTTTTTAGCCACGGCCTCATCCTTCCTGCCAAAGGTGTGCCCGAGCAGAGGGCACCACCTGCCCCCCTTTGCCTGCAGTTTTGGGCACCACCCACCTCCCTTTGCCTGCAGTTTTGGGCATCACCCACCTCCCTTTGCCTGCGGTTTTGGGCATCACCCACCTCCCTTTGCCTGCGGTTTTGGGCATCACCCGCCCCCCTTTGCCTGCAGTTTTGGGCATCACCCGCCCCCCTTTGCCTGCAGTTTTGGGCATCACCCGCCCCCCTTTGCCTGCAGTTTTGGGCACCTCCGGGAGAGGACTGGCAACATCAACCCTGGCTTATTCTCTACAGTGGGAAGAGAAGGCAAACCCATCCTAATAGCTCTGAATAACAAACCCCAAAACCATCCACACCCCGAAAACAGCGAATCCCAGCTGCTTTTTCCCACGGGAGCATGCAGGGCCGATTTTCCCTGCGCTGAAGGAGAGCAGGGATGTTTCTCTGAGGAGGTGCAGCTGCAGCACGGCTCTCACCGAGCTCCCAGGACCATGTGGGAGACCGTGTCTGCAGAACCAAAGGGTTCTGGAGGAGGATCCTGAGCCAGCCCGGCTGCTCACAGGCAGAAAAGTCACCCACACCTTCACCCCACAGCCCGCTGAGCATTTACCTGCATATTTGTGCAGGTGCATGGCGCTGGGTGTGCTTGGGGATGTTAAATTGCATTTGAGCGCCTGAGAGGCAGGGCTGGAGCTGTTCTGGGAAAAGTGAGACTCTCCTGTCGCCACACTGCTCTCAGCTTGCTGAACTGATCCATGATCCCGGCTTCTCACCTTTTGTTTCCTCATAAAAAGCTCCTGTTCCTGGAATTACGTTGTTTTCACTCTACGATTCCTTTCTCAGCCTGCTGCTTGCTCTCCCCCACCCAATCATCTCTCGCTTCTTCGTGCTTGTGGGCAGAGGGAAAAACCTTGGGAATGCACCCTCCAAAGATCCAAAAACAAAAAGTTAAAAGCCAGGAAAACACTTTTTTTGAGTGTGCTTGGTTGCACGAAGTTGAGCGTGGCCGTGGCTGTTGTGAAGGACTGAGGCCGATCTGTGCTCACACAGAATTCTGAAAACAGACTGAGGGTGGCACAGGACCAAAGGGAAATTTAAACACTTTTCAGAGGTGAAATTCCTCCTTTCCTAAATTACTGTCTTGGCTCATTTTCAGGTCTGAGCGGCTTGGTGTGTGTCCTAGAGAGAGGCTGCCAGAGTGGTGGTAATGCTTTGGCAGTCCTGACTGACCTCAGGTGTTCCTCCCACGGCTCTGCCGTTCATCCCAGGAAATTTGTGTTATTGAGGGAGAAATCATGAGCCCTGTCACCCAACAACGCATTCCATGCAGGAACTCGCCCTCCCTGCCCATCTGGGCTGGAAATCAAGGACTCACATAGCTCTGCAGATCAACTGGTTGCACACAGAGCGTGCTTCAGGTTAAATTTCTATAATTGCTGGAGCTGGAAGGCAAAGGGGAAAAAACTCGGCGGTGTTTGTTTTGTCTTTAATCATTCCTGTACAAAGGCAGTTCTCTGGCTCCCTGGGGTCTGGCTGGGTGGTTTTGCATATCTGAGAGATGCAGTGTTGGCTTCCCCCTTCCCTCTCCATTATTTATCTGTTCCTTTGTGTCAGGTCCAGCTTAAGTTGTGAGTGTTCTCTGGGTTGTGGTGATAATTATATTTATTCCTCTGAGATGGTTTTCCTTGGGTTTTCAAACAAGACAGGGGCCTTTGAGGTCCCACTGTCTTCAGCTCTCTGATAGCTTTTGAACCATTCGTGAATTTCCAGCAAATTTCCCAGCGTGTGTCAGTCTCAGAGAGAACTCGATGAAGGTGTTATTTCTGTTACCCAAAGGGACTGCTAGAATCCTGCATTTCTGCAAGTTTCATAAACACAGGTGGGAGAGAAAGGGGTGTGAATTCTGTATTTCCATAGGCTTTGTAAGCACAGCAGGGAGAGAAAAGGGTGCCAGTCCCACTGCGGGGGGCTGAGGGCAAGGCCACCCTTCCAGGAGACCACAATCCATGTGGGAGACATCACCAATGTCCCAGGAACAGGAAAAGCTGCTTTGTGCCTAAACTTCCATCCATTTCCATGGGAAATTCAGGGTTTTGTGGTTCCACCACCCACAGAGAGACCCGAGTGTTAAGCCTTATATATTTAGCTTTTATTTTGCCATGCTGCTCCTTCCACCGTTCCAGCAATCTGACTGACGTCTACCTCAGCATTCGTTTGCCCCTTCCCTGGGAAAGGAGCATGTGAGGACCGGAGTTTGGGATGGAGAAGGCGACGTGTGAGAAACACACACCTCGTGTCTGGCATTTTGGGAAGCGCAGAACGCCCTGATCCCTTCCCTTCCTGCACACAGAGACGCTTTTTGGGTGCATGACTCAAGGGAACGCAATGATTTTTGTCTCCCCGCCATCCTCGGGGGCTGGCACGGATGACCTCATGTCTAGGAGAGCACAGGGCACCCTGTCCTCTTCTTCCTGCACGAACAAATCCACTCCCTGCGTGCTCTGAGATCTGATTTTCAGCGCTGCTCCCTACTGAGCATCTCCATTCACTAAAAAGGCGTGCAAAGCTTTGTGTGTCCAGTTTTCACGGGGTTTCCTGCTTGAGGAAAAGGTACCTTCTGGATACAGAGCAATTAAATTTAAATACTTTATTCATTTTAAAAGGAACGGTTTTTTCCTCTCCTCCCTTAAAAGCTCCTTTAGTGATCTATCTCCTTCACCACCCTTCAGCACATTCTGAGGGACAAAAAGGCTTTTTGGTGAGAGCTGGGAAGGGACCTGCAGCCTTCCTCCCATCCAGCCTTGTGACACGAGGACAGCCATTGCTCTTCTCTGTCAAAAGCTCTAATTCCTAATTTAGGAGGCAATTCTAGTGCAAATTAGTGCGCCTTGCAGATAGAATTAGAGTCTGTGTGATGATTTGGAAAATACAATCAATTTACTCCAATTGTTTGTACATGTCAGATCTCTCTCCAATAATGAAGAATTTACTCCTCGTGCATGAATACAAACAATGAGCCATTAGCCTTGGAAAGGGAGACAGAAACAGCAATTTTGGGGTGTGATGGGCTCCTTTGTGACCTCAGGGAGGGCGTTCCTAAGTCAGGGAGGATATTTCCAGGTCAGGGAGGATGTTCCCAGGTCGAAATCCCAAACCCTGCCCTGTGCAAGGCTGCACGTAGAGGAGGGTGACTCCTTGTGTCGGCTTGGACACGAATTTGGGAGGAAAGGTCCAGGTACACCCCAAGACACTCCTCCTAGCCAGGGATGTCCCTGCCCTGTCCAAAATGGTGCGGGAGGAGGAGGAAGGACTCCCAGTCCTGCTGCTACAGCAGGAGAAGGGAATCCAGTGCTGGGGTCAGGGTGGCTCTGCCCTGCAAAGGACATCATGTCCTACCCCTGTCCCCGAGCTCAGCTCTCACAGCGGGGCTGGAGTGGCCCTGCTGCCCAGCCAGGGGCTTTTCCACAGCTCCTGGGCTCCCCAAAGACTTCTTCTGCCTCTGGAGCTCCTCAAAAGTGCATCTTTTGAGATATCCCACTGGGGACTGTGCTGTGGCCGTTATTAACAGTGTGGGTGGGATTTCTGTGCTGCAGTAATGCATCCTTTGAGACTTTGCCCTGCGAGGAAGCCAGGCGGGGCCTACAGCTGGTTCCAGGAGCTCTGGGGGGCCTACAGCTGCTTCCAGGAGCTCTGGGGGCCTACAGCTGGTTCCAGGAGTTCTGGGGACCTACAGCTGGTTCCAGGAGTTCTGGGGGCCTACAGCTGGTTCCAGGAGCTCTGGACCATTCCTCAGCACCAGCAGAGCGTGTCCAGTGCATCCCTTGCAGAGCTCCAGACTATCCCTTTGTTCCACATCCACCCCGAGCTCATTAGAGGGTACTTGGGGAGTGATTGTTGCTCTAATTCTCAATTTCTGGTCTTTTCATGGCCCGATCTAAATAGCTTTTTAGAAAGCAAACAATATGCATATTTCATGAAATTCAGCTCAATATCTGTTTAATTGTGAACGCCCTCAGTGAGGTTTTCAGAAGCTGCTTCAGTGAATCACTTGAGCTGACAAACAGGGAAACTGGGAATGAATTTCTGAGCACCAAGCCCTCATCAGACTCCTGCTCCTCTCCCTCTTCCCTCGGAAATCAGCTCCTTTGCCTGGGTCTGGCAGCCAGATTTCTTCCCAGGAGAGTTTCATGTCTGGTTTTGGACTTTGAGCAGCTCCTAGGGAAAGACCATTCCCAGGAAAATTTCCCTTTAATCCCCAGAGTGCCTGGAAAAGGCTGCTTTATCAGGGACCGGTGCTGCTCACTGAGGCTGGGTGCCAGGATGGCTTGTAGTGGATCCAGGTGGGAGAATCCTGCGGCTGGAAATTCCTCAGGCATGCAGATGTTTCAGCATATGTATCCTATCACTGGGGCCAGCCTTAATGCTGGGGGAAACACACGAGATGGTAAAACCTACATTATCTGGGATTTAGGATGTTTGCCTTGCAGAACAAGGGATTAGAGAAAAGAAAGCTGAAATGACCATCTGTCTGCAGAAAAAGGATCCCATGAATTCAAATTTCCATGGTCATTTTCCCTAATCTGCTTGACTTCATTTGATATCTTCCCTCAGAGCTGATGTCCTCGCGCCCCACACAGTGACAGAGTTCATTTCCCACACGTGGAAGTTTTCTGCTGCTCGTGTCTTTCTACGAGGAGCTCTAGAAACCATTTATCTGTCACTCTTGAGTTTCCTGTTGTTTGCAGCCCATAATTTTAGGGCTTCCAGCACCTTCTATCCCCAAAGAATGAGAGCTGGGTTTGTGTTGCTTCTACACCTAGAGCTGGAATGCGCTTCCCTCTGGGGTGAGATGACTCACACTGTTGGACCCCACCACTGTGGGACCCCACCACACTCTTGAGTTTCCCATTATTTGCAGCCCATAATTTTAGGGCTTCCAGAACCTTCTATCCCCAAAGAACGAGAGCTGGGTTTGTATTGCTTCTACACCTAGGACTGGAATGCGTTTTCTGGGGTGGGATGACTCACACTCTTGGACCCCACCACTGCTGGACACCACCACACTCTTGAGGTTCCCATTGTTTGCAGCCGATAATTTTAGGGCTTCCAGCACCGTCAATCCCCACAGAATGAGAGCTGGGTTTGTATTGCTTCTACACCTAGAACTGGAATGCGTTTCCGTCTGGGGAGAGATGACTCACACTCTTGGACCCCACCACTGCACGAGAGTTTAGTCACCAATTCGGGGTGTTTATACACCAGTGCTGTCAATTTTGGCCATGTGTTTGTGAACCCAATGGTATCTGATGTTTCTCTGAAGAGCCCCTTATCGTGGAAATGTAGGAACCTTGGAGTTCTGGGTTTAAAAAAGCTTCGAGGCCTTGTGGCTGTCGAGGGGAAATCTGGAAGTGTGTTAAAAGTGCTGCCTGTGGATTCACAACCCAGAGAGCTTAAAGCCCCAAGTTTATTAATTTTAAATCTCATTATCTTTAAGAGCAAATTATAATTTCCTTAAAATAGCAAAGGCATAACACCTGCAAAGAGGCAGCAGATCCGTGGTTCTGTGGTGGGGCTGTGCACTGGGAGGTGCAGAAGCCTCTCTTAACTGATAAGAGAGATGCTCAGAGCCTGAAGGAAATAAAGATCTTTGCTTTCTTTTTAAACCTTGCCTTGCTCCCATTCTTTAGGATTTAGTTCTGAAGGCAGAGAGCCTGCCTGGGAGACCTTAATTTGGGGTATCTTCAGCAAGACAAAGAGGTTGCTGGGCACTGATCAGCTCTGCTGGAATGGTTTGTATCTGTGCTGGCATTAGCATGTGCTCCCCAGGGGCTCCCAGGTGCCTTTGGAGTGAAACACCAAATAGATTGGGGTCCTCACCCCTGTGCAGGTTGCCTTGAAGTGCAGAAGCTTGAGATTTATTTTATTTTTCCTGCACTCCGCGTTCTGCCTTTTCTGCTTTCCTTCTCTTTTAGCATTTCCTTGTTTACAGCAAGGTGAGTCGTATTTACAGCGCCAGGGAATTTGTCAGGAGCTGCATTCTGCTCGTCATCTGTTCCTCGCCCATTTCGGAAAGCAATTAGCAGGCGGAGCATGTGAATAACAAACTGTGCTGGAAGGGGCTGCTCACCCAAGTGTGCCGAGCAGAACTGCTCCTGTCGGAGCTGGGAGCTCTGACAGCTCCAGCTCGGCTCCAGCCAGGGCCAGCGGACAGAGCCGTGGGCAGAGCCCAGAGAGCCACAGCTCTGGGGTCCCTGGGGACACTGCTCTGGGGCAGGGAGTGGCGGTTAGGGGCAGGTATCACTCACTTTGTCTTTCCCTTTTTCGGTAGAAGCGGATGAGTGGTGCACCCAGCTCTTAGAGGTTTCCTGAGCAGTTTTGGTCTTAGAATCAAAGAATCAAAGAAGTAAAAGTTTTGTGCTCCGTTCTGCTACTTGAGATGCAGCCTGGGCTCAGAGAGGGTGTGTGACTGGGGGTTTAGCCAGGGGAGAGCTAAAAGGCGTGGGATAACAGAGCAGTATTTCACAGACATTTAAAAAAGTCATCTACAAATACAAGTTAATATTTCACTTCGTTTGCATGGGATGTTTCACTGCCCTTGGAGTACTGCACCGAGTTCGGATGCTGGAATCAGTCAGGGAAGGGCGAAGCAGAGGGATTTGACTCTGCTTCAAGTGCAAATGTCTGTGCAAACTAAAATGTGGAGCTGCTGCAGACTTCTCCATTATTCATACATTGGGTGCTTTGCTCTAAGGATGAACTTTGTTATCTCCAAAACTCCGCCTTTCCTCTATCCATGTTCTAAACGGGAAGATGTTTTCTGGTGAGGGACCAGAAGGAGAGGAGAGGAAACACTATCCTCTATCCCAGGCTTTCAAAACACCATCCTCTATCCCAGGCTTTCAAAACACCATCCTCTATCCCAGAATTTAGAAACACCATCCTCTATCCCAGGCTTTCGAAACACCATCCTCTATCCCAGAATTTAGAAACACCATCCTCTATCCCAGGCTTTTGGATACTTCCCAGCATTTTCCTTCCCTCCCAGGTTTACCGCGCTGCCCTTCAAGTGAGCAGTTTGCCTGAAAAGCAAGCCCACTTCATCAGGCCTCGCTTCCAGCCGGCTTCCCATGAAATAATAATCACAGCATTTAGGAAATGAAACCCGGGAGTGTCGCCCGAGGGCAGGCGGGCCCTGCAAAGGGAGAGTTGAGAATGTTTGTTCGGAGCAGGGAAGCAGCAGGAGGATGGAGCTGAGTGCAGGAGACAGCCCCTGAGCCTGATGCTTCCTGACGGGCTCTGGCTGCTGCCTCCATCAGCCCGTGCCCGAGGGAACCCATCCCACCTGAGGCCAGGGTGCAAAGGTGAGGGAAGGCTGGGCTCTGAACAGCCCCTGTGTGTGCACCTGTGTGCGTGGATGCAGAGCCTGCTCGCAGGAAGGATTCCCAGGAGTGACTGTGGGCACAAAGCCGCCTTTGGTTGATCCAGGTGTGTTTTTGGAAGTGGTTTGCCCAGTGGGAATGATGCTGTGCTTCACATGGATGAGAAATTATTGTCTTTTCTGGGCTGTTCCCTGCTTCCCTTTCAATGCAAGGGAAAAATGTTATTCCTGTCCTGTCTGTTAGTTCCTCAGCTGCTGGTGGAGGATGCTTGTGTGTATCAGAACTAATCAGGGCAATATTTAATTTACCTGAACAGACGTGAGCTGCTGGACTGTCACAAAAACAGAGCCTGGTGTCCTGGTGCTGCAGCTCCCAACCTGAAGGGAAGCGTCGTGACCAGCCAGGCTCCGAGTGAGCCCTGCTGGTTTGATTCCCTGCCTTATGCTGGCGTTGAACAGCTGCATTTCTTGGAACAGAGAGGGGAGGAGAAACTGGCTCAGCGTCCAGCGTGGCATTAAACTGGGCATTTGCAAGTTTATTTAGTTCTAGGCACACTTTGGGCCAGTTTGAGAACGTCCTCTGTGCAAGAGCGGCCCTGTGGCCCAAGCAAGAGCTCAGCCCCCGTTCCTCTCTCTGCCTGTGCCAAAGGGCTTTGAGACCCAGCAACAAAGTGGTTATTTAGGAGCGCAGTGTTTGTCGTTTTTATAGCAGTGGGATGCTCTGAAGCGCTGGGCTGAGCTCCCCGGCAGAGGCTGCTGCTGGCCTGGGCTCCCCACAGCCCTCCCAGAGTGCCCGAGCAGGGCAGGGACAGGGCACCTTGGTGTGCCTGTGCCCGCGTCCAGGGCTGAGCCCTCTCCTGCCTGTGTCATCAGTGACGGCTGCGAATGGCACTGCTGTCCCTGCTCCTGCAGTCCTCCAGCCTGCAGCCAGGCTTTGGGGGTTTTCTTCCTGCAGGGACTCGGGCAGTCCCTCCCTGGAGTGTGCTCTGTTCTCAGAGGGAGCACGGCATTATCTCACTTTCGGCTGGGGGCTTGTCTCTCTCTTTCTAGACAGGAATGAGTAGCTGGGAGACAGGGGAAGGAAGAGGAAAGGATTGTCAATAAGTAGAAATTCAGTCAATTATAGAATGGTTTGGGTTGGAAGGCCCTTTATGGATCATTTAGTTCCAGTCCCTGCCATGGACAAGGACAACTTCCACTATTCCAGGTTTCTCAAAGCCCTGTCCAGCCTGGCCTGGAACACTTCCAGGGATGGGGCAGCCACAACAGCTTAACAAATGTTACATTTCTGTTTATGAAAAGGCTCTTTGGTGAGCTGGTAGCCATTTAAACAGCTCTCTTAATATAGTGCAGTCTCGCAGAAAGGCCAGCAGTGGATTTGCAGCACCTGAGATGGATGAGATGGCTCCTCTGCTTTCACCAGGAACCATTTATTTACAGGGTGAGGCTGTCAGCCCTGCATGAACGCTGCCAAAGCTGGCAGGTCTGCAGGATGAGCTTTTGTTGGGTTTATATTTCCAGCTTCCTCAGCCAAAGCAGCCCTGCTCAGGCCATGGCTTTGTTCTGAGAAGAATGAGGTGGTCAAAAGACAGCCCCTGTTCTCTCTTGCCAGCTCGTCCTGCCTGGTGCCTCGTGTGTTTGGCATCGTGCTGTGTGGGATGGCTTGGAGCAGGAATGAGAACTGCAAAGGTGTTGTTGCTCGTACCTCCATGGAGAATCAAAGCCTGATTTTTCTCTTTAGCTGGGCATTAGTTGGGGGAGTGACTCACTCTGCTGTTGAAGCAGCTAATGCTGCCTGCAGAATTATCCTGGCCACTGCAGCTTGGACTCCCAGCTCACTCTGTTCCAGTTGCTCTTGGCCGTATTTAAAATTTGTAATTGTGGTTGCTTTTGCTTTTCTGCTTGCTAAGCTGATGAGGGGATCAACAAGAGAGGTGGGAGGAACCATTGGGAAAAGTCAGGGATTTCATGGCATTGCCAGAATGCCAGGGCTCATGCTGGCCTAGCTCGGGGCCTCCTTTTTCCACCAGGAGAGATCAAACACCATGAGCTTTGGATCTGCTGCCTGCAGCAGATTAATGTTTCTGTTCCGCTGGAGCCTATGGCTCGGAAATAATGACCTGGTGAGAGGCACATCAAAATAGTCTATAGAAAGGTCATGATAACAATTACAAGAGTGTAATAAAAGCAATTAAGTATTCACAGCAGCTTATTCCTTGGTAAGGGTGGAGATATCCCATTTCAGAGAGGAGCAGAGGTCAGGCAGCGGAAAGGTGAGGAGCATATTTGATGTGGCAGGTAATGAATTCCCTGACTTGAGCAGGGCGAGTGTCCTTCTCATCTGTGCTCAGAGCTGGGCAGGAGTAGGGATCAGCACAGATTACGGAGAATCCTTCTTTTACACCTGCTCTGAAGGCTGTGAGGCAAAAATCTGCAAGACTTTCTTGTGCTGTGGAGGGGCGACGAGAATTTGCACCAAACCCTGGCGGTGGCACCAGTCCTTCGGGGAGAGGGAGCAGCAGCAGGATGCTGGAGCCTTCTCCAGCAAGGAGGGGAAGGTGCACACCCTCTGTGGCTTCAGCATCTCATTCCTGGGCTGAAGGGAGCGGGGTGGGAGCACTCCTCACGCCACAGGCTTTATCTGCCACGCTGCAGGCTCGTTCCTTCAGCTCTGCCAAAGGGTTTGTAGCCTGCATCCTCTGCTGTGCAAAGGCAACATTTTGCTGCCAAGGTGATGGTGTAACTGAGATTGAAGGCCTGTGTGTGTGCAAAACCCTGCAGTGTTTGAAATGGAAGTAGAAACAGTCATCCTCAATCTGCTCTTTTTTTGTTGTTGTATGATTCACAAGGGGCAATTCTGCGCCTTGAAAAGCAAACACGTTTCCTGTGCCAAAGGTAAATGTTGCAACACTTCTGGGGGCAGTAAGGATGTTTTCAGGACAGGATCCATCCCTCAGTGCTGGGGAGGTGAGTGTGTGCACAGCCCATCACCTTCATCAATGACAAGGCTGAAGGGGGTGAGGAGGCAGGCTCGGATTTAAGCGCCTGGCATTTGGATCTGAAGCAGAGCTGGAAATAGGACCCCGGTGCCTGGGCGCTCAATCTTCTGCTAATCACAGCACCCGAGGTGAATGAAGCCTTTCTCCAGTCTTCTGCTGGTGGTGCCCCGGGCCGGGAGGCACAGCTTGGAGTGGAGATAGGGAAGGAGAGCTGTCAGCGCTGTCTGGAGCTGGAGAATCTCCTGGTGCTGCTCCTCTGGGATGCTGTGGGATGTCGGAGCTGCAGGGACAGGAGTTACTCTCCCTGCTATTAACCCCGGGCTGCTCTGTTTGCTTCTCTCCACCAGCAGCCTGCTGGCTCCCTTCTCCTTGTCGCTGGTGCTGGGATTTTTGTTTAGCAGCAATTTCACCTTTGTTGCCGAAGCTGCGAGCGGGGCTGGGCGAGAGGCAGCGTAATTAAAGTTTGTTCAGACAAAGGCGTTCGGTGACGAGATGCAGTGTTGCTGAATCCACAAGGGGCACAATTAACTGATAAGAGTAAACTAATTGTTATTCATATTAAATTAGGGCACAGGTGATTTGGAAAATCTATAGACACTCCCATATGCTTTGCAATTTTGCATTGCAGATTATGGTTTTATAAGGCTCTTCTGGGATTCGGATTAGAGAGGCAAAGTGTGGAGCTGTATCTAAACTGAACATACTCCTTCCTGATTAACTACATGATAAAAACATAAATGTGACCATCAGAGGATTTATCACTGTTTGCATACCAATTTTTCTTTTCCAGGCATGAACACAACAGGTTTTCTTTAAATATCCCAGTGATTTTGTTTAGTGGCAGCTTGGTAAACCCAGACAAGGCGACGTGATTCCCATGTTGTCACATAATAGTTTGGAGCTGGAGGTTAATAGCAGGGAATGGGGACATGGCAGGGACACGACTGCCACAGGAGTTGCTGAAATATTTGCTGCTGGTTCCTTTGCGCTGTGCCCTCATGGTCTGAGGATGTTTGTAGGCAAGAGGCAGCAGGGCTGTGCTCGCCCTGCCAGGATGAGGTGAGCCTGCAAAGAGGTGCAGTTTCTCCACGCTGCCTGGGAACGCCAGGCTGAGCTTTTGGAGCAATTCTGTATCAGGCTCTGTTGGTTTAAAACATCTCTGAAATGAATATTTATAAACGGGACACGAAAAAAGAATCTAAATTGCTTGTGTGATCTTGGGACGTGAGATATTATGATTATTTATGCGCTTCTATGTCTCGCTTTATCAGTTCATTGTGTTGCAATCCCAGAGTGTCACAAGCTGCTCTTGAAGAAGGCTCTCTCTCAGTAAGAGCCAAAACTGCCTGGAGAAGCAGTGGTGGAAAATGTGGGGACAGCAGAGCAGGAAATGGGGCAGAGGATGTGCCAAGAGCACAGCTGGGGTATTGAGATGAGAGAGAGATGCAGGCTGGGACTGGCTGCTGAGCCTCCTGACCCCTTGAAGCAAAGGGTGTCTGACTTTTGTCATCCTGAATCCCCACCTGGGCTTGTCTCAGCACACCCAGAGACCCACAGTAATTCCAGCAGTGCGTGCATGCCTTGGCTTCCTCTCCTCCCTTCTCAAGCTGTGGCATCCAGCAAAGACAAGAGTTCCTGACCTGTGCAAGGAGGGTTTGGAAATGGAGCTTAATTACAAAGCAACGTGGAGAGAGCCGGTGGTGTTTGTTTGCTAAGAGGGTGCTTCCCAATAAATGAAAGCCCCTCGGAGAACAGTTTGGATGTATGATTTAGCACCGTCTGCGCTGCTCTGGTCTCTGAGCAATCTCTGCCTTGGATCCCGGCCAGGATAACGATCGGAGAAAGGCTGGAGCTGGACAAGGAGCCTGGGGGTTATTGAAGCACTCCTGCCAGCTCCCAGCAGTGTGTTAAACCATTTCCTCTTGGATGCTCCCCTGAGTTCAGCTCACCTGTGGTGGGTCTTTAGCCCATGAAGGGTTTCTTCCAGGAGGTTAAGGAGCACTGCTGTCCATGGGGAGCTCCATGCAAAGCTCTCATCTCCCGGGCTCTGAGCTGATGCCAGCTCAGTCTCCCAGCAGGGAAGAGAACAGGGGGCTTGCGCTAGGCTGAGGTGCCTTTACTGGAGGAAATCCCTGTGGAAAACCCCGGGCTGGGCCTTAATTGCAGGGGAGAGCACCACCTGCAGATACAGCACCGTGGCTCTTCTGGTGTCCTCTGCCTCTGACCTGCAGATACAGCACCGTGGCTCTTCTGGTGTCCTCTGCCTCTGACCTGCAGATACAGCACCGTGGCTCTTCTGGTGTCCTCTGCCTCTGACCTGCAGATACAGCACCGTGGCTCTTCTGGTGTCCTCTGCCTCTGACCTGCAGATACAGCACCGTGGCTCTTCTGGTGTCCTCTGCCTCTGACCTGCAGATACAGCACCGTGGCTCTTCTGGTGTCCTCTGCCTCTGACCTGCAGATACAGCACCGTGGCTCTTCTGGTGTCCTCTGCCTCTGACCTGCAGATACAGCACCGTGGCTCTTCTGGTGTCCTCTGCCTCTGACCTGCAGATACAGCACCGTGGCTCTTCTGGTGTCCTCTGCCTCTGACCTGCAGATACAGCACCGTGGCTCTTCTGGTGTNAAGTCTCAGAACTTAGAAATGTTTTTTCCTAATATAATGTACACAAGGTCAGAAGATACCAGATATGAATGCTATTTACAAAAACCCTATCTATTGTTTCCATAGCTTACACAGCAAAGGAAAAGTTCTCACAGAATGAATGCAAGAAGAGGAAATTTCCCTGCTAACAGCATTTCAGCATCCACACTGACCTGCAGATACAGCATCGTGGCTCTTCTGGTGTCCTCTGCCTCTGACCTGCTCCTAAACGTGTTGTGCACACGCTGTGAAGCATCCTGAGGGCTGCACCCACAGATCAGGGAATGTAAACGTCCTCCATCCACTTCCAGAACCTTGAAGGGGTGGACAGCTCCTCCCTGCTGCCAGGGAAGAAAGTGTCTCCCTGTCTTCGAGGTGGGAAGGGAAACCTGTTGGTCTCTGGCCCTTGGTGAGTAATAGCCAGGACAGCAGGCGCTTGGAGGATCTGGCTGCCCAGTGTGCAAATGACAACCAAAGCAGAAGCAAGGATCTGCTCCAGAGAGTGGGATGGACTGGGGTGATTGAAGGGAGCACCATAAACAGGGGGTTGAAGGCTTTGGTTGGATGGAGGGTGAAAAAAATTTGTTAGTTTGGTTTCTGGGTATGAGCAGCTACAGCCACTGTGGGAAGAAGGGGATGGTGTTAGCTTGGCAAAGTGGCCGGACTGTGACATTTTTCTCCTCCATAGCCTCTCCTGCAACCTCTGGTCCCTCTCACCTGCATGCCAAGGTGAGTGGGACCGTCAAGTGAGGCTGTCCCTGGTTGGGTCTAAGGAGCTCAGGCCTGGTGTTTCAGCATCTGGCCCATCCCACTCCTCCCCATTTCTGCAGGCAGTTGCATCTCCGGTCTGGCACCACAAGGAGATGACAACCTGGGGAAGCTCTCTGAGGAGAGGTAATTCCCGTGTTCAGGCAGGAGAACGAGGCAGTGCTGCTGTGGCTGGGGCAGCAGCAGAGGCTGGCAGCCAGGTGAGATGGAAACGGGGATCTCCCCGGCTGCTCCCACCGGCCCAGCACCGTGCCTGTGCGTGCTCTGCTGAGACATATCCTGCTGTTTACTGAGGATTTGCCCTCGTGCTGTTGCCTTTGCCCCTCACAGCCTCGGCTAATGAGCTGGTTGTTCACCCGGAGAGAGGCACCGCTCGTGTCCGTGCCTGGCTGCGGCGCGGCTCCGAGCACGGATGCTCCCGGCACCGCCAGATGGGCGCACGTGGGGGAGAGGAGAAAAGGGAGCTGCAGCTCTGCTTCCTCACAGGAAAAAAGCCTGGTGGGAGCGTGTCTGCCCCAGCTCCGCTGCTGCCTGGCTGTGGAGTTGGGAAGGGCGAGACAGAGTGGGGTCAAGGAGTGAGCCCCGGGGTGGCTGGGGCAGGCACAGGGTGTGGGGCTGGGAGCATCTCCTTTAGCTTTCCACGTGCCTCCAGCCCTGTGGTAACAAACCTTACATAAACCTAGCCGGAAGCAGAGCATTAATATTTAAAAAAATGACATTTAAGGTATTGGATCTATGCTGTATTCTCCAGCAGAGCGCCTCTGTGTTTGCGTGTGCGCGCTCACGCTCCGGGCTTTGTTTTCCTTTTATAGTGGATTGTTGTGTGTATGTATTTTACTCGGGGTGTTTTGTGCTATAATAAGAAGGGGGAGGGAGCAGGGAAATGCTGCTCTGTTTATATACACTGCTGTCAACAGCGATGCTGCCTCTTCCAGATTCACATCCCCCGTGAAGCTCCCTGGATCCAGGCAAAGAGCACACTTCCCCCCTTTATCCCAGGATCCTGCGGGAGGACTGGCTGAGCCTCTCCTCCCATTCCCCTCTTGCTGGCCCTCTCCTGGAATTTGGCCCTGGGGAGCGTGGCACACCCCCACCCAGCGTGCAGACGAGTGGATATGCCGAGGTTCAAAGGGACAACCTTGGGAAATGTCAGGGCAGTGTCTTTGCGCGGTTGTTCTGCCACTCTGATCACCAAAAGCAGCTCTGGGTGCGTCACACCGTAATTTTCATCCACAGGGATGGAGCAGTGCCTCTGTGTGTGTCTCTATGTCCCTCCTGAGCTTCCTTGATGCTTTTCCCAACGCTTTCCACCTTTGTGAGTCTTCAGAGACACTGGTGCAGGGCTCAGCCTGAAATGTTACTGCTCACCCATAATTTTTAGAAATCTCAGGTGTAGCACATCTCCTTCCCCTCCCCCCTGTATTTTTATGTGTTTAGGTTTTGTGGCAGGAGCATTTTTATGTCTCTTCACATTTTTTTTCCCCCTGAAATATTCAATGAGTGTGCCCTTTTCTTATTCTGATACGGGCCTCAAGGGACAGATCCTTCCTATCCATCTCCAACACGCCATAACAGCGGGTAGCCCGGGACACGCTGGAAAAGCACTGGGTCTGAATCCACTCTTTTGATATAAGTGGACATTATGCATTTTTAATAGACGTCGAGCTCAGTGAAACCCTTAGTACTAGCTGAGCTGGCACAAAATTCCCAGGCAAGGAGTCTTTGGAGCTGATCTCTCCCTAGGTACCTTGCAGAAAATGAGACCAAGGACAAAAAAAGGCCACGTTCCCTTTGATTGCAGGAGCCGCCGTGTTTTGCAGAGGAGGTGGCTGAGCAGGAGCTGCCTGGCTGTGCATGAAGGACTCTGGGCTGGCAGTCCTTGTTCATCCTGTTCTTCCACAGAGAGGTGCAGCTTGCAGGGAGAGGCTGTTTAAAGCTCCTGCCTTCCAGCATCACCGTGGACAGTGCTTCAGCCTGGCCTGGAGGCATCATCTCCCTGCTTTCTCCAGCACAGGCTCTGCCGGGCTCAGCAAAGCTCATTTCCACCTGAGGCAGTGGTGTGGAGTCCTCCAGCTCGCTCCACTTCAGGAGGAAGGAGTGTGGGAATCCCTGTCCCTGTGCTGGTGCAGCTGGGATTTGTCAGTGGGCCTCGATGGATGACCTCCTGTGGGAAATGTTTGGATTCCCAAACTTCACAGCAGAAATCTCTGCATCTCCTGAAGATGCACAGGTTCAAACTGGGGTCTGAATGCTGTAGGTTCAAAACCAAAAAGTCCAGTGAAAATTGTGGGAATCCCTGGTGAAGACCACTGAGGTTGCTGCACTCTATGGATCTCAGATCCCTGCATACTGGAGCTTTCCCCAGACACTGGGATGTTGTGTTTTTACTTTGTTCTTCCTTTTTTGGTAAAGCATGAGTAAATCTGTCTATACCTACAGGTTTCCATGGCACTGTAACCTTACAGAGAGGGAATAGCAGGGGAGTACCTGTGAATCTGTGCATGTCCACTGTGGAACAGGAACAGATGGGGGACTTGGAGAGGATTGACGTGGTTAGAAAGCAGCTCAGGACAGGTGAAAAGTGCCTCACCCCAAGCTCAGCAGTGACTTTTGGCTGAGGTTTAACTGCCCAGCTGTGACATTTGGAGACACACTCATCGTGGTGTTCAGGCAGCTGGCAGAGATCTGCTGCTGAGCATGAGTCAGCCCTGCTGGGTCAGCTACTAAAGGGCAGCATCAGGAGATAAGACCCCTGCTCTCTCTGCTCCTTCAAGCCCTGCCTCCTCCAAGTGGTCCCTAGGGAGGAAGGGAGCATCCCTGTGGTCCTGTGCATGGATAGAGGTCACACAAGGGTCCTGTGTGCCCGCTGGGCTGGGTGCAGATGTCACAGCTCAGGGGCAGCTCTAGCCACATCCAGAGCCTCCTTCCCGTGGGAAACCACGCTCCTGCTGCCCTTTGCCCACTGCCAGGACCCGTGGTCAGCCCCCAGGACGGACACGGGGGTACTGGGGTGTTTGGGTGGGGATGGCTGAGTGGGGCCATGGGAAGGCTGGTGCTACACGGGAGGGGAGTGGGATGAGACGTGAGGAGTGTTGCCCGCTGCTCCCAAAGGCCGGGTGGGCTCAGCTGGGAGCCGTCAGCCCGGGCACGGGCGGAGAGGAGCGGAGGGCGCTCCTCTGAAGCGCTGGAAGCGGGGCCGAGCTCTGCCTGCCACGCCGGGGGCCGGAGGGGAGCCCCGCTTCGCAGCCAGCGCAGGGTCACCGCTGCCTCCGAGCGGGGCTGAGCCCCTCGCAGGCAGAGCCCCCCTCGCCCCCAGCCCCACGCTCCCCCTGAGCCGGGCAGCGGCTCCCCGAGCCCGTGGGCGATGCCGCGGAGAGTGAGGAGAACAGGAGCCAATTCCTTAAGGGGCCATCTGGGAGCCTTCCCCGGCTTTTCCTCCTGTCGCAGGGAGAGGTGCCCCTGCCTGAGCGGGATAAATTGGTACAGACCATCAGCAGCGCAGGTCCTCCTCTGGCGCTGCTCTGGATACAAAGCAGCCACGCTCTGGCTCCTTCCTCCTGCATCCCGCTGGCCTCCTCCTCCTCCTCCTCCTCGTCCTCCTCCTCCTCCTCCCTGTTTGCTCGCCCCCTCCCTCTCTCCGTCTCTTTCTTCCCCCGAACGCCGCGCTGCAGAAGGCAGACCTGCGAGCCGGAGCTGCACGGAGGCAGAGCAGGAGCCAGGAGCTCTCCGAGGCTGCTGCTTTGCGAGTGAAGCACGGGCAGGGATGCGATGAAGGAGCGTCGCGCTTGCTGCGTGGATTAAGAAATAAAACATTTTAAAAAGAAAACAAAAAACCAACGAAAACACCACAAAGCCGGACGCAACAAACGAGGAGAAAAGGGAGGAGAGAAGGAGGCGGAGGTTGCTGGGGGAGCCCACTCGGATGGGCGAAGAGCCGCTTTGAATCGTGCCTCTGTTCCCAGGGATTAAAGCATGAATGGGAGCAGCTTCCCGGCCACGATGGAGAGAGAAGGCGGCTCCGGCTGTGGGAATAAGGTAACTCTTGCCTCGTCTCGCAGGCGCTGCATGGCTGAGCTGAGCAGGACACAGATCCTTTATGCACAGGGCGTGTGGATGCGTGGATGCAGCGGGCAGGGAATGGGAGGAAGCAGGAGACACTCCGAGCGATTTTTCCTACCCCTCCCAGCGTATTTAAAGGATGCAGAGCGGGTCCTGGGGGCCGCGGTGCTGGAGATCACTTTGCCCCCCCTTTTCCTGAGGACACCGAGCTGCTTTCCCTGGGGAACGCTGCCTGGGTTATGGGAGATACGCCCGTGTCTCGCCCCCAGGAGCTCCCAGCATCGCCCTCCCAGCCCTGCACCTGCCCCGGGGCTCCCCTCGGGCTCTCGGGGACCACAGTGGCCCTGCACCCTTCCATGCATCCGTGCAGAATCAGGGGAGGGAGGTGAGAGGCCACCCGGAGTTGCTTTTCTCTTCCCTTGGTCATCCTCTGCCTTTTCTTCGCAACAGAAAGGGATGGGATTCAGGAGGACGGGGAACTGAAATCCCTTTCATTCGTGCCAGCAGTGCTGAGAGCCAACTTTGAGGCTGCTCAAAGGGAAAAGCTTCCCAAGTGCTGTCTTTTGGGGGAACAGGAGATGGCTGAGCAAGGCTTTGACATCTGAGGAGGGATCTCTGTCGTGTTATGGAGTGGGAGTGGGAGGGGGTGAAAAATAGTGATTGTGAGGGAGAAAGTCGGCTGATCAATGAAGCTGCCCACAAATGATGCTTTCCTCTCCCTGCTGGGCCTCTCTGTGACTCAGTTCCTGGGTCTCTGACCGTGAAACTCCGGATTTCTCTCAGTCAGAGCAGAAAGGACAACTTCAAACAGTGTTGGGAGGCGTCTTAGCCCAGATGTTTGGGAAAGCACAGAGGACAGCCCGATGTTTGCAGCTGTGGAGCCCCTATCCCGTTATTCCCAGCGAGCAGAGGTCTTGCCTGGCCAACCCTCACTATCTTGGGCAGGATCTTGCTCCTGCAACATCCATTTGCTCGGTGCTGTCTGCCACATCCCCCTCCTCCCCCTTGCCGTCGGGGGCTTCTTGATGGCTCTTGGCACGGGGTTAGGAAGCATTTGCTTTGATTACTTAAATAATGACATGTCCCAGAAGTCCCCACTGGTCTGAATACATCCTGAGCCCCAGAGTGCCATCAGTCGCTGTAGGAGCCTGGATGAACGTTTAGGGGGTTTTTGGCCCAATGTGAGGGACTGGCAGAGACTCTGGAGTCTCTTGCACTGGTGTGCACACACTTGTCTGGATTGTTGGTGTCCCTGAACATCCGCCTCAGCCAATGGGTTCACCAAGGTTTGGCTGGAAGGTTACAGGGGCTGGGATTGCTTGGCTCACCTGGCAGAGATGGGACTGAAAAGGTGTGGAAAGGAAAATGGAGGCACTGGGGAAAAGATGGGTAAAATATCTTCTTTCTGTGTGTGACACCCAACTCTGGTTTCTGTGCCAGCCTCGAGGAATGTAGAAGATGTTCCGGTGAAAGAATTCAATAATTAGGAAGAATTTTTCTCCCAGGAGGGTTAATTCTGTGGTAGGAGCTTTGGAAATGGCCAAAGCCAGCAGGACAGTGGATGTTGCTATAATGGGAAGGCAGCTGATCAATAATTTTATTTTCCTGTTTGAATATTTAAGTGTGCGGGGAAGGCAGAGGAAGAAACATGCAATCAGTGATGTTGGCTCTGAGTACGTTCCCATCCCATGCAGCTGGATTACAAATCCCTCCCTGCACCCCTCCATAGGCATTCCTGGGGAAACGCTGTGGGATTCTCCGGCGGGATTCCCAGCAGGGCACGGACAGCCTCGGTGGGAGCTGGCTGACCCGAGCAGGGTGCAGAACAGGGGACACAAGCCCCATGTTTTGATTCTTTGGGACAGAAAAGCCAGAGGGTCTCCAAAAGGGTCTCCTCAGTGCAGGTGTCCACAAGGAGGAGAGGGGGAGAGCTTTCCCACCTGGCTTCCCAAAGTTTCCTGACCCACTGAGGTGGCTCTGAGGGGAGAGTGAACACAAAGTACCCCAGCCCTGGCAGGGGCTGTCCCCTGTCCGTGTCACAGCTGGCACGGGGCCAGCGAGTCTGTGCCTTTGTCCTCGTCAGGGCAGTGCCTCCAGAGCCCAGCCAAGCTCAGGGGGGCTGGATTTGCTCTTCCCTGCCTGGAGCTGAAGTGTTGTTGTGCATCTCTCTGGGGTTTCTCTGCAGTTGTGCACCTCCTGAGGCCAGGAGAGCCGTGAGTGCCTCCAGAGTGCAGGGCTGGTTGGGTTTTAGCAGCCTCAGCGCTGCTGCATCCTCCTGGCAACCCTCTGGGAGATCTGGCCTAAGCTCACTGAGAAACCTTCCAGGACCCAAGTGCAAGCACATGCTCTCCCCTTGGCCAGAGCTGGCTGTTCCCTGCCAAAATGATGCTTTCTGAACCCAAACCAGGGCGTCTCCACTTTCAGTCTCTTCCAGCCCCCTCCTGTTGCCACAGCAGAAGCCTTGGGAAATGACAAGAACTCTGTTTTAAGGGACACCGGGGCAAACGTTGCATTTCATTTTTCACTGGTTTTTGCAGGCTTGCCTTTTGAGATGATTTTGCTCTCTCTTGCCCTTGTTTGATTTCTACTGGCTCCAAAAAAAAGTTGTGCAAAAGCAATTTTCAGTTCCTCCAACAAAACCCAGTGGGCAGATCTGAATCCAGAGGAGGACAGGATGTGGTCCTTTCTTGCATTTCGGTGCATTTTCTCTAGCAGGGGACGAGCAGTGCCAGAGGCTGCCTGGATTCCAGGACTGCTTTTCAGCAAGATCCCTGACTTCTGGGGATGCAGCAAGCCTTGGTCAGTGTCTTCCTCTGTGACCATGCCTTCTGTGGCTTTCTCACCCTCCACTTTTCCTGCAGGCCTTCATTTCATGCCTTGAAAATTTAAGTGGGCAGCAGCTGTAAGTCGTGTTTAGCCGGAGGAGCATTTGGTGTGGCTTCAACCCTCCCCAAGGCAAAGCTTCTCCTGGAATCAATGTCCTTGGAAGGTGCCTCTGCAGTGGCTGCTTCGTGGGTCCTTTGTCTCTGTAATGTGTTGTCTTTTCCTGCTCTGCTTCTGGAGATCCTGAATCAGTCACCTGCCAGTGTTTTGCTGCTGTGGTGGCAGGAGAAGTGCCCCGTGCCCGGCACGAGGGCTGAAGGGTGGGGACAGACTCTCCCTTCTCCCCCTGCGTTCCCTGGCTGTTCGTGTTTGGGTTGGCAAGTTGACATCAGGGCTGGATTCACCTCCAGCAGCTAAGGAGGGCTTTGCTGAGCGGGGATCACAGGGTGTGGCCCACAATTCATCTCCGTGTCCCGATGGAGACACGAGGACCACCCCAAGTGCTGTCAGGAACGCAGCGTGTTAGCCACTGTGGAACACCTCCTCCTCCAGTTTTAATGGGAACTCCACAGCCCCAGGGAATGAGAGGGTGGGCAAAGGATCCACAGAGCTGGCGAGCAGACCCTGCTCTCTCAGTCCTCTGCCCCAAAAATTCAGCCAGTTTAGCCCTCCTCCTGCTCTTACCCCTCTCCGGAGCTCTGTGGGTGTGTTGGCTGCACCAAGTGGCACTTCCCAAAGGACGTTGTTCACAGGCTCAGAAGATGATTCCTGGGCAGTAAAACACCTTGGAGCACACTTCCACCCCCATTTTTCCCATCCTGGAGGTGAGTTCCTCCCCCCTGCACAACTGTGTGCAGTTGTTCTCACTCTGTCCTGCCCCGCCCGGGTACCACAGAGCCTTGAAGCAATCTCCAGGCTGCAGTGGTGCCTCAGAAATCCCTCCAGCTCTGCTCTCGCTGTGAGCCATGGGCAACACGACGCGATATGCCTGGCTGTGACAGCAGAATAAATAGGAAATGCTCGAGATCCCCCTCCTGCCTGGATCTGAGCTGTTTTCCTAAAGCCAGGACAAGAGCTAAGCTTCTGTATAGGGATTTTTGTGCTCTTCTTTAAGAGCAGTGGAGAGGGACTCGAAAGCTGTGGCTCAGAGGGAGAAGTCTGCTCAGCCCCAAAAGGTGGGGAACCCTTTGCTTTAGCGTTCTGAAGATTGGGATGTTGGCTCTGGTAGGTTCAGCTGTAAAAGAAAAATAAGAATTTCCAGGGTTCAGCTCATCTGATCTAAAGCAATTCCCCAACGATAGACCAAATAAACTCTCCCTGTTGTTTGCAAAAAGAAAGAAGACAGCCAGCTCTGCTGTGGGGACCTCCCTGCTCCTGTGGGCCTGCGGGAAGCAGGAGAATGAGACACACTTCACTCTCTGACAGGGGAAAGGGCCATGGGATTTGTCTCAGCTGCCTTGCTGGACATCATTCCTAAATGCCCTGCAGGTTCCTCTGCAGATTTGGCACCTGAAAGGCAAAAAGAAAAGGCTAATCCAGGAGAAATACCTCGAGTCTCCCTCACCTTCCATTCAGCTGGAAAGAGCCTCAGAGCAGAAGGATGGATGCTGAGGCTCAGCTCTGGATTTCATGAATGGATGAATGTAGAGACACAAGAGGGGATTTTGGGGCAATTTGGAGCCCGCTCCAGGAACTGCCTGGCACACAGAGCATTTATTGATGCCTTGGAGAGGCTGCCCTGGAGCAGAGGCTGGGCAGAGGGAAAGGATAGAGGGCAGGGATTTATGGAAAGGCCTTCCCAGGGCGCACCTTGGGCAGTGCAGGAGTCTCGCAGAGACTGCACCCAGGACGGACACAGCCACACGTTTTTGGGACAGATAGAAGTTCTGCCCATTTGCATATCAGAGGTTCCTTGTCCAGTTCCAGCTTCAGGCAGTGCAGTCCCATTCTCTCAGTTTGCTCCCCTCCAACTCACTTTTGTTTCCATTTCTCAGGGCCTGAGACAGTGAGGTGTCCTTGATTCTCAGGCCTGGAGAGGAATTGTTGTGTCTGACCAAAATGGGAAAAGCAGTTGCTGACACTCTGTATGGAGCTCAGAGTTACACACTAAAGAACTGCAGCATTACAAATATATGAAAATATAAAAGCTAAAATCCTAAGGCATCATTAGAATACCTCAGCATTATCATAACATAATGCCAGCGTGATTTGGGGTGCACTCGGGCTCTCGGTGAATAAAAAGCAGCACTCCTGTGGCCATCAGGGGCACAGAGATCTCCCTTGGGGTACGCTGCAGTTTGCATAGTCCAGGCTCTTGTCCTGGTGGCACCGAGCAAGGGCTGAGATGCTCCTGTGTGCTGCTGTGAGGGACTGGGGCTGTTTGGGGGTGTGGGTGCCAATGTGACAGTGGGGTGGGTGCCTCGGTCACCTCCAAGTGGAGCTGGCTATAAAATTTCACCTTGGAGTTCTGGCTGAACTCCTTGGATTTCATCATTCATGTTTTCCATCTGTTCAGCAGCTCCTACAGCTACAGAAGAAAGATATCCCAATATATTTCTCTTCACAGAGGTGGCTCTGTGGGGGCCAGGACTGCTCTGACTGGGAAAAGTCCTTGGGGGAGCCCTGCTTTTTAGGGAATGAGCAAAGGCAGAGGCTGGGGGTGACACTGCCCTGGCCCCACAGGCTGGGTGATCGCTTATGATTATTCCATCTGAATCCCAGAGACTGTGACACAGGAAGTAAACCTGGAACTGTGCTGGGACCAGCGCATCCAAAGAAGCTTTTTCCAGCTTCAGCTCGTGTCAGCTTCATCCATCCATTAAAAAAAAAAAAAAAAAAAAAAGAGCCAGCCTACAGTCCTGTGGTGGGAATTAGTCCTGTGGAATCACTTCTCCGAGGCCTTCAGCCCTTCCCTGCACAGTAGCAGCACACCAGAGTGCTGCAGCACTTCTGGGTGCTCCGGTGCAGGATCTGGGGCCTTTTTTGCGGTCTGCACTGGTGCATTTTGCTCCTCTACAGAAGGGCTGGGGGTGCTCCCAGTGCAACGAGACACACGAGGAGCTTGCAGGCTTTATCCTGCATCCTGCTCTCCTGCCCAGTCTGTGTCATCAGCACGGGAGCAGCGCTCCTGGAAGGATTTTCTGCCTGCGTGGATGAGGGGCAATGCTGACAGAAATCATCCGCGGTGTTTCACTGGGTGCAGGAGCCATGCTCCAACCCAGAACGGGGATTAAGTCCTCACCAGCACGTCTGGATTGAGGCTGGAGGGAAGCAGGGAAGCAGGAGCTGGTGGCTGGATGTCTCCCGGGTCTGTGATTCAAGTCGCTGTCCTCCTGTGGGTACCACGCCAGCGCCCGTGCCCTCCGTGCCCTGCCAGCCCTCTGTCCTTGCGGGGAGCTGTCCCCCGGCCCAAGGGGAAGGCTGGAGTTTGTGCAGTGTGCGGGAGGTGAGGGGGCCTGAGCTGGGCCATTAACGAGGTCCATTAGGCAGATGATGAGGGACAGGCTGGCAGGGCTGTGGCTCCTGTCCCTCCCGGAGCAAAGCTGCAAATCCCTCGGGAGGGATCCAAGCCGGAGCAGACCCGCTCTGCTCTCCCTGAGTCCGGGCTGGGAACACAGCAGCTCACAGAAGGGGTTTTGTCAGGCTGGCTGCAGTACCTGGAGCCTATTTCGGCTCATGAATTACTTGATATTTCTCCTGAATAATAGATGCACGTGATGGTTGCTGAGAGGCAGAGCTGTGAGGGGGCTGGGTGTCTGAAGGAGGGAGGGAGACACAGGGAGTGAGGTGGTCCTGGGCTGAACTGGGAGCTGGCTGGGGGCTCAAAACTGGCAGAGATGGTGTTTGGATGTAAACACGTATGACCGAGGCAGAGAGGGGGCCTGGCTGGTCTTTTTGTGTCTCCTGTGGTCAGCAGGAGTATATAAGGATATATTTATATAGAAATATATTCTATATCAGTGTAATACAGCACTGCCCAGCTCAGGCTCTGGGGCTGGGGAAGGTGAATGTTTGTAATTGTAATAATCATGCCATTTCTCTGCCTCCAAGAGGGGCTTGCTGTGGCTGTGCCCATGGCAGGAGAACGGTGTTTAAACCACAGGCGCTGTGGTTAAATCCCAGCACAGTTAATGCTGCAGGTCAGCGACCCAGGACAGCCAGGGCAGGTTTGGGACAGCACACAGGCTGCACCTGAGAGCTGTGGGGATTTTTGGGAGGCGCTGGCTGTGCTCAGATCAGCAGGATGCTTGGAGAGGCAGCCTCTCTCTTCCTTGAGAGACAGCTTTCACCTGACTTTCTAGTGGCACGTTCTGCTTCTAATTTGGGAGAGAGAGAAGGATAATCTGGCACAAGCCTGCCACCCTTGAAAGGCTGCCAGCCAGTTTATGGCACTCTCTGTCTGCCTGCTCCCTACAGCCCTGGAGATGCAGGAATATTCTCTCCTGCCATCCCTGGCTCCCGTGGAAGCTGCAGGGATGCAGAGCTCCAGGAGAGGCTGCTCTGGCTGTGTGATGTGGGTTTCTAGGGACATCCAAGGGTTTATTCAGATGGGCTGTGATCCACTTGGATGAACGGCAGCTGCTTATGGAGATTAGAGCCACAGAAGTCACTGCTGATGAATAATTCTTCCAGTGTCTTTCTTATAATAGTGGCACATTCACCAGGCGTGACTCGGACATATTCATCTTCCCCGAGCGTGCAGCTCCTGGAATGACCTTCTGCAAGGCTTTGGAAGTGTTTGCTTCTGTTTGTCAGGTGGAGGAGCATCGTTCCCGACATGATTTTTAGCGGGGGAAAAAAATTGCAAGTGCTAAAACGGGGAGTATTGAAAAGATGGGTTGGAGTCTGTGTGGTAAAGGACAGCTCTGTCTGAGGCTGTGAAGCAGCGTGGTGAGAGCTCAGCTCACTCTTGGGTGGCCCAGTTTGAAGCCTCATCTCCCTTGGAGTTGGTTGCTCTAAGTTATCAGTTCCTTTAGCTCCGAAATTCTCCCGAGTGCAAGCAGCCGGAGTTCAGAGAGGAGTATTGAGAAGGGGCCTGGCAGGCATAACTGAATAAATCCACTCTGAGATGAATCCCCGGGCAGCAAGGGGGATCTGGCTGGGTCCTGGAGGTGTAGATAGTGTCTCTACCTCCAGCCTGGCAGGCTGGCCTCAGGAAGAGGGAAAATGGCAATAAAAGGTGCCTTTCTATAAATAAAGCCCAAAGGAGGGGAGGAGGGGGAGCTGCCAATTCCTGCCCTCAGTGGAGGAGTAACTGGCCCTGGCATTGAGAGGATGCAGGAATTATTGTCAGGTGCTGGGCTCAGGGAAACGTTGCACACCAAAAACCTGCTGAATGTTTTTGGGGTTTTGCACCAGCAGGACACGTGTGGAAGGGGAGCGGGGGGACCTGAGCTCTCTCCCCGCCACTGTCCCTTGGCTCTGGGAAATTTGGCAGCTGTGAAGGCGCTGGTGGCAAAGGATTTGCTGCAATCCTCTGAAGCTGTCACCCCACACACACACCTCCTTCCTTCCTCCCGTTTGCCTTTTGATAATGCTGCCAGCACTATTTCTGCCCGGCCTGGCAGCCCTTTTTGTCTCATTCCAGAAGGCTCTAAAGGCAAGAGGCTCAGGCTGCTGGAGTTAATAACTCACCTGAGAGCCTGAGTTATCCTGGTACAGAGCAGAGCTGGAGCTCTGCAGTGCTGGGACCCCAGGCTGGGGACAGAGCCTGTGGAGTGGGGGAGAATCCACATTTGGGATGGGATCCACACGTGCTCCCCTCTGCCGCCCGTGCTGTGGGGCTTTTGGCTTGTAAAGCTTGGGATGCTTCCCAAAGCCGTGCTACACGGGGTGGGTATGGGAAAACTGAGGATCAGGGAGTGCAGGGAAACCTCTTCCAAAGGCAGCCCGTGTTGGAGGCAGAGGGAAGCGATGTCTTGGCTGAGAACCAGCACGCTCAGAGAGACTGGGATAGAAAATCCTCTTTTTTGTCAACATGACAGCGACTGGGAGGACCAGGAATGCCCAGATGCCCTCAGTGATGTGCCACATCCCCATTTCCGTAGCCTGCACTCGGCATTTCCCAGGAAGGCCCCGTCTCTCGAGCTGCAGAGTGGCCCCGTGCAGCACCTTCAGAGCCCACGCTGCTCTGGTTCCTCCCTCTCTGTCTCAACCATCATTTCTGCTCTGGCTCATTATCAACTGAGTCAATGAGTTTAGTAACTCATGTTTTTAAAGATTAGTCATCTGTAGGAATGACATTTGAAAGACTGACAGTTCCAATCAAATCACAAGGGCTGCTCTTGTGCTTGAAGATAGTTGTTTAATTTAAAAAAAAAAAAAAAAGGTAAAATCAACCTGACTAATTAAGTGTGGTACCTTGAGATGCAGCTGAGGAAAGTACAGATGTGGTCCTTGGAAGGAGGAAGCTGCCAGGCTGGCAGGGTGTGGGTTGGGCAGGCCTGAAGGGAGCATTGCTGGGGCTGTGCTGCAGCTCTGTGGATGCTCCCTGAGCCCCTCTCCCTCCTCAGGCAGGGCACGGCCTGATCTCTGCCAGGCAAGGTTGGTGACAGCCGTAATAATAATGCTGTGATTTGCCTGGTTGATTTGAGATGTGCCATAATTACTGCGTGATTACAATATTCTTAGAGCAGCCGTTACAAACCCCTCCGGTTTCTCAGAGCTCCCCAAGGGCTCGTCTGGCACCTCACCTTGCAAGTAAAAGCCTGCAGGGGAGCCTGGGTGTCCCTCAGGCACCTCTGCAGCTCCAGCGGTGTCAGACCAGGGGTGTGTGCCCTCAGCCACCTGTGGATCAGCGTTCTCTGCTGCTGAGACACTCTGAGGACCACAGGGAGTATTTGGTGGCAGGATGGTGCTTGGCCAAGCAGGACAAGCTTTTCCAAGGGCTGAGGATGCTCCTGGGAAGGGCAGGGGCTGGGCAGTGATGCTGCCAGGGGGACAGCACTCAGAGGGGCCTTTCTTCCTGTCACAACCTCGTGCTCACTGATTTAAGAGTTGTGAAACTTCATTCTGTCTCCAGCTTCTGTTTGGCTCCTCCATTCCCCATTCAGAAGATCTGGGTGGGCTTGGACCTGGAGTGATTCTAAAATTAGGAGAAATTACCTTCTCCAGGCCATGGAATTGGTGAGATCTGGGCTCTGCCAGCACCTCAGGTGTCAGTGCCTGTGCCATCGCTGTGTTCAGCCTCTGAGCTCCTCAAGCCTTGTGATTCCTGGCCAAAAGCGGGCAGCTATTTCCACCTCTCCTCCAGAGCAGGCTGAGGTGAGGTGAGCCAAAATAACTCAGCCACAGGGAAGCCAGAGTCAGACCCAGGCTGGGGCTGGAAGCTGGACAAACTGGTACATTTATCGTGTGCCTTTCCCTCTAAGAGCCAAATCCCTTTTCCTCGGGCAATGCTGGAATAGCTCCGGGTTTATTGGATTGGCATATGGGGGTTTTATGCTGGTAGAAGAGAAGGAATGGTTCCCTGCCAAATGCCTCTCAAGTGGAAGATGGGCCAGGTTATCCTGACATGTCAAAGGTTCCCAGAACCTTCAGGGAGGGAGCTGGTGAGGGAAGGAGGATGAGAGCACCTCGGGAAGCCCTGTGTGCTCCTCTGAGCAGGCCCAGCAGAGTCAGAATTTTGGCAGGCACCAGAAATCCAAGGGAGACAATTCAAAAATGACCTTCCAAGCAGGTTGTGTAGGTTTGTGGCTGCACTAATGGACTGCAGGACTGCGAGCACCGATTGATTGCGTTGCAAGCTGCTGAATTATAGTTGGGCATCTGCTTAATCATCCCAAATTCCTCCCCCCCACTTCCCTTTCCACCCTATGGCATCAAAGAATCAATGTTAATTCCTCAGCCCCATTAGTGACTCCTGCAGAGGTCACAGGCTGTCAGACTCTGTGCCCTGTTTGGGCACCCAGCACTGAGCAGGGATCAGGATTTGAGCCTCATCCCCCTAAAGGAGCCATCTAACGGGGATGGGAGCTGGGAATTTACTCTCTAGCCTGATGTAGTGGCTGATTTCTTGACCAGCTGCGAAGCAGGGAGCTGGGAGCTCTGAGTGCCACGCTGAGCTTTGCTGGAGCAGTCCTGAAAGGCCACGGGAGGGAAAACCTGCAGGAAACACCCCTGTGACTGGCCCTGCTGGGCCATAAATCTGTTCCTGCAGTGCTGGGGCGTTGCTGGGACAGAGGGGAGCCAGGACTCTGGCTCAGGGTGCAGCAGTTAACCTGGGAGCCCTGGCAGCTCCTCTGAAGTGAAACGATGGTTTGGAATACGGCAGAAATTTAAACGTGGATTTACAGCCCAGACACTCCTGAGTTCAAAGTCCCAGCGTGGCTGCCCTCGGAGCCTCTGACAATCGGAGCGGCTCCTTCCAGGCTCCCCCAGCTCGCGAACGGCGCGTGTTGGGAGGAGCAGGGAGGAGATGCTGGGTGGGAGCTCACAGCACTGCCAGGAGCTCTCTGCCTCCCCCAGGCAGGAACAGCCTCCCTGTGCTCCCGGGGCAGGGAACGCTCCTGGCTGGGAGCATCACTCAGCCCGGACACTGCACAATGTCCAGCAGCTCCTGCAAAGCAGTTTCTGCTTCATCTCTGTCTTCAGGGACCTGTGCCTGCAGCAGCTGCTGCTGTTTCCAAAAGTGATGGAGAATTTGGATGCCTTCACGTTTTTTCCTCCAGCCTTCAAATAAAAGACACCTTTAAGATATTTGATGTTTGCTACTAAAAAGAAAATAATCATGTTTTAAAAAACTAAATCCCTTTTTAAGGTGTTTCGAGTGCCCAGTGGCTTTCTGCAGTGGGAGAGGGCGAACTTTCTCTGTGAGCTTCTTTTTCCCCTTTTCTTTTATACATTAGAATCAGGTTATTAATAACTCTTTTTAAGCAGAGCAGGATTTATTTTCTTCCAGGAGCAGGGAAGAACTCTGGAATTAAAAGTGAATGCTGATGGCTGTGGAGCCAGGTCTCAGGTGTGGGGCTGCTGAGCTGCTCCCGGGTGATGCCAAAGGTGTGTGCCCTGCCCTGCTGTGCCCCCCTGGCACTGGGTGTGGGAGGAAAGCAGTCTCATCTCCAGGTCTGCAACTGGGAACATTGGGAATTGGGAGATCAAATGAGGCCTTGTGGCTTGCTGGGCACAGCTCTTCCTGTTTGAGGGTTGGGTTTGTGAACTTTTCCAGGTGCCAGGGTGAGGGGAGGCAGCTCCCAGCGTATCCCACCAGCCCAGGGCTCCAGATGCACCCACAGAATCCTTCACCATTAATTCAGACAGTGTATAAAAGCCTGGGGCTTCTCTCAACCATCACCAGCACAAGCTGTGGGGTGGTGGAGGTGATGTAATCCTTGCTCCAGCATCGGTGAGCACCACAGTCTGCCTCCTTTTATCGTTCTTTTGTGTTGCACTCGTTTGGCCTGTTAGGCTCCCTTGGGTAGAGGGAGAAAGGAAAGTCCAGAGGAAGCCTTGACACATTTGGCTCGATGATTCAGCCTTGCACAGCCTGGAAAAAATGCAGTTTGCTGGCCTGCAGATTGGAAAGGTGAGGCTTTTCCTCTGGAAAAGTGAGGCTTGGTCACTCTGACCTGCCACCTGTTCCCATGAGGTGTCACGTGGCAGCTCCTGCCTTCAAACCCCTCGGACAAAGCATATGCAAAGCCTATTATGGAGCTGTGGAATTTAGCCCAATCGTGTTGAAATTGGGTCATCCTTTGTTAATGTCACTTTTTCGGATCCATGGGAGTCAGCGGTGCACAAAATATTCAGTGCAGTGCAGGCCACAGAGGTGGAAATAGAGAGCCTGAGTGTGTCTGATGCTGGCAGTGCTGATGTGGTCTGAGCTGAGCAGAGGGGACAACTCCAGGTGCGTTGTGTCACCAGATGAGGAGACTCGGATGGAGAAACCCTTAAATGAGTAAACTGTTGGAGCGTTTTCCCACCATTCACCCCCAAGCAACCTTAACGAAAATCCACCAGCTCTTCCCGGCGAGAAACAGCTCCCAGTTGCCTTTCTGTTTTGGAAGTGGGCTGTAAGTCCAACAGCTTTTCATCTCGGCAGAGATGCTTTTTAAACACCACGTGTGAAGCGCAGCCGTTTAGCAGGGAGGACTGGGCGCTGGAGAGGCTTTCTCATCCCAGACCTGAGTCAAGCCACAGCTTTCCTGCTGCAAATCCTGCTGCCAATCTGTGCCCGTTTGGACACAAATGTCCCGGCAGCCCCTCCCTCACGGGTTCGGGAAAGGAACTTCTCAAACGAGAGTGAAAAAAACCCTGTTTATTTAACAAAGCGAGTTCCCCTCCCTTCCCAGAGGTGGAGGTCGGTGGGCCTCCCGCAATTCTCTCGCGTGTCCCAGGCCCGAGGCCCACAGCCCAGCCGGGCCCTGCCGGGTCGAGGGGTCCCAAGCAGGAGTCCCGGAGATGGTGAGCTGCTCTCGGATGAATGGAAGAAGCCGAAAAACCGTCCAAGAAGGAGCAGAAGTCGCTGAGGCAGATCTCCGTCCCTCTCCAGCTGACAGCTGAAAAGAAAAGGCTTGCGAGCAACCCCCTCCTCCTCTGCAGAGAGAAAAAAAAGTCTCCAGCTAGGTAAAAATACCTAAACATTCCGGCCGCAAGGTCAAGCGAGCTGCCCCGAAGAGTCCTCCCGGCTGCAGTCCAAAGGCACAAAAATCCCAAAAAACTTCCAGCAGACGATGGGGAACACAGAATCACCCCACGACACAATCCTGGCAGGGCAGAGCTTCCTCTGGAGGCAGAAAGGGCCCCCGTAACTGGTGGCATTCCCTGGTGAGGCTCTCCCAGCGTCCAGGACCCGCGGCAGCCTCGCCGCTGCTGGTGCCAAGCGTGTGACACATTTTTTGCTCCTGCTTTTCTTAGCACAAGAAGATTGCAAAGCCCAGGTTCGGCCTCTGCCAAAATCACTTAATAAAAGGATTCTTGCCTTTTCCAGCCTTGGAAAAGATCCCTTTGGAGCTACAAGGAGAGGAAGTGCAGTGCCTGTAGTTTGGGAAAATCAGCACTTGGGCACTGTGGTGATGACTGCAGTGTGAGAACCTGCACAGGAAAACAAACACGTTTAGGAGGGTGAATCCAATCTTTTCAAGCTTTCCCAGGAGATGGGCCTTGCTGCTGGAAGCAGTGAAACCTTGGGACTGTGTCACGGCATGAGAGCAGTGCCACCACACCTCCTGCCCCGATTCCACCACGGAGGGGGGATTAATCTGGAGAAGAGAAAGTTTCTGATGCTTGTTAAAATTTGGCCCAAGCTCTGAAACTCCAGGGTTTATATGTTTTCCAAACTGGTGGGTGGTTCATTCTAATTCTGCATATGCAGTTTATTCACATACACAACTAATCCTTTTTCGAATCCTGTTAAGTTCTTGTTCTTCTCAGTATCCTGTGGCAATAAGTTCCAGCAGTTAATTGTGCTTGTGTTGAGCTCCCTTGATCCACTTTACTCATGCTTGCTTTAAAATTTAAGTGTTGTTCTGAGAAGCTTGGTTAATTTTTTTTTTTTTTCCCTTCTGGGAGATAATCTGTGTTCTTGATCCCATTTGTGGCAGTAGGGCTCAGGCTGGAAGGGAAGGGTC
Organism: Callaeas wilsoni; assembly: GCA_013398955.1. Classification (NCBI taxonomy): domain Eukaryota; kingdom Metazoa; phylum Chordata; class Aves; order Passeriformes; family Callaeidae; genus Callaeas; species Callaeas wilsoni. The sequence goes on from VWPU01012615.1 coordinate 51,857, forward strand.
GGTTGGGTTTTGCCTCAGCTATTGCAAGGTCGGGGAAATTTTGTGCCTCAGTTTCTGTGGCAGCTTGGAAAACACAAGGAATGGCCCTGTAGCCAAGGCAAGAGCAGTGACTGTGGTTTGTATGTGAAGCTGGAGAAAATATTGAGTGATAAAACAGCCTCCAGAAACTGAGCTTCCTTACCGGGCTTTTCTAGTATTTCTGAATTTCTGAAATTAAAACAAAAATATAAAAAGAAGGATGCATTATTTCTGTATTTCTGGCCATAGGAATTATTGTAATTTTTCAAAGAGGGAAACAAATGCTGGGTGAAGAGATGATGCAAACCCTCACCCTCCATCGCAGCATTGGCTCCGCAGTCTGGATTCCCACGGATGCATCCGGGTCTCCTACAGCTGGAAGGATTCTACTGGAGACCTGAAACATTTCTGGTCATTCTCCCTCCCTTCGCTGGCTTGCAGTCCAAGGTTTGTGCTGCGCAGATCAGCTCAGGGATGGCCATTCTCCCTCACAGCTGTCTGAGAGGGCTGCCCTAAAAATCCTCTGTGGATGCTGAAATGCTGTTAGCAGGCAAATGTTCTCTTCTTGCATTCATTCTGGGAGAACTTTTCCTTTGCTGTGTAAGCGATGGAAAGAATAGATAGGGTTTTTGTAAATAGCATTCATATCTGGTATCTTCTGACCTTGTGGACATTATATTAGGAAAAAACATTTCTAAGTGGGTGTCTGAGACTTTGACCAATCACCCTAGGAGAAGTGTGAGCACTGTTCAATTGCTTTATGGAACTAGAATATATAAATGGTATTGTAAATTTAATAAATAATTCATTCCTCGCTCTGGGCTCCTGCCTCGCTGCATCTCTGAACCCCTGGTTAGAAGCCCACAATCCTCTGTCCTTTTGTCCCCTGGATCAGGAGAATCCGAGCTCGAAAACACCACCCCTGACTGAATCCTCCAAGAAGCAGCAATTCTGTGTGCTCATTACTCAGTTCTGGCTATGTTCTGCTTAATAACTAAACAGTAATTAGCTCCACAGTTTTGCTGCTATACTTATAATAGCCCCCATTAAAGTTATGGGGTTTTTAGGCAGTAATGGCTTACAGAGTAATTAACGAGCAAGAAGCTTTTATTACTACCTTTATTTTTAGCCTGTGCTTTACAAGCCTGTTCTGCCAAATACCCAAAATCTTAGACAGAGGCCTGGAGTGCCCATCCCCTGCCAAGCAGTGTGGAAAGGAGCAGGGATGCACATGGAGCTCCTGGAGCTCAGAACTGCTCCAGAATCCCAGAATTCCGGACTGGTTTGGGTTGAAAGGAACTTAAATCCAGTTCCACCCCCTTCCACAGGCAGAGACACCTTCCACTCTCCCAGGCTGCTCCCAAATCCATCCAGCCTGGCCCCTTGTCCTGACCCAGCCTTGTCCCCAGGGTGTGCTGAGCTGTGACCACCCCGTGCCTCAGTTTCCCCCTCTGGGAGTGGGCAGGACGTCCCTGCACTCACGTCCCTGGGGCTGATTTCTGTGCCAGACGTCTGCCTGAGCTGGGGTGTGAATTCAGAAGGGTTTTTTGGGGTCCCAGGGGTTGTGGGTAGAGGTGGGCAGAGCGGAGGGACCAGCTCTGCCTCGTGCCACTCCAGCATCGTTTTGCAGCAGGGACCAGACCCAGCTGCTGTTGCACAAGTGAGAGGAATCCTGGATTTAGATTTTGGGGATACTTTGCCAGGAGGGAAAAGCTTTTGGTGAGAATATCCTGAAGTGTGAGTGTTTATTTTCTTTGTAAAGCTTTTGTTGCAGGTTTTGGCAGAGTTTGTTTGTTATTTCCTGGCTGCTTTGGAGCGCAACAAAGTGTTTGCTACGTTTGTTTGGGGATTTTTTCGGGTGTGTTTTTTTACATCTAGACAATGTTTTTACTCCAGTAAGATGTATAGGTACAAATTCAAATCAAGCCATTCTTTAGTTTAACATTTTCTAAATCACTTCTCTTCAATGTGGGCAAACCAAGGATTAATGACACTGGAGCTGAGCAGCCCCAAAGGAGGAATGAAGGTAAAACTGACTATAAAGGTTGCAGATCAAATCACTCGTTCCTATGGCAAGTGTCAGAGCTGATGCCAATTAACTTGATTTAAAAAAAGAACCTTCAGTGTTTAATAATCCAGCATGTTACTAACACGTGGCTCCAGGATTTATTAAAGCTTTTTTATTAGATCAGTGCCCTTTCCGTATTGTCATTCCTCGACACCATTGCCCTCTGCCGGAGGATTGGGATCTCTTTCATCATGTGGCACCCAATTCTTCCTGAAACCAGCGCAAAACTCCTTTGTTTTAGGAGTAATTTAACCTCAAAATCACTTACATTTGAGCCAGTGATTTGTGGCTTTCACCTCACTTTTCAAAAGTGACAAAAAAAAAAAGGTAGGATACTTTCTGTAGGGGAAAATAGAGTTTGATGGTTTTAATTGATGTTTAAATTTGTTCCTCCTCCTTCATTTCCCTGGGGAAGAGGAGATGGCAGAAGTTTAAAAACGGACAGTCTGAACGAAGCAGGTTTTGTTTCCAACATTTGCAGCGGGGAAAGGAGAGTGGTGCTGTGATGGGGAAGGGGGAGGGTGAATGCCTTGAAGAGGAGCGTCATTTTTCCCAGACCAGTTTTTGTCTCATGCCACAAACAGCAACAAAAATCATCGCCTGGCTTTGGCAACCAGGGAATGTGGATGCTGAAATGCTGCTAGCAGGGAAATTTTCTCTTCTTGCATTCATTCTGGGAGAACTTATCCTTTGCTGTGTAAGCTATGGAAACAATAGATAGGGTTTTTGTAAATAGCATTCATATCTGGTATCTTCTGACCTTGTGGACATTATATTAGGAAAAAACATTTCTAAGTGGGTGTCTGAGACTTTGACCAATCACCCTAGGAGAAGTGTGAACACTGTTCAATTGCTTTATGGAACTAGAATATATAAATGGTATTGTAAATTTAATAAATAATTCATTCCTCGCTCTGGAGTCCTACCTCGCTACATCTCTAAACCCCTTCTTAGAAACCCACAAGGGAATTTTGGGATTTAGGGCAAGCCCTGCGTGTCGGGCTGCGAAGCTGTGACTCCTCTCACCAGCAGCGTAGAATCACGGGCTACCGTGGAATTCCCGGCTGATGCTGCTCACGGGAGGAAAGGGATTTCACCTTGGGCAGCTTTGGCAGGTGCTGAGAGGGAGGAGCGTGGCTTTGTGACACCGAGAGCGGCGTCACCGAGGTCCTCGGTGGCATCAGGGTGCTGGGGAGGGAAGCCTGAAACACTCTGGATGGAGATTTCACAGCACTCACAGCAGTCCCAAGGGAATTCTTACCGTGTCCTTCAGTCAGGGTCGTCAATAAAAGCAAATCCCTTCGGGAATTAGCAGTGAGGAGATGCCTTTGCTGCAGAGCAGAGCCCGTGGCGCTCCCTGGATGTTGCCGGGCAGCTCGGGGTGCGGAGCGCGGCCAGAACCGGGCTCAGGCTGTGGCTCCAGGTCCCTCCCAGCCACCCAGCACCACCCGGGGCCCGCCCTGGGGTCACATCCCTTTGGGGACGTTGACTGCAGCCACTGCACCTGAGTCGCATCTGCAGCCCAGAAGCGCCGATGATGCAGAGGGAGCTCGGCCAGCCCCGGGGGACAGGGAAGGGACATTCCCTGTCCCCGGCTGCTCTCTCTGCTGGGGCACGAGGGGCCGTGCCGGCCCTGGGCGGCTGGAGCTCCGCAGCGACAGCTGATTGACCGGGGAGCTGCTGAATGCTCCGGAGCGAATGCAGAAGAATCGATGCTGGACAGAGCAATGCACAAATCGCTGGAGCCCGCTCGTTCTCCCCGCTGCTGAGGGGCTGGAGAGCAGAGCAGCACCCCAGCCCAGAGGTGCCCGTTTTCCATCATGCCAAGCCCAGCCCGTCCCACGGGAGGAGGCTGAATTGAGCCTGGATCGGCGGGAGGCAAGGCAAAGGCAGCTGTAAGGTAGGGGCACTGTGTCTGGAGGAAGCTGCCCGTGACAAACAGGGCATTTGGTGATGCCAGCCCACCGTGGCAGCTTGCCAGGGGCTGCGAATGGGCTCTGAGTGGCTTTTTTAGCTGTCATTTGCTCCCACCCCCTCTCCAGCAGCAGAGTCCTTTCCGTGGTGCATTTCTAGGGAAGGCGTTCAGCTTTTCCAGCTGCCCCTCACGGCCCTGCCCCGCAGGGATGCTCAAGGGATGTGTTCCAGCTTTATCAGAGCGCTCAAAGGATGCCAACGCTCCGTGTCTTCTGTTCAGGCACGGTCAGCAACAGCAGGGGCAGCAGGGATGAGGCCAGATGCTCTTTCCTGAGGGCACCGTGCTTTGGCAGAGCGAGGCCAGCGGGAATTCTCTGGCTCTGAGAGCTGGACAGGGATGCAGCAGAAGGCTGATGCTTGCTGGAATAATTCCTCCTCTTCCTCTCTGGTTTATTTTGTCTGAATGAGGCTGCTTTCACCAATTCTGAAATAAAAATGAGAGGGCTCTGACTGGGAAACTCGCTGTTTGCTAGAGTTGGCTGGAATATTTCCCATGAGTTTGGGTTTTGTATGTGTGGAAAAAGAAATGTATTCACTGAAACTTTAGTTGAAAAACATTTACATGTCACTTTTAAGGAAAAGGCCAACCTATGTCCTCCTTCCTTCTTGTTTTCCCTGGTAAATTAATACCTTTGTGATTGAAAAGCTAATTTGGATGAACCAGGTTCTGTCCAGCCACTTGAACATCGCTTGATTGCAAGATTCCTTTAGAGGAAAAACCTGTCAGTTCTTGGAGCCATTTCACTCCGAGTGGGCTCGGTGCCGGGGGCTGACTGTACAGCCCAGCGGCCAAGGGAAACTCAGATCAATCCAATTTGGGCTAATCAAGGATCTGAACCTGGATTTCTCCGTGCCTGCCCCATGCAACCAAGATAAAGCCAGCTCTGGAAAAATACTTGCACGGGTAGCATGGCATAAAGAGCCCAGGCTCGAGGAGCTTCCTCTGATTTAAGGAGAGGATCTGATAATTCCCCTATCACTGGCAGGGGGAGAGCAGTGCTTTTCCCAGAGCATCCTGCTCCCTCTGCAGCATCCCCGGGCTCTCCCTGCCTGCACTGCAGCCCTTTTAGCAGCCTCTAATGCGTTGCCCCACATGGGAGCAGCAGCACTAAACTGCTACCCGTGTTTGCAAACTGCCCAGCGAGCGTGGCAGCCCCGCTAAGTGCTGGCTCTGCTCGCCAAGGCGCCGGGATGAAATACAGCCTGCTTAAATCTTGTATGTGCTCGTGTCGCATCAAACTAAGCCATCGTGGCACTTTAATATACTCCAGGCACAGCACCTCTGAGAGAGAATGAACCTGAGCAGGCTGCTGGAAGCCTGAGCTAAAGCTGGCTGTGCTGGAGCTGCCAGCAGGATGGGCTGAGCTGAGGGGATGCTGATGGGAAAAACAGGGGATCGCGTTTCTGTGCCCCAGGAGCAGAGGTGCAGCCACCCCGAGAGCTCTGCCCGGCCGAGGGAGAGGATCTGCGGGGTCACAGCATGTGCTGGTGTGTCAGGCAGTGCTGTGGCCGTGGGAGTCTCTGCCCTTCCTCGGGCTTGGCTGGCTCGAGGGGAAGGTTCTGTTCCTCTGGGGCGGCTCAGGCACTGCGGCACTGAGCAGCTTTCGCTCAGCTGACAGGAGGGACTTGCTTGACGAGGGGATGCAAAGGGAAAGCAAGGCCCTGGACACCCAGGAGGCATCTCCCTGGAGCGGTGGGACACTTTGCTGCTGCTCACTGCCTCAGTGGGCTTTGTTCTCTCGAGGAGGTTTTGGGAACGCTGGTACTTCCTCTGCCCACTTGCCTTTGCTCTGTGTTGCAGGTTTCTTTCCGCGTGAGTCCCTGAGGTTCCTGCTGGCAGCTGGAACCAGCGGTGCCCTGCAGAAGTGCCCTCCTGTTCCTGGGCTCAGCAGCCGAGGCCCCTCCAAACCTGCTTCTGCAATGGGTGGGTTGTAAGCACTGGTAAGACCCACGAGCTGTGTCGCCTTCGCTGCTCTCTCCCTCTCTCGCGTTCTCTCTCTCTGTCCTTGCTCCTTCCTGCCCATTTATTTCTGTTCTCCGTGTGCTCTGCTGTTCTGTCTCTGGGGTTTTCACTGTCAGGTAATGAGGAGCTGTGGGCCCAGTCAGTCTTGGAGATGCCGAAGAGACGAGACATCCTGGCTATCGTGCTGATAGTTCTGCCCTGGACACTACTAATCACCGTCTGGCACCAGAGCACCATTGCTCCACTGCTTGCAGTGCACAAGGGTGAGAGAAACCAAACCAGCCCATGCCAAGTCCGTGCATCCCCCCTTCGTCCTCATCTCCTCTCTCATTTCATTTCTCCATGGCAGCCATGCTCATCTCAGCTCCCAGACCATGCCCATGCAGGAGCCTCCCCACCTCTGCTGTAGGAACAGCCCAGTGCTCGTAGGGGTTCTTCAGAGGCGTCAAACTCCACCTCATGGGATGTCTTTGCTGCACTTGGAGAGCTCTTCATGGCCTAAATCCAGAGTGCTGCTTCTCTTTGTTCCCTGAGAGAGGATTCCCTCCCTGCTGGCCTTTGCAGCGCCCTGCACACAAAGTTATTCCAGCGGGAAAGCTGCAAAAGAGGGAGCAGAGGAGACAAAGCTGCCACTCGAGGCAGCTGCTCTGGGAGGCGTGAGGCTGAGAGCACTTTTTAAGGAAAGCAGAAAAGCAGTGCTCTTGCACTTGAAGGAGAAGGCGAGAGCCACATGTCACCTGCCTGGGAGAGTTACAAAGCTATGAGAAGTGGACTTCCACGCTGCCTGTCACTGCAGTAAATACAGCCCTGGCCCAAATCAGGGGGCTGGAGGAAGCTGTTTTGGCCAGAGGCATCCTGGTTTGGGTCCTGTTCTTGGCACAGCAGCAATATCTAAGGGCTGTGGGAGCTCTTGGGGGTTGGAAGAAGCCACGCTGCCTTCTGCCAGCTTCCTTCTGGGTTCTGCCCTTCTGCTGTGGGCAGGCTGGTCTGGGGAAAGAAGGCCAGCTCATTTTCAGGACCCTTTCATCCTCTCTGGCCTCTTTCTCTGAGGGATTCTCTCCCCTTTTAGTGCTGGTCCCCATCCTCCACAGCTGCTTACCCCTTTGCTGGACACACTGATTTGCAGTTTGAGTTGTAGGAAGTTCAGTCTGTCCTGAGCAGCTTTCCCTTCCTCCTGACAGCCACCTCTGAGGCTTTGGGAGGGGAAAAATGACTCTGATCCCTGCTGGAAGGCGAATGGTGTTTCAGATGATGAGGGAGCCACTGGGCTCTAAAACAGGGCTTTAAAGATGACGAAAAACACGCTGCCTGTCTGCACAGCAGTTTGATCACTGCCCTAAAAGCTGTTTTCTGTGAACAGCCACTGCAGTTACAGCACAGAGACCACTCCAATGGCTCGGCCAAGAACTCGCCAATGACCTTGATGAGACACTTCTCTGCTTCTCAGAGCCCCCGGTGGAAAGCGAGTGCTGGTAGAGACCGACCTGAAAGCTCTCGAGAGGAATCATTTCGTTCTCATGAAGCATTTCTGAGCTGCTCTGCTCACAGGTGCTGGGAGAGATGTGCACCTGGAGATGCCCAGAACAGCAGAGCTTCCCCGTGCCAGGGCTTACAGCTGAGGCTTTGACCTGCAGGGCTTTACAAACTCTCGGGCACCGTCCTGGCTAATTACATTTGCGTCTGTGTCCAATGCATTTCGCAGATTTATTTCTGAATCGATTCCAGCGTTCTCTGCTCTCGGAGAGCTCTGCTGTGTGATGCTGAGGTGCTTTGCAGTGCACAGGGTCTTGTATCAACATGTACCCCGTTCCCTCCCCCAAATATCCACCCTCCCTCTGTCAGTGCCATGGAGTACGAGGCCTTCATTCGGTTCAGGTATCAAAGCCTGTGCTGCTGGAAGAATAACACGCTATGAAAAAGCCATGGCTAGTCCCCTGCTGGGTCAGATCTAATGGCTCTCTGTTCCTGCTCTTTCTCATCTCAAGTTCCTGGTAGTTACCTGATTTTGCAAAATCTGTGGCTCAGAGTGTTCTGTGCCCACTGGAGAGGCAGCCTTACATCCTGAGTGGGGGTCCCCTTCATCTCTGCAGACTGAAACTGTGGAGGTTGCACCCTGGAAAAGTGGCAGGTGCGTCAACATTGGTTTTCCTTGAGCTGATGGTGAACAATTTGCAAGGATTTTATATGTTTGGATCAGAGCATCCAATCTTTAGGCTGTTCATTGCTCACATCTGCACCCCTGAGAGGGCTGTTATGTTCAGAGGGGCCTTTTTGAGGCAGGTTAGTTAGAGGCAAGGGAAAGTCTCTGCAGGAAAAAAACCTACAATTACAGGCTCTAATTTCCACTCTCCATTTCTGGATTTGAAGTGTGTCTGTCCCCACTTCTCTGTGCCTGTCAGAGAGCAGTGGGGCACTGCAGTGTCCTGCCCAGACCGTGCTGCTGGGGATCTTCTCTGGCCTGGTGTTTTCCACCAGTCGTTTCCCTGCCTCTCAGTCCAGGTGCTCCAGTGCCTGAGCACACAGCTGAGTCCTGTCCCACTGAGTGTGGTGCCCAGAGCACCGGAGCTCTTCAGGAATGATGGATCATCAGTCCACGTGGCTATTTCCTTCATCTGGATCCAATTGCTCCACGATCCTGTCTCTTCTGAGTGCTTTCTGAAGCTGCTTGTTGTGAGCACTCAGCCCAGTTGTCCTGGGCTCTCAGGTTTTGGGGTTTTTTTTTGTGCTGGTTTTCTAGCAGCAGAATCTTCTTTTCTCACGTGTGTTTGTCCCTGATTCCTTTATTTATTTATGCGTGCCCTTATCTATGAAAGCCTCCACCCGAGCCCGTTTCCTCTCCTTGCCCCCCGAGGCTGACCCGCCGGTAGCCGCAGCCTGCTGGCTCAGCCGGGGGGTGCCGGACGCCCGAGTCCATGCGGCTTTCTCTTCTCTCCATGCCCTTGCCCAGATGATGGTGGTGACTCCCAGCGTGATCTCGCTGCAGGCTTGGACTCCAAGGAATACTGCCTGTCGGACCGGGACATTGTGGAGGTGGTGAGGACAGAGTACGTTTACACGCGCCCACCCCCGTGGTCAGACACGCTGCCCACCATCCATGTGGTCACCCCCACCTACAGCCGGCCCGTGCAGAAGGCAGAGCTGACCCGGCTGGCCAACACCCTCCTGCACGTGCCCAACCTGCACTGGATCCTGGTGGAGGATTCCCAGCGCCGCACGCCGCTCATCACCCGGCTGCTGCGGGACACGGGGCTCAACTACACGCACCTCAACGTGGAGACGCCCCGCAACTACAAACTGCGCGGGGACATGAGAGACCCCCGCATCCCCCGCGGCACCATGCAGAGGAACCTGGCCCTCAGGTGGCTGAGAGAGACGTTTAACAAAAACAACAGCCAGCCCGGGATTGTTTACTTTGCTGATGATGATAACACCTACAGCCTGGAGCTCTTCGAGGAGGTAAGAGCCTGCTGGGGGGGGATGAACGGGGCTGATGAGTCCGGGGAGGGGGTGAGAGATGCTGTGAGTGAACTGAGGAGATGCTGGGCATGTCCTCTCCTGAGCTCTGGATTAGTCTTGGCTGCAGTCACTGCAGCCGTGCTAGATTTTCTCCGGGGCTCCGTTACCCTATGTGTTTCCCAGAGTCAAAGCACCCCGGGTTATCTGCGGCGTATGATCAGGAGACAGCTTCCATGGAAAGGGAGCTAATGAGGAGCTGCTTTCCCCTGTGGGGAGCCTTCTCAGGGCTGGAACATCCCCTGCTGTCCGACGTGCAAAGAAACCTCGCCCATCCTCCTTCCTTGCCTCATCCTGGAGATTTCCAGCTGATCTGATGTTTTCTACCTTCCTCCTCCACCACTTGGCTGTCTGTTAATTCCTGTCTGTTTTGATTTGAGGAGTCCCTGGGGCTCCTTTTCCTTCCCTGCCGTTTGCCTTTGTTTGCTCCCATCCCACGGTTAAATTCCGCGGCTCTCAGGAGCCCGGCGCCTGCTCCGCACCGACCCCGGCTGAGGCAGCAGTGCCCTGTCAGAGCTGTGTCAGCACAGCCACAGCATCTCCAGCACATCTTGTTCAGAGACGTTCTCTGTGCTTGTCTCTGCCTTGCTGCACGCACGAGGAGCAGGAGTTTGTCAGGGATTTTGCCTCCCTGCCTGGAGAAGCGGAGCCCTCCGTGCACTGCCTGGGCGAGGGATGTCTCTGTGCCAGGACACATGTGCAGCTTTTCCCCCCGGAGCAATTCCTCTTGCAGCACCCGGGCATGGATGTCTCGCAGGCTGCTGTCAGCAGTCCAGGCCTCTGGCATCTCCCCCTGGAAGTTTGCAGCTCCAGGGCTGAATTTCAGCGTGTCCCGACAATCTGGTTGGGCTTGAGCAGGGGGAGGTTTCCAGGGGCTTTCCCGCCTTTGCTCTTTGTTCCAGTCCAGCTGGGGCTCTAAATGAGCTCCTGTCTGCAGGTTTGAATGGTCTTACAGTGCCAGGTACTTCGCCTGGCTTCCAGCTCAGAAATTACTTGTTCCCTTGCTCTCCTGAGGCCAAGCTCTTGCAGCAAGGGACAAGAAAGGAGGATTGCTTCCTTCCCCACCAGCTGCCAGTTTTCATACCAGGGATCTCCTATTTATTTCCTTATCCATGCTTCTTTCCTTTCCCCAATGGCTCTCACTTTAGCTTGCACAGCCACAGGAATACACACGCTTTGAAAGCTGAAAGTGAATTCAGACTGAATTTCTTTCTTCCCCCGTTCCCTTTGAGGCTGGCTCTGGCAGCATCTTGAGACAGACTCCTCACATGAATAAAGCAGAAAGGGTTCCTTCATTCACTCGTGTGCTGTGCTCACAGAGCCTTCTCCTCTCTGATATGTCTCTGCAGTTAAGGTCACTGAGCCAAGGAAATGTGCTGTGAAATGCAGGAGACACACATTATTGTTCCCTGTGGACAGGGGCTGCCGTTAGCAGCTGTATAATGCAGGAGGGCAAGTGCCAGAGCTCTTCTGCTCTCGTTTGCAGTAATTAGCAGTGATGAGATTAGCTCTGGGAGATCCCTGATCTAAGAGAGCGAGCTGAGAGTGGAACAGGAGGCTGAGCCTGCCAGGGAGCAGGGCAGGGTGCAGGGGTGAGCGGGCAGAGCGGCATTCAAAGCATCTGCCTTGGCAAGCGCAGGCGGCCGAAGGGGCCCTGGAGGCTCCGCTCTGTTTTTGGTGACTCCAGGGAGCAGAGGCGCCCGGCGCTGTTCCTCAGGGCAGGAGCAGCGAGACAGGACTGTCCTGCCTGCTGGGAATGTCTGGAGAGGCCGTGCTTCCCAGCTGGCCCCGAGGCTGGGAGCTGCAGTGCCTCACTCTGGAGATGCCTTTAGCCCTGTACGGGCTGAGACTGCAGCTTAAATGCCTTAGCAGAGACCACCTTTCTTCCTAGATGTGCCATTCTTTCGTTTCCAGGTGGCATTGGACAAGGTGCTTCTGTCCCATGTCTTGATTTGCCCGCACGGATCCCAACAGCTGGACAAAAGCCCCGCTCAGAAATCCCAGAGCTTTTCCTTCTTGGCAGCTCTGTTTTCAGTGCTGAGTCCAGCTCGGCTCCGTGGCCATTGTTGTTGTTAGCTGCCACTTTCCAAAGCACTTCACTTCCCCAGCTCCCGCACGGGCAGCCTTTACAGGTGAGTGTTGAGGTGCTGCCCGGGGTGGAACTGCTCCGGGGTGGATGTTAAGAACGGAGAGGGGAGAGCTTGGACAAGTCCAGGCCTCTGGCAGTAGACAGTAGCTTTATTGAGGCAGCCAGCACCCCAAAACCACTCTCGCTCACAAGTTCTTAATAATGGCTGATCAGGTCTCTTACAACATGAATTATTTATTGAACAGACCAAGGAAAACGGCCATAAGACTTTAACAGGTTACTTACAGGATAAACAAAGAAACGCTACTAGTAGATAAACGATTCTGTGCACGATGGTAATAAGGTGCCTATATTACAGCTAGTGAAGAAATAGCATAGATTAGGATTCAGTGTATCTTACCATCCAGTTTCTGATGCGGCACACATAGGATCCTTTGCTCTCAATTTCTGGAAAAGTAACCATGAAGATGCTTCAGGGAGAAGTCCTGCGCATTTCCAGGGAGTGTGTAGGAGACTTCTGCCTCTGTGAAAACTTGTGTAGCTCTGATAGTTGTAAAAGTAGTGTCTTTTTAGTCAAGAATTCCTAGCTTATCTCTCTACACCTTGCCAGAGATAACTCACTGCTGGACACCTGTCCGGCCTGGGTCGTCTCACCAATTCATGTGAGGGGGGAAGAATGTCTGGAGCCATGCAGCAGCTGATGGACAGAGAAGAAGGGCTTTCTGTGCTGGAGAGGGGACAGGGACATCCTGCCGCACTGGAGCGCAGGTTGTTGGCTCCGGCTGGAGCTCGGGACCGTCGGATCCCAGGCGCGGTGGTTCCGCGGGGGGCAGGCGGACGGGACCGTCAGATCCCAGGCGAGGTGGTTGTGCTGGGGGCAGGCGGACGGGACCGTCGGATCCCAAGTGAGGTGGTTGTGCTGGGGGCTGGCGGACGGGACCGTTGGATCGTAGGCGAGGTGATTGTGCTGGGGGCAGGAGGACGGGACCGTCGGATCGTAGGCGAGGTGATTGTACTGGGGGCAGGAGGACGGGACCGTCGGATCGTAGGCGAGGTGATTGTACTGGGGGCAGGAGGACGGGACCGTCGGATCGTAGGCGAGGTGATTGTACTGGGGGCAGGAGGACGGGACCGTCGGATCCCAGGCGAGGTGGTTCCACTGGGGGCAGGAGGACGGGACCGTCAGATCCCGGGGGAGGTGGTTCCACTGGGGGCAGGAGGACGGGACCGTCAGATCCCGGGGGAGGTGGTTCCACTGGGGGCAGGAGGACGGGACCGTCAGATCCCAGGCGAGGTGGTTGTGCTGGGGGCAGGCGGAAGGCGCAGGTGGAGGATCCTCGCGGTGGAGGACCCGCGTGGCCAGCGTGTCCCTGTGTGTGCTCGCCCCCAGATGCGCAGCACCAGGAAGGTGTCGGTGTGGCCGGTGGCCTTCGTGGGCGGCCTGCGCTACGAGTCGCCCAAGGTGAACGCGGCGGGGAAGGTGTACGGCTGGAAAACCGTGTTCGACCCGCACCGCCCCTTCGCCATCGACATGGCCGGGTTCGCCGTCAACCTCAGGCTCATCCTGCAGCGCTCTCAGGCCTACTTCAAACTGCGGGGAGTCAAGGGGGGCTACCAGGAGAGCAGCCTGCTCCGCGAGCTGGTCACCCTCAACGACCTCGAGCCCAAGGCTGCCAATTGCACTAAGGTATGGTCTCGTCCTCGTGCGGGGTGGGGAGGAGCCAGAGGGGGAAGGCAGCCCGGTCAGCCCCATCACTGCACCGCTTCACAGGGTCACGGAATATCCTGAGCTGGAAGGATTGTGCAACTCCTGCCCCAGCAATCCCACCCTGTGCACTCCTGGGAGTGGTGTCCAAATGCTCCTGGAGCTCTGGCAGCCTCGGGGCCATGCCCACTCCCCGGGGAGCCTGGGCAGTGCCCAGCACCCTCTGGGGGAAGAACCGTTCCCTGATCTCCAACCTAACCTTCCCCCTGGCACAGCTCCAGCCATTCCCTGTGTCCTGTCCCTGCTCACCAGAGAGAAGAGATCGGTGCCTGTCCGTGCACTGCCCCTCATGAAGGAATTGCAGACAGCTATGAGCCTCCCCTCAGTCCCCTCCAGGCTGCTCCTCTGTGTTTGGAGGGAGCACACCCCCATTTCATGGAAGCTGGGAATGGGTGATTATGCATTATAATGTTGGAGGACACTTACCTGTTTTGGTTGCAGGCTGCTACTGGTTGCATAAGCCTTGAAATACAGTCTTCTCTCCCTTGTAGCTGTTCTTCTTTCTTACCTAAAAAATTACCCCTAAAAAAATATTATTTTCAAGGTGGGCTCTCCTGTGGCCTTGCTGATCCCCTGGAGCAGGGAATTCCGTGGGTGAAATGTCGGTTATCAAATGTGAATTCCTGAGGGGGGTTTGAGTGCTGTGACGTGCTGAGGTCTGGCTCTGTGTGCCCGTGGGAGCTGTGACCCAGGAGGAGCAGCCACAGCTTTTCCTGGCTGCAGGGAAGGGCTGTTCACACAGTCCCTGCCTTGCTGCCAAGTTGTCTTCTCCCTCCTGACATCTGTGCAATATCTGTGCTGTAGGTGCCCACAAAAACCTGGATCTTTCTGTGTCAGAGATATTACAGAAATGTTTTCATGCCTGGAATATTGCTCTGAGCTCCAGGAGGCTTCCAGGAAGCTTCATTTGGGGGGGATTTTACTACTGCCAGATCAATGCTGCCTGTGCACATTGCTGGGTCAGGGAGCAGGACCCCGTGTGCTAAATAACACAGAAGCCCAGAGCACACTGATGGTTCTTCTCCTGAAAACTTCCCAGTCTAAGTGGAGAGATGAATCTGTCTGGGATGACAGGGAGTGTGGGAGACACCATGAGACAAAGCTGGTTAGTGTGACAGGCATCAATCACAGCCCATCAGCCACAGATACGCTGTCAAGGGCTTTGAAGCTTTGTGAGTGGGTTCCTTAAACACTGGAGGTGTGGTGAGGATCCCTCCGGGATCAGAGACCCCTGTGTAGCACTCTCACTCCTTTGTCTGTTATAAACATCAGCCAGTCTGATTTAGAGAGTCTGTATTGCTTAATTACCCCAACAGAATTGTTCTTTTATTGCAAATAAGTTGTTACTGCCAACAGCCCCAGTGTTGGCATCCAGGTCTCCATCCTTTTTGGGATAGGCAAGAAAATGTGACCAATACCCTTTGCCTGATTTCCATGTGCACTGCTCCCCAGCCATGGAAAAAAACAGGGATCTCAGTGTTCAGCAGTGCTCTCACAAGGAATCCAGGAATAAGGAGGAGGAGCCGAGGGGAAGGAGCGAGTCTGGGTCTGATCCGATACCTGCTGTGCCTCTCTGAATCTGCGTGTCTGCGCTTATGGCTGTCCAACGCTGGGACAAATAGCACAACCAGCCTCCCAAGGGGGGCAAAGAGATGGGATTAAAATTAGATCCCTGTTCTTGGGCTCTGTGTGGAAATAAATCTGTTTCCAACAGGCAGGAGAGATGGACAGGCTGCTTTTAGGCTGGTGCACAGAAGATTAGGGCTGTTCACTCTGTGGCCAGTTTTGCAGTCTTTGGTCTGTTGTCCCTGCTGTAAATAAATACCTGTTGGAAGGAAGCTGTGCCAAAGGCTGGGGGTGGGAAATGATGGCCCTGGAGGAACACGTGGAGGAGGGAGAGGAAGGAAAAGGCTGTTTCCAGGCAGCAGGAAACAAATGGTGCTGGAGCCAGGCAGGGCTGCGACACAGGTCAGGGATGGGGAGGAAGCAGCGGGGATTGCTGCCCAGCATCGGAAGCAGGCTGAGTTTCTTTTCTTGGCTGGGCTAGGGAGAGCTCACAAGGGTCCTTGTTGTGAGCTGAATGCTGTCTGCTCCTGGCAAGCTCCGAGTGCAGCTTTGCAGGTTGGGCTCTGCCTTTCTGCTCCAGCCGGCGCTAGCAGCCTCCATTTCCCTGGAAGTCTCCATTTCTGCTTTTACTCGCCCATTTTACCAGGAACAGAGTCCGGGCCAGCAGCAGAGAAGGGCCAAAGCCAGCTGTGGTCTGGGGTCCTCTCACCTGAGCAAAGCACAGGCTGCTCTGTCTCCCTCTCCCCTGCTCCCAGCACTTTTCATGCTGTGCTTCTGTCAAACATAACCACACACCTGCTTTGCAGGGAGATTTACATTAAAAATTATGATGTGCTTACATAGAGCCATTAAGGAGGGATCAGAGGAATGTGTGAGATAAGCACAGACATCTGTTCTCCAAAAATGCTGCCTTCCCTGTGTGCAGTGCTGGTGCTGGTAATATTGATCAGAATTCAGCTCACAGACACACACTCCTGCAAAAAGCTGAAGTTTAGGCCAAAGGCCACATATCCTGCTTGTTTTCTGGGATTTGGGAACTGCCCAAAATGAAGGAGAGAGTAAAGGAAGTTGGTATTAATCACTGAGGAGAAAGTTATCCCTCCTTATGAGGAGGGAAGGATTGGTTTATCCTGGAGCTGTGAGGAAGCAGGGCTTTGCAAGGATTCTCTGTATTTGGAGTTCTGCTGTTGGTGCATTTCCCCACTCCCCCAAATCAAACCATCCTCTCTTCAATCACAGGAGGGCACAGGAGGGAGGTTTGAGATTTGGCATTCCCGTGAGGCTGATGGAAGTGGGGGACGTTCTGCTCCCCATTTTCTATTAACACCCAAGGGAACAATCTGCAGTGAGCTCAGCCAGGGAGGACTAAAGGAGAGACAGGGACCCACGGGGGCCACAGCTGGGGGAGCATTTTACTGTCAGGCTGGAGAATGGGGAGCAAAGCAGCCCTTTCAGCCTGGTGTCTCTTTTTTTCCCATTCTGTAGTTTCCATTTCAAATAACAATTCCTGATTCCCTCCTGGGAGGGTCTGTGAGGTGGAAACCCTGCGACTCCCTCCCGCTGCAGGTCCACTCTCCCGTCTGCTCTTTAATCTCCTGTTGGAAGACAGTGAATTGTTCTGCCTGGAGATGAAGCTTTGTAATCTCCTGGATCTGTTTTGAGTCCTATGACTCCGAGTGGCAGGGCTGCAAATGAGCGGAAGGGTTCTGCAGTAGCATTTTGAAAGGGGAGTCCCTCAGGTGACCTGTATGAAACCACTGCTCAGGAAAAGTCAGATATTTGGTCCCCCTCACTGTTTGGTCTCTTGTGAGAGAGCCAAAGCTTCCCTGAGGCATAAAACAGGCTGCTTGTTAAAAAAAAAAAACCGAAGCACTGGCTGAAAGGAAAAGCAAATGTTTCTGTGCTAAGTGGTGATCTACCTCCCACGTTAAAGAGCACAGCATGAAAAATGGTAAAAGCTGCTGTATTAACTCTGAAAATGGGTCCGTTTTAGCTCATTTAATCTGCCTTTTTTGGCATGTGGCTGTAACAGTGCAGAAGTGGGATCCAGTTGAAGGAGAACACTGATAGTGTGTAGTTGTGGTCCTCTGCCCGTGGAGTGTGGCCGGAGTAGCAGAAGCGTGAGCGAGTCCCCGGGCCACGAGCAGGGCTGAGTGTGGAGTGCCAGCAGTGCAAGGGGCTCTCACCAGCCCCCTCAGAAGAGGAAAACTGGCTACAGGATTTTTCCAGCGCCTGGTTTATCCATTCTGCTGTTGAACCCATCGCTGGTGCCCACAGAGCCCTGAGAGCCGCTCCTGAGCCCTGCCTGGTTTTGCTTTTCCCAGGCAAGCGGCGCAGTAATTGCAGAAGCGTCGCTGCCGTGGGGAGAGCAGGGCTGGAATCAAGGGTGAATTTGATGAGTGGGCTCTGAAGTGGTTGTGGGGGATGATGAAATGGATTTTTGGACCTACTCCAGCCAGCAGTTGGTCTCTAGTGCTTCAGTATTAGCAGAGATTTAAGCTCCACGCAGGAGGTGACTGCTCACATCAGAGACAAATTTGGTCAAACAAGCTCCTTGGGAAGGTGGGGGAAGGTGCTCTGCTTGAACCAGGAGGCTTTGAAAAGTGCTTTGTTCATCCTTTAGAACCAGAACGTGCCCTCGTTTCTCAGGAAGGCAGGCGCTGGGTGGAAGAGGTTTGCAGGATTCGCAGGGGATTGTCATGGCAACCAGAGGGAAACCCCACGAGGTGGGAAACAGCCAGGAACAGGTGAGGGGAAGCAGGAAACCTGCCTGGAGAGGATAAAGCTGCTCCCAGCAATCCCGGTTCGAGGGGGAAAGCAATAGTGTAATTGAGTATTTTAAGCAGCTTCCAGAACCGTCTGAGCACAGCAAGTAGAAACAATTTCCTATAACAGCCCCCCTGAAATACTCAGCCACCTCAGATTTTGCCAGTTCTCCTCCACAGATGTTGATCTCTGTGCAACTTCGCTGCCAAGACCGAGGGATGCTTTTAGGAGAAGCTTCAGTTCTGTTTTAAGCAAGCTGGAGAGGGGTTTTAATACCTGGTACAGAATAGGGGGCAGCTGTGTGGGGCCAGCATTCCAAAGGGGTTGGGGAGGGGGCTTTTGAGGGGATCTGTAGGGTGATGCTGGGTTTTGAGAGGGTGTGTGCAGCCTGGAACTCATGGGAACAAGGGAGGATTCTGGAACCAGCTCCTGCCTCCTGCAACAGCACTGCAGCAGCAGGGAGTCCTTCGCAGCCCAGTGACACTCCCCTGGCTTTTTAGGCTCTGGAAAGAATTTAAGAGTGAGAAGAGAAGTGATGCTGAGGCTGGGCGGCAGAGTGATACCTTCTCCCCAGTAATGGATTTTCAGGGATGTGCTGAAGAATTCAGTTTATATTTCCCCCAGCCAGAGGCAGGGGTGGTGACGGGAAGAGCTGCTGGTGCTCAGCTGCCTCTTCAACGTGACCTCGGTGCCAGGAGTTTGCACTTCCCCTCCGAGACACTGCACAGGCCAAGGGCGTGGGGTGATCACCAGGAAGCAGAGGGAGGAACGGTGGGGAAGCAGGGATGTGATTCCCTGCCCTACCCCATCGGGAGGCTGATGAGCCTTTCGAGGGAGCTGCTCGATAACTACATGGAAGGAGCAGGTTAATGTCCCACGACAGCACGCTGTAAAAGGGGTAATTTCTGTGCACTGTGCGTTTGGCAGAGCAGCAGCTCTGCCTAAATGAAGGTTTATGCAAAGCCCCTCTCAGCGGTGGATGCACCATTAGGCTCCAGGGTGGCTGGTTAAATTGCACTATTGATTTAATGTGCAGGAATATTTGTTAGTGCACTGGAGAGGTGCAGCTAATGACTTCTGCTGGCTTCTTCAGATTTTAGTCTGGCACACAAGGACAGAGAAGCCTGTGCTGGTGAACGAGGGCAAGAAAGGATTCACAGATCCCAATGTGGAAATCTGACTGTGCGTGGCTGAACGGAGACCAACACCAGGTAAGAGCACGTGTTTCTAACAGCAGTGAGAAGCTAGACAAGGGCAGGGAAAAGATAAAAGCTCTTTTAAATGCACTTTTTCATTTCCATTTTTCACCACCCTGACCTTCCCTTGCTGCTAAACTTCTCAAGACCATTCACTAATCTCTCTTTTTGTAAGTTAATCTATTTTTAAGACAAAATGCTAAATACCTGCTGAGAGGTTGAGAGGAAGTAGAGAAATGCAGGGAGTAGGAGTTTAGGCAGAAGTTACACCATTAAGAAAAATCCTTGTCTAAACAAGGTTGCCTTATTAGATTGCCTTATAGCTGTGTTAGAGTCTAACACAGCTAAAGCACAGGGGTGAGGGGTGTGGATTCATGCACCTGCAAACACCTGAGGAAAGCTAAAGCAGTACCAGCCAAAGGATTTTTGGTCAGGCAGAAGCTTTTGCTGAGGGAAATATTTAATTTATACCCCCACTGAAGCCACAGAGAGGCAGAGATGACTATGGAAGGTTAAACCCCACCTGAGGTGTTTGTTCACCTGAGGAGACAGAGCATGGGGTGTCTTTTCCAGGGGAAAGGAGGAAAGAACACAGACATTGATGGCTGACTTGTATTTGTTCATGCCCTGGGTATTTCTGCAGTGCGTTTGCAGGAGTGAGGGACGAGCTATTCCCTTCTGTCTTCATCCAGCCTGTGGAGCTGTCCTTCACTATTATGGGCAAAAAAACGAATGCACAACTCCCTTTCACCGGAGTGTAGAACCAGGCCTGGAGGGAGAGGTTGCTGCTCTTGAGTACTGAGAAGCAAGAGCAGGAAGGGGGTGGATTTGCTCAGGGAAGCAGGACAGAGCCCTGCCTGCCGCTCTGTGGCCTTGGCAGGGCAGGAGGAGAGTGTGCCCCACGTTCTCTGTGCCCTGGAGAGGCTTGGCAGAGGGGCTGGAGCTGCCCCCAGTGCTGCTCCCCCAGCCCAGGCAGCACAGCTCCGGGATGTGCAGCGGGACAGGGCTTTGGGATGGCTCTGCAGTGAGCAGAGGGGTGATATCCATGCTGCTCGTGTCTCTGTTGCAGAAGATTTCTTCATGCACAGCCTGCAAGGTTCCTCTCCACAGCATCCACCCAGCCAGCCAGGCGGGAGCCAGGACCTCTGCCGACTTCCACGAGTTTTAGCCTTCTGAAAGCAAGCAACACTGCATACATAAACTCCCCGGACCCCCTGCCCTTCCTCCTGGACTCGGAGCACAAGCAGACGCTCCGGCGGTGGAGAATAAAGCACAGAATCGCCAGGACTGCCAGCTCCCGGCGCGGGGGCTCCGTCTGGGAGAAGCGGCCGCGGGCTCTCTGCGCTGGAGCCGCGCCGGGCCGGGGCTGCCTCGGGCGGAGGCTGCCTGCAGCACCTGCAGCGCCTGCAGCGCCTGCAGCACCTGCAGCGCCTGCAGCGCCTGCAGCGAGGCTCGGAGCCACCGCACCGGCCCCCGGAGCGGTTTTGCTGAGACATGCCAACCTTGTGAGCAGCTCTCTGGCCGTGGAGGGGACAGCTGCCTTCCGAGATGGCACCTTAGCCCTTAATTTTAAACCTTCTTTAATCGGTGTTTGTTACGCTGCACAAGACAGGAAGGGTTTGGGGGAGGGGGAAAAGCAAGGCAGGTTAGAACGAACCCATTAAGCATCACTGTTCTCCGATTTCCCTCTCCTTTTCCTTCCTCAGTTTCACGGTTTGGGAGGCACCCTGACATTCCTCTGCGTTCATGGAGTCATAGCAGGGTTGGGGGTGGAAGGGACTTTAAAGGTTCTCTGCTCCAAACCCCTGCCGTGGGCAGGGACACCTTCAGCTGGACCAGGTTGCTCCTGGCCTTGAATATTCCCAGGGATGGGGCACTTCCCACCTCTCTGGGCAACCTGTGCCAGTGCTGCACTACCCTCCTTGTAAAAAATTTCTTCCTTATCTCTAATTTGTCCTCTTTAAGTTTAAAACCATCAAGCCTTGTCCTATCCCAGCTAAAAGGCTTGTCCCCATCTTTCTTATAAGACCCCTGGGGGATGTCCCCAGAGTGGGATAGAGGGACAGGATCAGAGAGCTGCTGATCACCACCAGTTCACCATTGATCCTGGAGGGAGTCGTGTTTCCAGCATGTGGGTCTCTAAAAACGCTAAAATAATCGGAAGTGGAGTTTAATGAGATTGTTGGGGCCATACACCGTAATATTCATCCAGATTTTGGTCCTGTTTAGCCCTAATTTGGTTCCTGCATTAGGTGTGGGATTCTTTGAAGGGTGCTCCTACAAGAAGGCCAATTTCCACTCTCAAAAAATAAAACTGTTTCAAACTAGGGATTGGATGCTAAGAGGTGATTTTAGAGCATTTGCCATGTGACTGGAACGCTCCAGCCCCAGCCCCTTTTTCTGCTACTGCAGAGCTGGTGCGAAAAGCCACCCTGGAGCAGTTCCCAGTCCCCTCTGATGGAGGGAGCAGCACCCTTGGCCAGGGGATCCTGGGCTCTGCTCTGTTTGCTCAGCACCTGGCCGGAGGTGGCTTCCAGCAGGACATCAGTCACCCTGAGGTGACACCCAAGGGCAGGGCTGGTGATGGGGTTCTGTGCTGAAGGTGGGGTTTGCTCCTCGGTGAGAGACACAGGACTGAGCAGAGCAGAGCGGGGACCTGGGTGCTGCCCTCTCTGTGTGCCACTGCCAAACCTGCTGAGATAAAAACTGAGGTACAACAGGCCCCTTCTCCCCAGCCAAAACCCCTAAACTCCCTCCCTCTTCATAACTGTTGTCAAACCTTTGATCACCGCCCCCCGCTGTCCCAATTCTTTCAAAAAGGTCTGAAGCACAATTTTACCTTTGAACTGAGGGAAAAATGTAATCCTGCAATAGACTTGGTTATTTTTAGCCCTAACACATAGAACTATTAAAATGCTCTGGGTTTGATTGTTGGCTTCACGCTGCAGAAGTCTCCCCTTGGACTAATGACATTGTATATTTCCTGATATTTCAAAGGAAAATATTTTTTGTAAGTTACTTTCTCCCACTGTATATCAGAACCATTGGGGAAAAGTCGCATTCTTTAGTTCCCAGCCACAGAAGCCTTTATAAAAATGTTCCTTTTAGATGCAATGGCTGAAGCACTACTTGGCTAGAAAGTGTTGGATGCTGCTGGCTGCTCTATGGGAACAGGTGTTGTTACCTTGGATTAAAACTCTGCACTCAAGTAGATATTTTCTGTTATTGTACTGGCCTCCCAAGTTCCCTTCAGTCTGCAAACCCCACAGTGGAAAGAGACATTTTTCAAGGACTACCAAGTTTCCATAGCATTGAAGTAGTTCCCAACTGATGTCCTCTCCGAGCTGCATGTTTTGGTTCACTAATCTGAATCCCAGTCCCCGCTGGGTTCCAACCTTCCCTCCTTGGAAGGAAATAACTTTGAGAAAAATGCAAAGGATGGAGTCCTGAACACAGCCCTGCACTTTTGCTCTGGCCACAGGAGCCTTTTCAGCTGCCCCAGAGCTGCCGTGGCCCTGGGGAGCAGAGACAGGTGTGACCAGACGTGGCCAGGACGGAGTGTGTTCCAGCTGCACTGTCTGTTCTCAGTTTTAAACAAACTGTATTTAAATTTGTTAAATAAAATGATGGTTTCTAAGAGCCGGAATACCCTGCACCTCCGTTACAGACACAGCCTGGTGTTTCTCTCAGAGCCTGAATCCTGGTGCTGGCACAGAGAGCAGCGATTCCTCGGAGGTTCTGAAGGATTCACAGCTCGAGTTTGATCTCTTCCTCTCCCTAAGGAGGCTGCAGCTCCTCTGTGCCTTGGAGCTGCTGAGTTAAAAGAACGTCATGTTTACCTAAATCCCGAGTTTCTGTTTAGAGGGACAAAAAGAAAAAAGAAACCAGGACCCAAGATCCCACAGCAGCTTTAAGGAGAAAGCAGGGATGAGTTTTCCCGTTTGCAGTCCCTTTGCTTCTATCTCAGCCAAAATCTGATCCCTGCTCATTTTCCAAGGGGGAATTTCATCCTTAGGTGCTTCACAGTGCGAGCACAGGTGGAGAGAGGACTGGAAGACTCAGTTGTTCCTTTCTCCTCCCTGGAAATTCTCATTGCTGCCTGGCCTGAAACATAATGATACATTTGATAAAAGACAAAACACATCTCACTTTTTAATTCTTTTTTTTTTTTCCTTTTGAGAGAGAGACGACCTCCATAGTAAAACTTTGTGGAAAAAAAAGCTCAAATTAAAAGTCATTTGACAACCACCTTGGCTTCCAACACGGGAACACATAATGGCCTTTTTGCAGAGAGACTTGCTGAAGTCTGCCTCAAAGCACACCAAAATGGTTTTCCACACCTGATTACTCACATATTCACCAACTATTTTGTCCCTACCTAATTATAAAAACGAGGAGGCCAGTGATACCATGTTTTGAAAGTCCCTGGAAAGCTGAGCTCAGCTTTCAGTTCAAATGGCTTCAGTTCTTTCTCTCTCTCTCACCTGCCTCCAGCACCTTTTTACTCCCCCACATCCACCAGATGGTCCACAACATGCGCAGCCATCCGGGCTGGGGGGCCTCAGTAGTGCAGGGAGATGAGCTGCTGCATCCATCCATCCATCCGTGGAACAACGGCCCTGCTTCCTCTGGTCCTCTCCTCTGAACTCACTGCCAGAGGGCAAATCCTTTCCCTGGCTCTAGTGGAGATGAACATGCCCAAGTGCTGAGCCATCAGGTCCCCAGACATGCAACCAGGAGTACTCAGGATGAGCCAAACATGGGAAAGCAGCTCTCAATCCACGTACTGGGTCCGTCCTAAATAAGGGATGTCCACGGACTGGATGATCCGGCCCGCCGTGCGCTCCTCAAAGATGACAATCTGCACAGGGAGAGAGAAAATTCTGTCTTACAAAGCCTTTTTAGGAGGAGGGGAAGGAAGCACCATTTAAAGAGATCAGTCAGTGTGAGTCTGAACGGTGACTGAGACTCTGCCGTGGCACCACGTGGTGCAGGAACGAAGCAGCATCACATCAGGTTTGTCTCCATTTCCGACTTGAGGCAGAGCTGTGAAGCTCAGCTGCCATCCCTTCAGCCCTCCGTGGCTGTCAGAGCCAGAGCCAGCTTCAGAGCAGCACCTTCCCTGATTTTCACAGATCTTAGGGGGTAACACTGTCCCTCCCCTCTATTGTGCTGGCTTTCAGCTAAAGAAGGATAACTGCTGTCCTGTGCACGGCTGGCTCTTTGGGACACGATCTTGCTAAAGAAGGATAACTGCTGTCCTGTGCATGGCTGGCTCTTTGGGACACGATCTTGCTAAAGAAGGATAACTGCTGTCCTGTGCACGGCTGGCTCTTTGGGACATGATCTTTAACAACCCCAGCAGGTACAGAGCAGTCCCAGCAGAGCCTCTCACCTCGTTGCCCCCTCTCCGCAGCCAGGGCCCAGGAAGGTAAAGTGTTTCCTGAGGTCCAATCTTCCAGTATCTTCCCAGGTTCTGACCATTGACAAACACCACTCCTTTTTCCCAGCCCTGCAATCAAGGCAGAACACGGAATTACTGATGCAGCTCTGCTGCCTCGTTAGCATCCCCACAGGAAACCAAATCTGCTTTCACACTTGCATTCTTTCCAGCCACTTTCTGCAAGTTTTCTGCTTGCTTTCCCTGTGCAAATCCCTGCAGCCAGGAACATTTAAACAAGCCCTGTTGAACAGGAGTTATCCTTAACAGACTCATTAAAAGGATAAAGCTTTCAAAAATGTGCAATTTGCGATTCATGCTTGTACAGGAAATTTCATCCCTTTGAACAAACAGGCCTTTATTCCTTCCCAAGCATGAAATATCTGCCCTCACCTCTTTCCCAGGTGACAGAAATACTGAATTGCTGCTGGCTGGCCTGATTTACAACAAATATGATTGTCCCAATAAATGGGAAAGTGAGCAGGACAGTAAGGATGGGCACGAGCCTTGGCTCTAAGGGAGGGAAATCAGAGGAGGAAGTTTAATAATACTTAAAATCTCATCTGAAGTTCTATGCAATCTCCCACAGAAGGATGACAGGAATGCTAACTCCCATGCCATGGCCACAAAGAAGTGACTCTTTCCATGTCACACTGAGGGATTAAAACAAGGGCCTCCTTTATTTTCTGTGCCCATTACTCCTCTGCAACGAGAAAATCGCATTTGTATGCCAATAAAAAAAGACTGAAGCGGTCACTGGCAGCCCTGCAGGGTCAGTACTGCACGTGTTTTCTCATCAGGACTCCTGCAGGCTGAACAGAATTACCTGGAGGAGCCTTTCACACCCTCAGAGTAATTCCCTAAGAGAGAGGAGTGGACTACACACACAGAGACCAGGCAGAGCTGTGGCACGAGTGCCTCTCTAAGCAGCTTTTTAAAAAACCTTGACCGAGAACAACCAGGACTTGCCTGTAGCTTCAAGAAGGTGTCCTGTGGCTGCTGCTCTATCCACAGCCTCCCGCGGAAAAACGCCGGCCCCACGAAATAATCCGGGACCGTGCTCCAGCCAGACACGTGCTGCAGGCTGCAAGAGAGGGACCATGCACAGGGCACTGGGGCCACCCGCCTCCGTGCCCAGGAGCCACCCACCTCCGTGCCCAGCAGCCACATCCCTGGCAGGCCAAGCTGGGGCACAAGAGGAGGATGCCCGGGGCTGTCACCACCTCTGATGCTTCACAGCAATGGGAAATACTTTTTATAAGAGCTTGTGGTGACAGGACCAGGGGGAAAGGATTCCAGCTGAAAGAGAGGAGGTTTAGATTGGGTATCTGGAGAAAATTCTTTCCTCTGAGGTGGGGAGGCCCTAGCAGAGGTTGCCCTGAGAAGCTGTGGCTGCCCCATCCTTGGAAGTGTCCAAGGCCAGGTTGGAGCAACCCGGGAGAGTGGAAGGTGTCCCTGCCCATGGCAGGGGTGGGATGAGAGGATCTTTAAGGTCCCTTCCACCCAAACCATTCTGGGATAAAAGTTCTGCTTCACGTTGTTTGCTGAGGATCCTTTGGATCTGCCAGGGTGCTTTAAAGGTCTGTGGCTCGCTAAAGGGAACTGCAGAACTGACAGGATTCAAACCAGACCTTCCTGCCACTGCTCCTGCTGAGCAACACAAACACATCCTTGCAAGTTTGCAGTAATTAAGGGAAATCTGACATTATTTCTTACCTGTGGCAACAATTTGGGAGCAGGACACGAGCAGAAGAGGAAATAAGGAGTGTAGAATCCCACAGAAGCCTTGAGCTTCTGTCAGAACATGTTCCCTCCGACCCTTACAAACGGCATCTCTTGGGCTCGGGGAAGTTATTGATCCAGCGCAGCCTGGCTGCTACTGAATTATTCAACTAAAAGCCTGTGACAGTTCCTTTCACAACACCCCTCTCCCTCCTCCCCTGAGGCGACTGTGAGCTGATTGTGTTTCAGTGCTGCTGGTCAGCAGCCAGAGCTGAGGGTAGTGGTGACTAATCTCGCTTTTGTTTGGGCATGGCAGCTCACTTGCTTTAATGCTCCTCACTGGAAATATTCCTCTAACACCCTGCAGTCCAAAAGGTCTGCGAGTTACCCCATCAATAAGAATTCTTCAGGTAGCCCCTCAGCACCTGGTAAAACTGTCCTTAGACTTTTCAGAATGTGGGCTTTTTTCTTTTAAAAAGCCGTTTCAGTTTAACGTGGCTTCTCTCCCCCTCCTACACAAAATGGGGCAGCTGTGATTTCTTGGGGGACGCACGTAAGTTGCTTTCTGGTATTAAAAACATGACTGAAAAGAGTGTCTCTGGATTGTGGCCAGAGTCCATAGGGCATCTGCTGCCTGAAACATTTGCTGAGGTTTTCTGTATGTGCTGACAGAGGCTCTTCAACATCCCCCTGCTAAATTTCCTTCCTTGAATTAAAGCAAAACAACATAAAAGAGAGGGAGCCATCTGGATTGTTAATGCACTATCAGTAGCTTTCTAGAATTAATCCATCCCTTGCCAGTCTGAATTACTAAATATATCAGCCAGATTGGTAATTTCCAGAAAGACCCAAAATTTCCAACATGTGGGCGTGTGGGGATCCTCCCCTTTGGGTAAGCCTGGCTTTTACCTACCTGGTCTAACCCTGCTGCAAGGAAATCTTTAAATCCTGCACAGTGGGATTAGATTTCTCCCTAAATACTGGTATGGATCAGCTGGCACCATTTCCTGCACTATTTCAGGCAAAGGTATCAGCAAGGAACTTATCAGTGCAAAAATCCACCTCCCCACTGTTACCTCAGGTTGCCTCATTTAGCTGCTCCCTGTTAGACACTGCACTGCTGGAAAACAGGTGGTTTGAAATGAGGAAGGGAAGAAAAAAAGTTTAAATCCCACAAACCTTTTCATGAAGGCAGGTTTCATCTCCAAACTGTAAATCTTGAAGTTCCTCAAGGGGGTTTTATTCAAGAAGACGTCACCAATTAAGCCTGCAAGAGCAATGGGGGTAATGAAGAGCTGAGGAGCAGCTAAAGCTGATGGATTTTGCTGTTTGGATCTGTGGAACAGCAGGAGATGGCAAGCAGCCACGTTCTGCAATGGAATTGGAGTCCATATGGCCCCACTGCTCACCCAGATTGAGTGGGGAGCATTACTAAACTTTGGCCTCTCCATTCTCTCCTTTCCCTCAGCTCGCCAGGGCCCCAAACCCCCTCCCAGCAGAACACACTGGGATGTGCTGGCCCAGCTGGGGTTCAGCGAGCTGGCCACGTGTAGATTTTTTGAAAGCAGTCACTCACTTCTCTAGCAGGCACAGCAAAACCTAACGTGGGCCAGCACTGATGCCCAGGGCTGGTCCAGGGCTTTTCATCCCAGGATTTGAAGGCACCTTAATAAGTTATTCACCTTTAGAACCCTCTTGTTAAAGTTGCTCTCCCTGAAGCAAAGCCTGGGTCTTCACACAGGCTCCTAATCACAGGGCTGAGGCTGCCTAGGCAGCACTGAGGTTTATGCAACTTTTCTGCATTAAATAAAATCGATACAGTCACATGCCTTACTCCATTAATCTATTTTATAGAGATTTTGCCCATAGTTCCCCACTAAAATAGAATCAACCTCTTTCAGCTCCACCACTGTGTGTGATAGGCTTGAGCATTTCAGTCAATTCTGCTCAGGGGGATGCAGTTCCCTCCTCCTGACACTGTGTGAGCTTTTAGATGGCGTGATCCTCCAATATCAACCCCCCAAGGGAAAACACAGATTAAAAAAGGTATTTTCCTTCCCTCCCTGTGAAGTAATATGCTCACAGAGCAAGAGAAAGGGAGCTGAGCATCACCTAGGAAACCTAGAGCAGAGCAAGATTCACTGATAGCCTTGGGTTTAGCTGTACCCTGATAAAATAAACCTAGGAGCAAGGCACTGGGCAGCCACTGCTTTTTCTCTCATCGCTCCAGACAGGGGTGAGGATGTTTTTTAACACATTCCCTCCCTCACACCATTTCCCACCAACTCCCAGTCCTGACCAGCACCACCAGAGCTGTGCTGGGCCCTTAGCTGGCTCCGTGCAAAGCACACGGACAGTTCTACAGCATTTACCCCCGGGAAGTCTCTGGGAGAGTTTGGGGGCACAGAACCGAACCCACCTTTCCTCTGCTCGTTCAGTGCCAGCCCATAATTGACGCGCCCCCGGTTCTCCACCAGGAGCCTCAGCTGCCTGAAGCCCTGCTAAAAACAAACGAGGAGGAGCATCAGCTGCAGCAGCCCTGCAGCAGCCCCAGCAGAGGCCAGAGGAGCTGTTTAAGAGGGGAAGTGGCAGCACTACCTTTGGCAATTTATAAATTCACTTTACAGTTCTCTATTGCAAACAGTGAGGAACCAGCAGCCTTTGCACGGAAGATTTCTGGGTATTTTTTTTTCCTCTCAGATTTTTAATTCCCATTTTGGTATCACCCACAGAGCCAGACGTGGAGTTTGACACAGGACAGGCTCATGTCATAAATTCTCCCACAAGCCTTAAGAACCACCAGTGCATCCACCCCTCACCTGCCCCTAGAGCCACCACAGCTCTGCTGAAATGTGCTCAGTCAATACACTGCTCTTAGTGCCAGCTTCTGCCAGGGTAAAACTGCTCTCAGAGCTAAAGAGGGACATTCCCCCTCATTTAATTTGAGACCCAAAAGCCTCCAAACCCCCTTAAAACCTGCTTTGTGCTAAGGAAAATGAAGCCTGCACGGATTTAATCTGCACAAACCAGGTACAGGTACTCAATGCTGCAGCTGTGGTAAGAAGGTTGGCAAATTTTGTGCAGCAAGGGCTACAATAACTTGAATTTTCTCCACGGAAAAGCATTCAAACTTCACTCTTCAATCATAAATGGTAATTTGGCAGTGAAATCCCACTATTCCACTGGTTTAGTGACCCTGTTACCCACACCCTGAGCAATCTCCAGGAGTTACCTGTCCCTCAGGAATGGAGAGCTCCACTGTGTTGTAGTCCAGCTCCCCCACATACATGGTGTTAACAAACACCTGCAGAACAGAGCACAGGAGAGCAGAGCAACTGCTCATCAATTATGTCATGATCAGATCACTCAGGCTGTATTCGGGCAGGAAATTGTCTCTGCTTGAAACTGGGACTCAGGTGTCCATACCTGTGTCACTGTCGTGAAGGTGGGAATAAAATTACCAAAATATTCTCAGAACACTCAACATTCTGACGTTTAAAGATGTTACAAGTTTTAGCAGACTGGAACTGGAAATTTAATTAGAATTGATAAGAGTTTGGGGCTTAGCTGAGAACTGGAAAAAGTGAATCACAGAACCAATCTAAAATTTCATGTTTTCCCCCTATTTCCTGCCTCTCTGTCTGGACCAAAGCATTTCCACCCAACCTGAGCCCCTAAGGAGCCCTGTGCCCCTACCTGTGCCCGGTCCCGGACGTGGTCCCTGGTGTGCAGGTGGCCACCCCCAAAAATGACAGTCTCGTAGAGCACATATCCATAGGGCTGCCCAATGCTGTCGTTCAGGTGCAGATTCTCCATGTTCACAGGGATCTCTGACTTAATGGGCTGCAGAGGAAAAGCAAACTGAGCATCAGCAGTGGCCTCTCACATTAACAGACCACGCAGAGGCAGGTTTTCCTCTCTGCCACAGGTGAGAGCCTCCCGAGCTCTGCTCCAACCCAGATTCCCTCCTGACCCTAAGAAAGCTACACCAGAGCACCAGAAAAAGGAGCCGAGGACTTGCAAAACTGCAATTCCAACAGAACAGAAGTAGCAGTGGAAAAGCTGAGATAAAAGATTTGCTGCCTTTGCGTATCCTTGGCAAAAAAATTCCCCAACCTCACCCTTGTGGGATAACAAGGCAGAGCACGAATTGCTTTTTGCACCTATGAGGTGATGCCTTTTAGGTCTGGGATGCGTTAGAAGAGGTGTCACTACCTGTAAAAGTGCTGGCAACACATCCCAGAGAGAGATGTACTGGTGCAGCAGGATGGCACCGTAGGAGGCCTTGCTTTCAATCATGGGAGGCAGAGGAAGGGGCTGGCCTGCGATGCAGAAGGAAAAATGGAACAATGATTTCAGACAACACAAATTCAAGAGAACTCCAGACCTCCTGTGGTCCTCCCATCCTTAATTCCCAACCAAGCAGAGCCCCAGGGCTCCAGCAGAAGGGCTGGTTTAAATAATTCCCTGGTGGAGCACTGTGGGTGGAGCAGTGCTTTGGTTCCTGGGTTTGTAATTACCAATGACCATGCTGAAGAGCTGTCGCAGCTTGAAGAATTTGGATGTGTAGTCTCCAGCCTCTGTCAGCACAGCATCGTAATCTGGAAAAGCAGCACGTGGTTTAAAAACATAAAGCGGCTCTGGGACGCTCTTCATGCAAGAAATAAAAGCCCCAGGCACCATTTTCATGGCACTGTCTGTAGTATGGAAATCTGTACACTTTAATCTGAGTGAACATCACTAAACAGCCATAGAATTCCTTAATTTAGGGAAGAGCAATTCATCAAGGAGCAACGCACTTTCAGAGATCTAATTTGCACATATCCAGAATTTCACACAGGATAAAGTCAACAATTAACCATTTTAGCCAAGGGCTGTTGGGATGAAAAGAGATTTATGGTAAAATTTGACTTGGTAAAATTAAAAACTCGTGTCACCATCTCTCCCTAGAAAGAAGAGATATCAAGTCATCATCTGTGACACCTCTATTTACAATTCAGAATAAGGGAATCCCCCACATCCTGGAATGGGTTGGGAATTGGAAACACTAAAGAAAGCCCCGTTTTAGACAGGTATTTGCTTCTGAGCTGTGTTCCACCTCATCTCTCCAGGACAAAGTGGTTGTGCTGATGATTTCTCAGTGTTGCTGGTGACTGTCCCTAGCCCAGGGTGGTCAGAGCTGCACAGACAAGGCAAGGCAGTGAAAATAAACTCACCATAACTGGTGACATCTGACTTGTACTCATCAGCTTCCAAAGCCCCGTTCATGAAGCCGAAGTTGGTGCCTCCATGGAACATGTAGAGGTTGATGGATGCTCCTGTTTTGAGGATGCTTGCTACGGTATTCACCATCTCTGCAAGAAAAGGGCAGTGCCAGGGAGGCCACTCACCACAAATCTGGGCCAGGAACTCAAATCAGCCACGTTCTGGTCTCTGTCATTCCTGTGCAATCACCGTGATTTGTGTTGTGATTTGCACCTTGCCCTCAGTAAGGGCAGCACATCCACCGATGCATTAATGCATTCAAATATCCTCTCCTCCAGGTGAAAAAGGGTCTCCAGCAGGAATTTTGCTTTTAAGCAGCGGAGTTGCAAGGACTCCTCAGTGAGGCTCCTAAACCGAACACACTAATGACCCAATTACAAAGACAATTGCAGGAGGATGAGAGAGTCGTTAAAACGGGCTTCTACAGCTCTGTTTTCACTGCTCTGTAGATGCCCTGGGGATTCTGGAGTTGTTGGTTTATTTTTTTAGTAGTAGCCTTGCTAATGAGCTTTTAAGCCAGGGAGAAGGTGCTGCACTCACAAGGGGCTTTAACTCGCCACAAAACGTTCTACAAGAACAGCATTTGGTGCTCACCATCTGCATCAAAGACGTAGTGAGGGCCTCCCCAGTTATCAAACCAGCCGGTCCAGTACTCCATCACCATCTTCGGCTGGTCTTTCTGTGTCAAAAGAAAAAAGAGGGTTAAAATGGATTCAGGGCAGTCCTGCACTTCACCCCTTTTTTCTAGAGAAGCATTGTTCAAATCCGGTGTGGTGACGTGGTTTTACAGGAGTGTTTTCTTCTCAACTGGCACCTAAGGAGCTCTGGGCATGTGAGGAACAAGAAGCTGTGGGCCAGCAATGCCCAGAACGGGCAAGCAAAGCTTTGTGCCTCTGCTAGTCACAAAGCACACACCACAGAGCACACAATCAGGTGCTATCAAACACCTCTGGATGCTGCTGTCGGGGAGAGCTGCAGCAAAGAGACAAACCAACTGTCAGTGTTTAGTTTCTGCTAGAAACACACATTTATAAATGTCTGCTTATCTGCCACGCCACTGCCAGCTGAGAGTTTGCAGGTGCAGGGCAGCCAGTGCTTGCCAAGGTACAGCAGCAGACCTGAGCTGCTTAATGCCTTTTTAATGCTGCATACGGTGCTGGCAGGGAAGAATTTGCAGGAATTAGGTCTTCATTAAAGGCTCTGCACACAGAGCAATTGCTTCCCATTTGTCACTGCCTGCCAGCTCCCTGAGCTCCTGCAGGATCCCTCCAGGTCCCATCACACGGGCAGGGCAATGCGTGCTCAGCCTGGCTGCCCCTCCAGCCCCCTGGGCTTTGTTTCCAGCCAGTTTTGCCCTTTGTGTGACAGGGGCTTTGTCTGATGCCGCAGGAATCGGCTGAGGTAAGTGGCATTGAAGAAACTTGTGTTTCATTAGGAGAAAACAACTGCCTGTAATCATCTGAACGCTCTCGCTCTTGGAAATGCCTTTAATCAATCCATCCCCAGTAAACCAGTCAAAGAAGGAATTTTATCACCTTCTAGAACAAAAACCCATAACAAGGAAAAGATAAAACAGCTTCATAACCCCTACAAACACTTCCTATCTCGTAATTAGCGTGGCAAAGGAGGAGCTGCTTTTTTGGGCCACGTTGCACTCATTTGGTGGGGAAGGTGCCACCGTCTGTTCACCTGCAAGGTTTGGGGAATTTTGGAAGACTTAAAGGAGGTGAAAGCACTTCCAGCAGAGCCTCTTTTGCCAGTAGAGGAAAAGAAAACAAATGAAAGCTGTAGGATTAAACATCCAGCATGCCAGCAAGGCTTCCCTCCACAGCCAGGCAAAAGCCAAGGGAAGAGGTGAGAAGAGACTTGATCAGGGCTGGGGGCAGATCCCACCTGCCCACATCTTCCATTTGGAGCAAGCAGAGCAACGGGAAAAGAGGACAGAGGGTGTAAAAAGAGAGACAACCCATCACTGACCCCAAAACTTGCCATTCCCTCACCACTCCCTCATCACAGTCAGGATACTGTTCACACCAAATGTTCATTAGGCAATTAATTAATTAATTCCCTCCCTGATTCACACCTCTGACAGCACGGATGGGTTCAAGGTGCTCAGGTGACCACTAAAACTTCATAAATCTACATCAAACGAGGCCCTGGAGATGAACACCCATCACAGTGCACAGAAAGACCTGCAGCACGTCAGCAGTTTGCAAAGAGCACCCACAGCATCGGGGTGAAAGAGTCTGGGGAAAAGATGATGGAACTTCAACAGAGAGGTCACACAGCTGTGAACTGGGATGCTCCTGGGTGTCCACAGTTGAAGAAGTCCAACCCCTAACAGCTAAACACAGGGCACAGCTGGTGAAAAGCCTTTTTAGAAGGTGCTGGAGAACCTGACACTTAAATCCTCCTTCCCTGGTTCCGGAAGGATTTGGCCTAATGAGAAGGAAGCCCCAAGCCAACACACAAATCCCAAACAGAATCTCAGCGTTTCTAGTTCTGGAAAATATGGATGAACAAAGAGCTTCTGCATCTTACCTGTACTGTGTCCAGGTATTTCAGCAGCCCAGGCTCCAGTTTCTGAAAGTTAACAGTGGCCAGTGCTAGTGGGAAAGGAAAAATGGATTAATTTACACTCATCCAAAGTGTCTAAAGGATCATCTCCTTAGGCCTCAGGCCAGCAGGAGGGAACTGCAACACCTTCTGAACCCCCAAAATAACCTCCTCAGAAATTCCCCATCAAAGGCTCCACTTGGCATGCAGAATCCAAGCGGACCACAGCACACAGTGGAATCCTCACAGGCCATCTTTCAGCTCTAATGTGCAGAGATGTTAGAGAGAGAGCATCAGAGCAGCTCCTGGGGTGTCACCAGCTCTAATTAGAGCCTCTAAAGCACTTGAGATCCTCACTTAAAAGGCACCACATAAAGGCAAACTTATTAGAAAGTCCTGTGTGGATGCCACGCTGCTCTCCCAGGCTTTAGCTGCAGGAATCCCTACCCAGGCAATATCCTACAGCTTGTCATGTCTGTGGGGGTGAGCGAGAGCAAGCACAGGACAAGGGAACCACTGAGAACTGGAATTGGAAGAATTCTCTGTGCTTCTGCCCATCTTCATGCTCTGGAGTGGGAACAGCTGCCTGCAGGACAGGACACACTAATCTGGGATCAGTGTCCCAGCCCCTGGCACACATTTCAACCATTTTCATCTCTCCCAGCCCTTGGTCCCGCTGATATTTCTCCCAAACAAACTCTGCAAACGCAGCGGCGATGATGTGATTCGGCATTAAAAATTGACTTCTAACAAGAGAGCTGGTATCAAACCCAGCCCCAGTTGTGTCAGGCAGAGCACTTCAAACAGAATATTTACAGAAGAAAAAGCTCACTTCTCACTATTTATACCTTGATTTTAATAGGCTGACCTATGTAGTGCGCTGAGCTGATGAATTCAGCACGGAAAACATGAAGGGAGAACAAAATAAAACGTGGATTAAAACATTAGCTGGCAATTCTGAAGGAGAACGTGCCCAGCTCTGCTTTTCATGCAGATTTCAGCACACCATGAGAAAGAGAACCAGAGCCTTATTTATCCTTCTCACGGGATGTTCTTTCCACACACCCACAAACACACACAAGGTGTCCCACCATGGTCCTTCAGCCACGGCCTGGAGGGACAGCAGAGGCTTGGTCACCCAGGAGCTCCCAGAAGGGCTTTAGCAGGTCAGATCAGCTTGGGATTCTGGCAATCAGGTTGGTTTGGGTTGGAAGGGACCTTCAAGCTCATCCCATCCCACCCCCTGCCATGGGCAGGACACCTTCCACTATCCCAGGTTGCTCCAAGCCCCGTCCAGCCCGGTCTTGGACACTTCCAGGGATGGGGAATGATTCCTGCCTCTCCTTCAGCCCCTTCCTCACTGCCCTGCTGCTCCTCCCCTTGGAGCCCTGGCCTTGCACACATCTGGCCAGTGACACGTTGGCTGTAATGAGCAGATTGCTGAAGTTCAATAAGTCCAAGT
>VWPU01012616.1:0-40113 GCA_013398955.1 Callaeas wilsoni
GCCCGGCCGCCCCCGCCGCCGCCATGGGGTGCACGCTGAGCGCCGAGGATAAGGCGGCGGTGGAGAGGAGTAAAATGATCGACCGCAACCTGCGGGAAGACGGCGAGAAGGCGGCCAAGGAGGTGAAGCTGCTGCTGCTCGGTGAGGAGGGGCCGGGGGGGGAGAGGGGAATGGGGGTTTCCGGTCTCAGGAGGGATTTTGGAGGGGCCAAGGGGGGCCTCCGCCCTCAGGAAGGAGTTTGGGAATGGAGAAGGGGGCGTCCCTGGGTGCGCTGAGGAGAGTCCCGAGGGATCCCTGGAGGGGCTGAGAATGGTCCTGAGGAATCCCTGGTCCCCTTCCGAGGGAGAGGGCATGGCTTATCCCATCCTTGTGGGGGCGAGGGTGTTCCGAGCTGTCCTGGGATGCGGCCCTTGGGCTTTTCCCGAAGGGATGTCTCCTCCATGTCCCGACGGAATTTCCGCGTGCTCCCTCCTGGCTGCTCGGGGCGAGGGCGGTCCCTCCCCGGTGGGATTGGGCCAAGGCTGGGAAAGGCAGGTCTCATCCCGCGGGTCCGGGCACGGAAGGGACGGAATGCTGGGGCTGGAATTAAATTCCCGGTCACGGAGTGGGGGGAAAACGGCTCCGGGTGTCTGTGCATTTGGAACCAGCGGAGGTGGGAGATCCTGGGGGGATTAAGTGCATGGGAACAGGAGGTGTCAATTCTCTGCCTTTTGGCTTTTTCTCAGGATCTGGGAAGAGCGGGGTGGAGGATTTCCCTTGAGGAAGGGTGGCAGATTCCCTTTAGCAGAGTTTTGCTGTGTTCGGTCTGTGTTTTGGAGTTCCTGGAGATGATGATGGGAACTCAGAGGAGGCGCAAACTGCCCTCCCTGAAGGCTGGGGGAGCAGATTGAGATGAGATACTGAGGAGAAATTGGATACTGGGGAGAAATCCCTCCTTGTGAGGTGGGGAGGCCCTGGCACAGGATGCCCAGAGCAGCTGTGGCTGCCCCAGCCCTGGAGGTGTCCAAGGCCAGGTTGGAGATGGCTTGGAGCAGCGTGGGATAGTGCCCATGGCAGGGGATGCACTGGGATGAGCTTCCAGCCCAAACCAGTCTGGGATTCTGGAATTCTGTTCAAATCCTCACATTTTACAAGCACCACTTGGGGCTGATGAACCATCTGCTCATGCTGGTCTCTCTTTTCGAGGTCTGGGTGTATATTTTTGGTTATCCTGATTTCTTCCGTCTCGGAGGAGACAGATGGAGTCTGTGAGGATCCGAACAGCAGCACTGAGTGGCTCTTGTTAGAGCAGGATGTGTTAAGGAACTATCCTGCTCCAGGAATCCTTTTTCTTTCCCATTTAGCCCGTTTTCTTTGGTCCCTGCCGGAGCTGCTCCAAGTTTTGTACTTGGTGTGTGCATGCAAAAGCTCTTGGCTGTGTGTCAGGAGAATCCTTTGTTCTCCAGGTGTTTGTTTTGGTGTTAATAAGCAACACTTGCACATTCCCTGGCTGGAATAATTCTTTCCTCGTATTTTTTGTATGACATTTTTTCCAAAGCACCGAAGGCTACGAGGC
Organism: Callaeas wilsoni; assembly: GCA_013398955.1. Lineage (NCBI taxonomy): Eukaryota > Metazoa > Chordata > Aves > Passeriformes > Callaeidae > Callaeas > Callaeas wilsoni. The sequence goes on from VWPU01012616.1 coordinate 1,556, forward strand.
TGAGATTGGTCTTATCAGCAAACATGGAATGGGGGGGACTATCCCAAAAAATTGTACAATCATCAGCTGGAATGTGTTAAAAACCAGGCGAGGCTTTAGAACTCAGAGCAGCAGCTGATTTTGGGTCGCTGTTGGCTTTGGATGGCAGGAAAATTCCTGCATTTCCTGGTGTGTCTTCAGGTGAGGAGCTTTTTAGGAATAATTGGAATGTTGATCTGGACCTGCCTCTGGATCTACCTCATCCCAGGTCAGGTTTGCACCTGGCTGTCACTTGCAGATCTCTCTCAATTATTTCTTGGTTTTAAAACTGAGTTTTAAAACTGAGTGTGGTGATTCCTGGGAATACCAGGGAATGCTGGAATCTCCCCACACACATCCTTCTTGATGTGCAGGTAAAGCAGAACAGGGAATTCCCAGGAGAAATTATCTGCAGTGGGAACATCCTTTCAATGAGGCACTAGAAGCCAGTGGAAAAGTCCATGAGGATTTTTCCATTGGTTGAGGAAGGGTTTTTTATCCCACATAAAACTGTCTGGATCTGCAGGGTCTCGTGTCTTTCCCTGAGCGGTTTCTGCCGCTCTCAGAGAAGGCTGGTGAAAAAAGAATGGATTTTTCCTGAAGTTTGGAGTCCACACGTCCTTCCCAGCTCCGTTAAAAGAGCTGCCCCAGTTTGAGATCTGCCGAGTTGGGATGAGCAAGGAGAGGGCTGTGCCTGTGGAGAGGGAGCTGGATCCTTCCCAGCTGGGGCGTGAGGAGGCGGGGATGGACCCGGAATCTGGAGGGTTGGGAGAGGAGAGGGAGGAGAAGGCAAATACTGTGAAATTTGGGAGAGGAGAGGAAGTGAAATACAGCCCAAATGAGGAGATTTGGGAGAGGCATCAAATACACGTGAAAATCAGGAGATAAGTGGGAGAGGAAGTAAAATACACCTGAAATCAGGAGGTTTAGGAAGAGAAGAGAGGAAGGTAAAGACACTGAAAATTGAGGAATTTGGGAAAAAAAGAGGAAGTAAAATACAGCCAAAATGAGAAGGTCTGGGAGAGGAGAGCAAGGGTAAGGCAAATATACCCAAAATTGGGAGGTTTGGTAGAAGAGAGGAAAGCAAATACAGCTAAAATTGGGAGATTCAGGAGAAGAGAGGGAAAGGAAGTAAAATATACCTGAAATCAGGAGATTTGGGAAGAGAAGAGGAAGGCAAATACAGCCAGAATTGGAAGATCTTAGGAAAGGAAGTCAAATACCCCAGAAATCAGGAGATTTGGGAGAGGACAGGAAGTCAGAAATCCCCAAATCACAGTTTGGGTGTGTTTTCCTTTCTCCCCTCCATAACCCTTCTCTTCTCTTGAGCAGGGGAGGAAGGAGAGAGAATTCCAGGTGTGTTCCCTTCTCCCGGGAGCTTTGGCTTGATTTTTTCAGCACTTTCCAGCTGGGAGAGGGTTCGAGTGCTGGAGGAAGTGGCCCCAGCAGCTGGATAACTGCAGGACTGCTGGGATAATGTTCATCTGGAGCTGCTCCTGGCAGCTTCTCCTCAGGGATTTCAAGTCCCTCTGTGGTGTTTCCCTTTCACAACGCCGAAGTTTGTTGAGCAATTCCAAGTTTTGGGGACATTTTATAAGACAAATGAAACCTGAGTATTGAATAATGACGGACCCTGGTTGTCACGACCCTGTGGGATGTAGTTATTGTTCCATGTGGGAATGCCACCGGCAGCTCCGCTGGCATCGGCACTGGCACGGTTGAAGTGACGGCAACCATGGGTTCACTCTCTGGAACAGCAACCTGGGAGGCTGGGAACAAGCTGGGAATGGCCCAGGAGCCCTCACCCCCATGTCTCTCCTCTTGTTTGGGCCTTGGCAGGCACATCCATGGTTCTGCTGCTGGGGAAACCTGGCAGATTTTTCCGGCTGGGATGAGCAGCCACAGGGAGGAGGGTGCTGGACTGTTCCTGGTTGGGTTAGGAGCTAACCCAGGTCCTTCGCTCCGCTTCCGGTGCCTTTTCAAAGGTCTGGTGTGTCGTTCTGGGCCGTGTCTCAGGGGTTTGTGCGACCCCAAATGGTAAAGCTGGATTCCAGAGCTGGCCCATTCCCAAATCCCTGTGTAAGTGGCATTTTTGTGGCTCTGGCTCTGTGGATGCACCAACATTGGACTGTTTTTGCCCAAAACACCGTGTTACCCAGCCTGGACAGCTTCCCCAGCTTTGGATATGCTGTATAATTATGTTGAAGTGGTGCTGCTAATTAATGCAAAAACAATTAAAAGCATAAGTTTAAAATAACCTTAATTTGCATAATTCACCCTCCTCCACTGCTCCAGGAGCCCTTGGCTTTTTCCTGACACTGATTTTTCCAACCTTTTTTCTTTCCTGAATTCCCCAAAGCTTCCTCAGGAGTGTTTTGGTTGTGTTTTGGTTTAAGGTAGGAAAGTTTTTCCTGGGGATGCAAATCCAGGCAGAGCTGGTGCTGCAGTTAATGATATCGTTAATTGAAGTGGCTCTTCCCAGAGCACAGCAGCTGTGCTTTGGATCCCTATTCCAGAGGATCCATCTGGGGCTTGGACCTGGCTGCTGCTCAGCTCTGGAGCTACCGAATGCCCTCAGAATGGTGATGCAAAGCTCTATGATGGGGCGTTGGTCTCCAGATGTTGTCCCAGCAGTGGCTGCTGCTCCAAGTGTCCTTCCTTGTGGCATCTGATGTAGGAATCCTGCTGAGGAGGCTGCAGGGAGCTGTTGTTTCTCTGATCTTGATGGTGTCTGGGTCTGCTGGAGGTTCCCGGTGACTCGTGGCCGTGGGAGGGTTCTCCTCACCCCCTTCACAAGGACCTGGCTCAGGCCAGACTGCACCAGGGAACGTTTAGGCTGGATATCAGGGAAAACTTCTTTGTGGCAAACGTTGTCCGGCCCTGGCACGGGCTGCCCAGGACTGTGGTGGAGTCTCCATCCCTGGAAATGCTCAAAAACATATGGATGTGGCACTTGGGACATGGATTAGGGGTGGACATGGCAGTGCTGGGACACGGTTGGACTCAATCTTAGAGGGCTTTTCCAGCCTTAACAATTCCATGATTCCATGATCATAATTCATTTGATAGCAGGTCAGATCCCTTTGAAGACACAACTCTTCTCTGGGCTTTGAGCTTCATGGAGTTCTTTCCACAGCTGCACTGGAGGCTGGAATTTCCCCGTCCTCAGGTGTTGGAGCTGCAGCTTCCACCCATTTCCCCACCTTTCTCTGTGTACCTTCCCCTTGATTTTCTGTTCTGCTCTTTTCCCACCGAAACCAGATACAGGGCAGGCTGTACTTGGTGATACTCCTTATCTCCAGAGTGCCTGAACCCCTCGAGTTTTTCAGGAATCAGCTATGATTTATTTAATCTCCTGAAAAAGAGATTTTGTCCCACTAGGGTCAAACGCCCTCTTTTCTGCACAATGCCATTTTCCAGCTGTGGGATGGGAATTCTTCTGTCCGCTGTGTCAGGTGTATGTCGTGTGCTTGTGTCAGGACACACGGGTGAGTGTCCATGCCCAGCACTGGGATTTGGGGATGGATAGTTTCCAGCAGACAGCTTGGTTGAGGAATTGTGATTCCATCTATGCTCCAAGAGCCCTCTGGATATGGTTCAAGTTTCATTAAATTCTAAGACAGCATTGAAATAACTTTTCTCGGAAGAGCAGAGGGAGCTGTAAAGAGGAATTTTTTAATTAGATCGTGGATCTAATCTTCTGGAAGTTTGGAGTGAGCAGAGCTGTGCCCGCGCCTCCTGGGCTGCAGCGGGCACTTTTTCCCTGCAGAAGTGGGATTGGAAAATGGCCTCTTAATGATTTAAATGGGGTTTGGAGCTGAAATGAGGGACAGATGCCGATTATTTTTCCAGCACGCTCTCTGTGGTGATCCCTGTGCTGTCTCCTTTGTTCCTGGGGATCCAATGCCTGGCTCTTGTTTCATGTTTTCCCAGTTGGTGTTCGGTCACTTCAGAGCTTCCTTTAACCTTCTCTGGTTACCGGGGTGGTACTGCCTGGGTCAGCTTTAGAAACAAACACTGGCAATGCTGTTGGAGGCTGGCCTCCTGGTTGGAGCTCGGCGTTGGGGTCTCCGTGCCCCGCAAGCTCCCGGTGTCTGGGGAATGAGCTTCTCCCTCAGCAGGAGCTGCCGGGCAGGGAGAGCCCGGCTGCATGTTTGGAACAACTCAGGATTGTTGTCCCTGCAGGAAATTCTGTGCATGTTTGACTTTTAAAAATGGGCCCAGCGCAAGGTGGGACTTGATAATCAGGAAAACTAAGGAATGTCTTTTCCAAGCCCAGCTCTTCCCACTGTTCCCTCTCTTTCCAAGTTACCTGTTGCTTTATCATCCAACTCCCATTTTACAGGCCTTGCTTGGCTGTTTCTCTGCTGTCGCCACCCAGACTTAGATCCAAAGACACCAGACCTGGCCTTGTTATCCTGTATCTCCGAGCACATCCATTCATCATGTAATCCTGGAATAGATTGGGTTGGAAGGGACATTAAGGCTGTGGGCAGGGACACTTACCATTTGCCCAGGCTGCTCCAAGCCCTGTCCAGCCTGGCCTTGGACACTTCCAGGGATCCAGGAGCAGCCACAGCTGCTCTGGGCACCCTGTGCCAGGGCCTCACCACTCTCATAGGGAAGAATTCCTTCCCAATATCCCATCTAACCCTGCCCTCTGCCAGTGGGAAGCCATTCCCTTTTGTCCTGTCACTCCAGCCTTTGTCCAAAGTCCCTCTCCATCTCTCCTGGAGCCCCTTTAGGCTCTGGAAGTGGCTCTCAGGTCTCCATCCTTGGAAGCATTCCAGGCCAGGTTGGACGGGGCTTGGAGCAGCCTGGTCTAGTTGAAGGTGTCCCTGCCCCTGGCAGGGGGTGGAATGGGAAGGGCTTTACAGCCCCTCCCAACCCAAAGCATTCCGTGATTCTGTAATCCCCTGGGTGTGTGGATGAGGAGCTGTCGGGGTCGGGGATGCTCAGGAGGCTGGACACGGTGGTTTGTTCTTCAGCCAAGAGCCACACGAGGCCTCTCCGTGGGGGTCTCCAGCCACACTGCGTGACAACAGCCATAATTCCTTCAAAACACTCCTGGGGGAGATCAAAGAGCTGGAAAAACAAATTCAAATCTGAGGTCTGTGCTGGACCTGTGCTCACAGAATCCAGGATGATTTGCCCGGGAGGGATTTTAAAGCTTATCCCGTTCTATCCCCTGCTGTGGACAGAGGCACCTTCCACTAGACCAGGTTGCTCCAAGCCCCATCCAGCCTGGCCTGAAACACTTTCAGGGATGCAGCAGAGGGATGTTTGCTGCTGGTTTGTGGTTATTTCAGCAACTCCTTAAGGGATTTCTCAGAACTGTCAGTGGTCACTCAGATCTGGGTGTAGGGGACAGATGCAGGTTCCTCCAGCCTGATGTTTCCCAGGAATGGTGCAGAATTCTTGGAGATATTTCAACCTTCTGAGTGGTCATGAGATGTTTTTAAGCTTTAAAGTAACTGTCACATGGTTAATTAAAGCAGGATTGAGGCTCCGGTAGTTTCAAGGCAAAAAGGAAAACCCCTCTATTCTGGAGCCAGTCGGGGAGAACTGGGAATGCTCAGCCTGGAGAAGAGAAGGCTCCAGGGAGAGCTCAGAGCCCCTTCTAGTGCCTAAAAGGGCTCCAAGAGAGCTGGAGAGGGACTTGGGACAAGGGCCTGGAGTGCTGGGATGAGAGGGAATGGCTTCCCACTGCCGGAGGGTGGGGTTAGATGGGATTGTGGAAAGGAATTGTTCCCTGTGAGGGTGGTGAGGCCCTGGCACTGGGTGCCCAGAGCAGCTGGGGCTACCCCCGGAAGTGTCCAAGGCCAGGTTGGATGGGGCTTGGAGCAACCTGGGCTAGTGGAAAGTGTCCCTGCCCATGGCAGGTTGTGGAATGGGAGGGGATTTAAGGTCCTTTCCAACCCAAACCGTTCCAGGATTCCTTCTATGATTCTGAATCTTCCGCTGGGGCTGCTGCTCTTCCTGTGTGTCTTCCAGGTACGTTTTGGTGGGAAAAGCCCTATCAGCTTCAGCCCATGTGCTCCAGCAGGCCCAGCAGTGCTTGGAATGTCACTGAAGTCATCCCAGGACTAATGTTGCTTCTGTTTTCTGTTCCTTACCCAAGCCTCCATTTTTATTTCCTCTGAAGGCAAGGATAGCCTCAAGTGGTTTATCCTGTCCCATTGGCTCCTGTTCCCTGTGCAGTGAGGCTGTAGCCAGCCCATGTGCCGGGTTTTATTTGAATATATTGTTTTTCCCACCGTTCTTGTGGAACTCAAAGTTTCAGCCTAATCTCTGCTGGTTCCTGTTGACTTCCAACAACAGCTGGATTTTTCAAGCCTGGTGGTGCAACACTGCTGCTCCTTTCTCCAGTGTTGTTCCCTTCCTCCTGATTCCCAGTGCAATTCTCTTGCTGCATGTCATTCTGTGGTATCCTAGGGTTTTCTAGGTGTCCGTTGAAATAAAAAACCTTGCCAAGGGAATATGGGATCTGTGTTTTCAGGGATGGCAGCGATGCAAAGGTCAGCGTGTTGGGATACGCATTCCACACAGTGAGGCTGGAAGGAGGGAAGTGGCGAAGAGGATGAGGATTCGATAGTTCAGCTTTCCCCAGCTGTGGCTGCACGGGTCCAGGGGGTGCCAGAGGCTGTTGGGGAGATATTCCTCATGGAATACAATTCAGGAATGCAGTGCTGTGGAAAACGAAGGAGGACGTTGGTGGGTAAGGGGAGGTGTCTGTATTCCTTGTGGGGTGGGATGTGGGATGAGTGTTAATTAAAGCAAACGTGTTTATCGGGGAGATATCCATTGGGATTTAGGGTGATTTGAACAGCTCCTGCTCCACGCTTCCAGTGGCTCTCAAGCCATTGGATATTTTTGGACCTGGACTCCTCCCAGCTTGGTCGTGCCGTTGTTTTTGCCCCTTTCAGCCTGTCTGGGGGGAGCTGGTTCCATTTGGGATTTGGGAGCTGGAATCACAGCCGAATGATCCGGCATTACTTCCAACCTGCTCCTGATAGGGAGGGTCCTGTCACATTCCTGGGTCTGTAACTCACCCCTGGAGCTTCAAGTGAACCCCTGGGGTTATTCCCAAGCTGTTTAACAGGGGATGTTGGAACTGCTGAGAAATACCCCTGGATTTGGGAGCTCACCGAAGGTTGCAGCACCTCGGGAATGGACTAGTGGAGTTCCTGCCAAATCCCTGCAGAGTTTCTGAACTGGCTCTTGCTGCAGGTCCAAGCCACACCCATGTCAGGCCCTTCAGTTTTATCTTCCTCACTTGTTCTTTAATGGATTTTCCGGGTGCATCCCTGTTTCATCCCTGGAAGGATTTGTTTCAGCAGTGACCTGGTTTCTCTTCAGAAACTTGCAGATGTTCCAGGGCTTTTCCCCTTAATTGTGTGTGTGGAACTCCTTTCCTGAAGTACAGTTTAATGCAGTTTTGATACAACTTCAGGGAAAAAAGCACTGAAAATAGGATTTTTAGGACTTTCTGGAGCAGGAAACGGGATGCTTGTGTCTGGAAGATGTAGGGAGTCTGACCTACCTCCTTGGAGAATTTTTAAAGCAGAAATCTAGGGTTGTGTGGAATTCCTCCCTTGGAATTCCCAGTCCCATCTGTGTTTTGTTGCTCTCTTCCCTGTAGTCTCCAGCGCATGGCCATGCTGAGCTGCTTGGCTTCCCATCTCCTGCTCCAGGAAATCCTCTGGCTTTCTTGGGGGAAGTGGTTGGATGATAATTTCCCTCCTTTGTATCCTTTGCTTTCCCAGGGCCAGTACTGATACAGCTGGAAAGCTGCTCCAGTTCCCTCCTGCTCTGAAGGGAGAGGGGATCTGGCTGTAGGAACTTGTACAGGGATTGCCACCCTTGGAGATGGAATTCCAGCACTTACATGCTGAGCTTTTCCCTAAGCACTTGGGGTGTTACTGGGATGGTTTGGGATGTTACTGGGATGTCACTGGGGTGGTCTGGGGTGTTACTGGGATGCACTGGGTGAGGTGTGGGGGTTTCCAGGAGCTGTGATGCCTCCTGCCTCCATCTGGTTTGCAGAGGGAATAGCTGAACGCTTGTGGAAGGATGCATTGAGGACAGGGGACACGACAGGATTGAGGACAGGGACACGATGGAATTCTTGCCCAGCGTGTCCATCGTGTGGGACAATCTCTGTAACAGATGAGCTGCTCTTTGTGTCCAGGGTGGGATAAAGAGGTTCCTTGCTGCTATTTTGGGAAAAGAGAAGGTAAGCCTTCTGAAGCAGTTTTTCCATGGAGTTGCGACATTCACGCTGAGGTCAGCCCCGGTTTCCTGTGGCAGAATGTGATCCCTGCGTGGCTGTGCTAATGGGAGCAGAAGAGAAAGGTTTGCTTTTCCTTTGACAGGCAGAAATGTGCCAGGAGCACTCTGATTTCCATGGGTTTGAATCCACTCTCACATCTCATGATCTTTGAGGTCTTCCTAGCTCTCCATCTAGTTCCTGCCTAAGATCCCAGAGTCGGAGGCTTGGCCTGAGGAGTCTGTAAGAATTCCAGTGTAACTCTAACCACTCTAGATGTGAATTTCTAGTGTGGAGCATCAGTTTGCTGTGAGTTGAAACAGTGTTTCAGTAGCATTTAAATTCCCATTTTTTATTTTCCTGCTGAAGGATTCAGCCACACTTGCATGGGAGTCCCCAGAGCTGGGAACGAAGGGTGCAGGATAAAAGCTGCCGAGTTGGTCCAGTACGGATCTCTTCATGCAAACCCTTTCCAGTGGGTTGGAAAAAGGGCAATAGCAGCTTGTCTGGTGTGAACACCTGCATGTGTTTAGAGAAGCATCAAAGGTCAGAAGTGAGACCTAGAGATGCTGAAATTCAGTCCAGATAGGAAGAGTAAAATGGGAATGATTGGCTGGAGTGGAGTGAGAGAACATTCCAGTCATCACATTCTATCCCCCTGCCATGGGCAGGGACACCTTCCACTATCCCAGGTTGCTCCCAGCCCTGTCCAACCTGGCCTTAAACACTTCCATGCCTGAGTCAGCCACAGCTGCTCTGGGCACCCTGTGCCAGGGCCTCCCCACCCTCACAGGGAAGAATTCCTTCCCAGTATCCCATCTATCCCTGCCCTCTGGCAGTGTGAAGCCATTCCCCGTGTCCCGACTCCCTCTCCAGCTCTCCTGGAGCACCTTCAGGCACTGGAAGGGGCTCTGAGGTCTCCCTGGATCCTTCTCTTCTCCAGGTGAACACCCCCAGCTCTCCCAGCCTGGCTCCAGAGTAGAGGGGCTCCAGAATTATGGTATCCCACCATTGTTTGGGTGGGAAGGGACCTTAAAGCTCATCTCACCCCTTGCCGTGGGCAGAGACCCTTCCATTAAACCAGGTTGATTCCAGGGATGAGGCAGCCACAGCTTCTCTGGGAGACCTGTGCCAAGGTCTCACCACCCTCATGGAATTTCTTCCCTATATCCCATCTAATCCTCCTTTTGTCAGTGGGAAGCTGTTCCTCTGTGTCAGACTAGACATGGGCAGTGTTAATCCCTTTTTTCCCTCGGCATTGCCCATCTCCTGGACCATCCCAGCAGGAGCTCCAGCCTTCCATTCCAGAGCTGGAGCTGGAGGGGAGATGTTTTTCAGTGAGTGTTAATGAGGTGCATTGTCTGGGTGGCTCTTGCTTGAGAGAGAGAGAGAACCTGGAACAACAGGAAAAACTTCTTTAGGAATAACAACTCACTGCTTGGCCGTGCCTGAGGAGCTAGTTTGGGGCTGTGTGTTGGTGAGGAGACAGTTCAGAGGATGTGAGCTCCTGCTTTCTCCCTCTCAAGTAAGGTATGAGTAACCTTGGAGAAGAGAATTCCTGCTCTACCAAGCAGTGTTTGGGGCTGAGGGAGGAAGGGAAGGGGTTAAAGGAATCTGGTTGGAATTAGTGTTGTATCAGCAGGGTTGGATCTGATGGGGTTGGTGACAGGTAGAACAGCTTGGCTGCGGCAGGAGAATATTTTGGGATAATCTGAGGAGGAAACGACAGTGAATGTGATGCTGAGAAGGCAGAACCAGAGAGATCATGCTGAAAGTCCCTTCTCAGTCTGGATTCGGGGCTGTTTGGGGACACCAGAGATTTGAAATCACAGCACTTGGATCCTGGGAATGTGGAGGGTGGCTGTGGGAAATAAAAATGAGGACTTGTGCCCTCCCAGGGTGGAAGTGCTGAGTCCACAGAGTGCTAATGTTTTCACACCTGACCAGAAACACTGAGCTGCTCTAGGAGAGCTGGGAATGTTCAGCCTGGAGAAGGGAAGGATCCAGGGAGACCTGAGATCTAAAGGGGCTTCAGGAGAGCTGGAGAGGAACTTTGGACAAAGGCATGGAGTGTCAGGACAAAGGGGAATGGATTCCCACTGGCAAGGGGCAGGGTTAGATGGGATATTGGGAAGAAATCCTTCCCTGTGAGGGTGCTGAGGCCCTGGCACAGGGTGCCCAGAGCAGCTGTGGCTGCCCCATCCCTGGAAGTGTCCAAGGCCAGGTTGGATGGGGCTGGGAGCAACCTGGGCTAGTGGAAGGTGTCCCTGCCTGTAGCAGGGGGTGGGACTGAATGGGATTTAAGGTCCCTTCCAACCCAAACCAGTCTGGAATTCTATGGGTGTTTTGTTCCATCTGGGCTCACCTGAGTCATCTATCCAAATCCAAGCAGGTCCAGCATCATTCCTTGCCTACAGCCAGCCCAGTTGTGCAGCTTGAGGAGTCTTGGGGCCGAGGAGCCCTCGGGCAGTGGCAGAGCCAGCTGAGCTGAGCTCCTGCTGCCACACGGAGTGAAGTCCTGGAGTTCTGCTGACTTCAGGAACACCGTGCCCGCTCCGGGCTGGGACAGGCATGGGGGCAGCTCTGCTTAGCTCCATGAGCCAGGATAGCTGATGGTTTGGAATCCCAGGGCAGGCGTCCACTGCCCTGAGCCACGCAGGAGGGACTTGGTTTGGGGGTGCTCTGGGATCTGGGACAAAAAGCTAGGAAAAACAGGGAACTTGCTGGGTTTTTTTGCAGCTAACCCCCCTATATGGATAACTGACCCCCCCAGGGATAACTGCACCCTCCCAGCTCTGCAGAGGTTTGGAAGCCAGGTATTCTTGACATTCCTTGAAGGAAGGCTGTTGGGATGCAGATGTGCCTGCAGCTCTGGGATTTCTCTGGAAATCAGGAGAGGGTCACTTCCCACCTGGTCGTTCAAGGCCTTTCCTGCCCAGCTCAGTAAGGGTGGGAGCATCTGGTGATGCTGGTGCACTTTGGCTGTCTTGGGCTGGAGTGAGGGATGGGAGCTGCTCTGTTGGATAAATCCTCATCCCAGTTCTTCACACCTTCCTCCCAGTTGGCTGCCCTTGCTGACCTGTGGAAACTGAGAAATCCCAGGGTTTTTTAGCAGATGAACTCATGGTGACTATTGGCATCTGTAAATAAAATCCGGGAAGGATGTGCCAGGACAGTCCAGTGGAACTCTACTACCAGCAGCAATGCACAAGGAATATCCTACTCCAGGCCCCATCAGCTTCTCTGTGGGAACTGGAAAAAGCACATCCTGCTCTTCCTTTCAGTTTCATGTGGTTAACTGGATGTTTTTTGTGCTTTTCAGGTGCTGGAGAGTCTGGGAAAAGCACCATTGTGAAGCAGATGAAGTAAGTGAGTGCAGGCTGGAACCTTTGTTTTTGTGTGAGATGGGATAAGAAATGTGTGGTGCTCTTCTGGTTTGGCTCTTGGGAATAATAACCTGGTTTCCTTCCAGGATTATCCATGAGGATGGCTACTCAGAGGAGGAATGCAAACAGTATAAAGTGGTTGTGTACAGCAACACCATCCAATCCATCATCGCCATCATCAGAGCCATGGGGAGGCTAAAAATAGACTTTGGGGAAGTTGCCAGAGCAGTGAGTATTCCATTTATTTCCTTAGCCTGAACTGTGTTAATGAATCCCGGAATTTCAGTCCGGGGCAGAATACGTTTGTTACAAGATAAAGTAGCAAAAAACCTGTCATGGCTTTAGTGTATTGTCAGTACAAAACATCAGTATTTTACTGAGGTTCTGGGTAAGAGCTTTTAGTAGTTTGAATGCTCAAAAAAAAAAAAATTCCCCAAATCTTTCTCTAAGTTACTTGAATTTTTGGGAATTTTGACTTTGAAATTTTGGGAGGTTTGAGGCCCTGCTTTTCCCCTCCCCTTTAGCTCTGCTCATTCCCTGGACTGTTTCTTGAGTTTATGTCCAGCACTTTGAGCTGGAAGTCCGGAAGCCTTGATCCCTGTGGTGGTGGGAAAGGCACAGAGTGGGAACCCTGGAAATGTGCAGGAGAAAGGAATTGGCAGCACAGGGCTGCACTGTGACAGTTCTGCCTCATGCTACAGTTGATGCAGCCCCAGATAGTTCCAATTTATGGTATTTGTTTTGGATTTATGGTTCCAAGTCCTGGCCAAAGGGCACATCTTCACTCACATGTTCACCCAGGCTGTTGTTCAGCTGCTGCTTCAAATCCTCCTGGAGGTCTCTTCCACCTCTCCTGGTGCATGTCGAAGCTGAGTTGGGATCTTGGAGCTGGAACGGGGAAGATGCTGAATCCAAGTCCTTTCTCAGTTACCTGCCCATGCTGAGGTGGCTTCACAAGAGCTGAATGCCAGGCATTTTCACCATCCTGAAGGGCAAAAACCTTGCCGTGCTTTCCCAGGAAAAGGCTGAGGATGCATCAAACCATGGAGTGACCTACAGAGATCCAGAACTGGGGTCCCTCTGCATTTTGGCTGTTAACACCTCGATGAAGTGGATTTGGGGTCAGCACCCTGAACTTGGCACATGCCCTGGACGGTTTGGGGTTCAGGGGAGAGGAGCCAGTGTTAGGATCCTGGGATAGTGGAAGGTCTCTCACAGCTCCCAGAAGGACCTGGCAGGTCTGATCAGAGTAGGAATAAAAGCAGAGGGGGTGATAGGGCCGTGTGGGGTTCCCTGTCCCAATCTGCTGGATAACTTGGACAAGAGAACAGTCCTGCTCTGCCTTCTCAGGGGGATTTTTCATGCTCAGATCCTGATCAGTGCATCCCATCTCCTGATGAAGTGTTTTATTAAAGAATCAGTCTCCCTCACTTCCGACAGCTCTAGCAGCAAAAGGCAAATCCTCAAAGCTTTGATCCCGTCATCTCTCAGAACTCACTTTTTTCCCTTTTCCCTGTGCTGTGCCACACCAACAGAGGTTTTCCAAGTGAAACCTCTAGTTCAGTTCATCGGTCTGTAGCAGCGCATCAGGATTCCCACCTTTTCTCTGAAACATTGCACCAAGTTACTGAAATCCCATGGTTTTGATGGGAATGGTGCCTTTGGAGCTTTGATCCCCGTGGAAGTGCTGTGGCCATCCCCGATCAGGGCATCTCACCCCACAGCCTGGAGTTTCTTCCCCAAAATATCCCTTTCTGGCTGCAGGAGGTGAACAACTCTGTGACTTGTGGGAGAAAACTGGATGGACTGGATAGTGATTAGTTAGAGCAGTGATTAATTAGATCCTGAGATGTTGGTGGGGAAGGTCTCCGTGGATGGACATCCCAAGATGTGTTTCCTGTCCTGCAGGACGATGCCCGGCAGCTGTTCGTGCTGGCAGGGAGCGCGGAGGAGGGAATGATGACGGCTGAGCTGGCTGGAGTCATCAAACGGCTCTGGAGAGACCCTGGAGTCCAGGCCTGCTTCAGCAGATCCAGGGAATACCAGCTGAACGATTCTGCATCCTAGTAAGGAATCATTGCCAGCTCCTGGGCTCTTCCCAGATCCCAGAATGGCCCAGAAGGGGCCGGTGTGGCTGGAGCAGAAGGGACCTGGCTGGGAAGGTCCTGTCTGCACTGGTCTGACTGGTGACACTGGGCTGGGCTCACAGGGGGATGCAGTGCTGTGTGTCTTCTTTCTATGGAGCATTGGGGAAAATCCCACATTCCTCGTTTTGTGCTTTGGTGAATTTAATCCTGGAGTGGTTTGGGTTGGAAGGGACCTCAGAGATCTCGTTCCACCCCCTGCTGTGGGCTTGGACACCTTCCACTAGCCCAGGTTGCTCCAAGCCCCATCTAATCTGGCCCTAAACACTTCCAGGGATGGGGCAGCCGCAGCGGCTCTGGGCAGCCTGTGCCAGGGCCTCACCACCCTCACAGGGAGGGATTTCATCTAATTTTGAAAAACGTGATTTTTGACAAATTTGCTGGTTTCATGGAGGAAACTTGGCATCTTGTGTTAAGGTGAACATGAGCCCAGGTGTGCCATGGGGGCAAGAGGCCAAGGGCACCTGGCTTGGATCAGGAACTGTGTCCCCAGCAGGATCATCCAGTGCCTGTCCCCTGTACTGGGCACTGCTGAGGCCCCACCTCCAGTCCTGGGGTCAGTCTTGGGTTCATCGTGACAAGAAAGACATTGAGGGGCTGGAGTGTGTCTGGGGCAGGGGCTGGAGCTCCAGGAGCGGCTGAGGGAGCTGGAAAGGGGCTCAGCCTGGAGAAAAGGGGGATCAGGGGGGCCCTTGTGGCTCGGCACACCTCCCTGACAGGGGGGGGCAGCCGGGGGGGTCGGGCTCTGCTCCCAGGGAACAGGGACAGGAGGCGAGGGCACGGTGTCCTGTTGTGCCAGGGAGGTTCAGGTTGGACACCAGGAAGAATTTCTTCATGGAAAGGATGGTCAGGCCTTGGAAGGGGCTGCCCAGGGAGGTGATGGAGTCCCCATCCCTGGAGGTGTTCAGTGAACTCCTGGACGTGGCCCTCAGTGCTCTGTTCTGGTCTGTTGACAAAGTCAGTGGTTGGCCTCGGTGATCCTGGAGGTATTTTCCAAGCTCAGTGATTCTGGGATTCCGTGGAAGTGGCAGGTGCTTGGCTGTGTCACCTCCATTGTCCCTGCAAAGAGGAGCAACACTCCTAAAATTTGAACTGCCGCTTTCCTGACGTTCAGCAATTTCCAAAATGGGATCCCCTCACCTGGCAGGTCAATATTCCCAGTTTTGTCCTTACAGCTTTCCCTTTCCTCCTGTCCCTGTGCCTGGCACCTCACAGCAATGCTGCCTCTAAACTGTTCTGATTCTAAGATCTTCTTGTCCTGGTCCTGAAATCAACACAGCTGCTGAACAACTGGAAGGTTCTGAGTAGACAAACAGGCTGCTGATGGAATTTTAGATGAAATGCCTCATCTTTTTCCAAGGGCAGGTTAGTGCAGGAAGGGGAAACTGTTCCTTTGATGAGCAAAACAGTTGTTGGTTTTTTCCTCCCTTTTTTTTTTTAAAAAAACTCACATATTTGGTCTCTCTACAAAAAATGTTTGACAATCTGAAAGGTGATTTTCAGCATTTCCAGCTGAAAACTCATCTCAGTTTAAGCTTTAAACCCACGAAAAATGAGTTGGGAAGAGCTTTGTGGAGAACCTTTAGCTGTACCACAGCTCACTGCCTGCCAGGTTTTGCTGTTCAGAGCATATTTGAGCTTGAAAATAAGGCAGAATCCTTCTAAATTTGCAGCACCTTGGCAGGGGTTTGGATCAAGGGAAGGGCTGACAGGAGTTTTCTTGGATTTGTGCATGCCTTTGCAGCAGGAAAGGAGGAAATTCAGGTTCCAGGGAGGAAAGAGATTGATGAGGAGGGGGGAAGGAAGGAGTGATTTAATGGAAAGATATGAAGAAGAGGAGGAAAGCTTCAGGACTTGGGGAGAGAGCAGGACTGGAGCTGAAGGAGGAACCTTGGTGTGTGTCTGGATGGCTCTGGAAGAGGAGGAGGGTGAAGGCAGCTGGAGAAACGGAGCAGATTGGGAAAAGTCGGTGTTATCCTGCTTTTGTAGGTACCTGCTTGACCCAGCTGCCTTCCAGGGGTGGGATTTTGGAGGCTTCTTCCTGTTCCCGAATATTTGCCACCCACTCGTGTCCAGGTGCAGGTCTGGCTGCTGCGAGGGGCTGGCACGGCCTGGCATGGGGACATTGCACCCGGGATGAGCCACCCAGGCATTTCCTGAGAAATGCCCCAGAAAATTCAGCTTCCTGTCCCAAAACCACAGGAAGTTGCACCAAACCAATGTTATTATGCGTCTGCAGCTCGCCAACTCCGGGGTTGGGAGATGCTGCCAGTGGGTTCATTTCTTCATGGCAAATTCACACCGTTAAAGGGCTGGTTCTTTCATAGGACTTGTGGAATTCCTGGGATTTTCCTCTCCCTCAACACATGGCTCCTGACCCGCTTTATCTCTGGTGTTCCCCAATGATTTCCCTTGTCCATGCTTAGAACCATGGAATATCCTAAGCTGGAAGGGACCCACAAAGTCCAACTCCTGGCCTTGCACAGGACATCCCCAAAATCCCACCCTGTGTCTGAGGGGACTTTTTTTTCATGGATGAGAGCGTTGTCCAAACGCTCCTTGAGCTCTGGCAGCCTCAGGGCTGTGACCGGTCCGTGGGGAGCTGTTCCAGTGCCCAACCCACCAAGGATGGATGTTCTGCACCCCTTTTTGTGGTGAGATGATGTAGGCTTTGTCTCACTTCTCTTGGGAGTCTCACTTCCCCGTTCTTTTCATTATCTCCTACAAACAGCACTGAAACTTCAGGGTGAGCAGCTATTAAATCTGTGCCCCATTTGCTGGTTTTCCAGCTGAAATCCAGTTTCGTGCCGTGTTTCCAGACCAGTTCTGGCTCCACGTCAGAATCCGGGGCTGAGACACACGGAATGGAGGAAGAGAGGAACAGACAAGTAACTGCTTGTGAAAATCAGATGGCATCAAGAGCAAAGGTGCTGTGGCAAAGAGCCGAGCATTTCAGCATGGAATTGTTCCAAAAACTCACTTCCTGCTGCTTCCTGCATCACGGGGCACTTTCCCTTGTGCAGGCAGAGATCCTGCCTGTCGGAGCACTGCCCCGGCAGGCTGGAGATGCTATGGGAGGAGAGGAGGTGGAGGATAGCACTATTCCAAACAGTCTCTCCTGGAATTGTAGTGTTTTCCATGGTTTCTTCCTTTTTTTTTTAAAAGAACACACGAGTAGCTCCTGGTCCAAGCTGCTGATGTGGAAATGCTCAGTGCCTTTCCCAGCACCATCTGATAAAGCCCCCTGGGGCCACCCTGGCTTTTGTGGAATATTGCAAACATTAATTTTTTTAACTTGGCTTTTTGCAACTTCCCACTTGTCTTTCCCTGTGACATGAGCAATGGCTCCGTGGTTCCCAGCTCCTGCCTGCAGCCAGTGCCGTGGAGAAGCATTTGGGACCTCTGTGCACAGCTGGGGAAGGGAGCTTAAATCCCATCTGATTCCACTGGGCAGAGCCACCTTCCACTAGCCCAGGCTGCTCCCAGCCCCGTCCATCCTGGCCTTGGACACTTCCAGGGATCCAGGGGCAGCCAGAGCTGCTCTGGGCACCCTGTGCCAGGGCCTGCCCACCCTCCCAGGGAAGGATTTCTTCCCGATATCCCATCTCACCCTGCCCTTTGGCAGTGGGAAGCCATTCCCCCTTGTCCTGTCACTCCAGGCCCTTGTCCAAAGTCTCAGCCCCGCTCTCCTGGAGCCCCTTTAGGCCCTGGAAGGGGCTCTGAGGTCTCCATCCCTGGAGCCTTCCCCTCTCCAGGCTGAACATTCCCAGCTCTCTCAGCCTGGTTCCAGAGCAGAGAGGCTCCAGAATTATGGAGTCACAGGATTAAGGGACCTCAAAGCTCGTCTCGTTCTACCCCTGCCATGAGCAGGGGCATCTTCCACTAGCCCAGGTTGCTCCAAGCCCCGTCCATCCTGGCCTTGGACACTTCCAGGGATGTAGCAGCCACAGCTTTCTGGGCATTCCATTCCAGGGCTTCACCACATGCACAGGCAGTGAATATCCTTCCCAAAATCCTATCTGAACTCCTATTTGAGGTGCAGCAGGGTGAATGTGAAGGATATTTCCATTTCACACGTCTCCAGATTTTTGAGATATTTGGAAATGTCACCAAGCACATAATGCTTTAAAGCGTTTTCGTTCCACTTTTCCCAGATTTCAGACAGATCCCAGTCTGTGGAAGCTGTAGGTAATTATCTGCAGTCTCATGGGCAATTAGCACAGTTCCTGATCAACCTTCCTCTAGTCCTGCATGTCTCCTCGTGTTCCCAAATGCCAGTTCTGGCCTGAATTCCCTGACATGATGCTGGATAAAACCTAGATTATTTCTAAGTGGGGTTTTTTCCTCCTCTCCTCTTTTTTCCCTTCTTCCTTTTTTTTTTGCCCTCCTCCTCTTTTTTCCCCAATCTTTTATCCCTCCCCTCCTCTTCCATCCCCTTTTTTCCCTCCCTTCTTTTCCCCCCTTCCTCTTTTTCCCCTCCTCCTCTACCTCCCTTCCCCCTAAAGGACTTTCAGAGCCGTTTGTGGCTTTGAAATCCTTCTTCCCAGCACTAAAAGGAGGGAGTTGTAAGGGAAATCACCGTTCCAAGGTTGCTGTGAGCAGGATGAGGAGGGGAGCTCTGTTATCTTTCTTGTCCGATTCCCAGCATCCCTGTCCTGCCGTCAGTGCTTCCTAGAGCTGTGTGGGATGAGACAGGACTGAGGCTGACACATTTCCTGATCAGACTGGAATTCCCAGTACAGTGTGATCAGAGAGCTGGGAATGTACAGCCTGGAGAAGAGAAGGCTCCAGGGAGACCTCAGAGCTCCTTCAAGTACCTAAAGCTGAAGAGGGATTTCGGACAATGGCCTGGAGTGACAGAACAAGGGCAGTGGCTGCCCACTGCCAGAGGGCAGGGTTAGATGGGATATTGGGAAGAAATCCTTCCCTGTGAGGGTGGGCAGGCCCTGGCACAGGGTGCCCAGAGCAGCTGTGGCTGCCCCTGGATCCCTGGGAGTGTCCAAGGCCAGGCTGGATGGGGCTGGGAGCAACCTGGGCTAGTGAACAGGTGTCCTGCCCATGGCAGGGGGTGAAACAAGATGAGCTTTAAGGTCTCTTCCCACCCAAACCATCCTGGAATTCTGGGATTCAGTGATCTCTGCACACACAGGCATTGTGGCAGCCTGGCACAGGATGTCCCAGGAATGCTTGGAGAGTCAGCAGGACAAACAAGTGACACTGTAGGTTTCATCAGCACTTTTTTGTACTCACGGCCTCATTTTAAGCATGAAGAAGAAGGAAAACAAACCCAATTTGGCTTTTTGGAAGCTTGTGGTGTTGAAGGATGAGGAATAGCTGGCTCTGTAAACACAGGGATCCAGGGCAGGGCAGGAGGGATGCAGCCTCAGCGCACGGAGGTGAAGGAGGTGGTGGAGGGGATTGGAAGTGTGTCGGATGAGGAGAGACACAGCAAGGTCTGTGTTTGTTCTCCAGGCTGTTTGTGAGGGGTCTGTCTCACTGGGAGCTGGACTGTGGCAGCTTGGGGCCAGGAGTCACTGGGGACAAGGAGATTCAGACTGTGCTTTTCCAGCTTTTTGGGGTATCTTTTTCAAGTTCCACTTAATCTGAAATACAAGTGGCACTAGCTGGGCTCTGCAGCCTGGATTTTTGGGAGGGCACAGCTGCTTCCTCTGCCCACACTTGGCAGGGCTCCCAGGGTTTCCCAGAAATCCCCTTTGCTGGGTTTTCCAACCACTTATATTTCCATGGGATTTGCCCTTTAGGTCTCCCCGGAATTAGTCTGGCAAAGTTTATTGTTTCGGGCAGCACCACTGATCTGATACACCTTATTCCCTGATCGAGTTTGTTTGGTGGGAGTTTGCCACCTCCATTCCCTCCTCCTTGGCTGCTCCCAAAGCCTTAATTAGGAATGATACCCCTTTCAGTGCCCAAACTTCCAACTGGCTGTTGGGAGCAGGTGCTTTATAGCTTTAGCTTGGGCTTGGCAGTGCTGGGATAAGAGTTGGACTCTATCTTAAAGGTCTTTTCCAGCCCAAATGATTCCATGATTGATCACATCAGTGGTGTGACCTGTATCAAAGCCAGGCTTTGAGGAGCTGCTGGGTCAGTTCTTAGCAATCCCATTGGCTTTTGATCCGTTGTGTCTCAGCTAAACTTACTCTGGTAGGAGAGAGAGAGGAGAAAAAAATCTGGGCATGTTAGTTCCTCAGCAGAAATACTCCTTGGTAGAAGCTGAGGAAGGTAAATACCTTCCAAATTGTGTTTTGCTAAACTGAAACCAAAGCCAGGCCCAAGCCTGGTCACAGAGCAGCTCACAAACCTGCCATCCTTCTGGAGTCGAGAGAGGGATGAGAGGACTGGCTCTTCCTGGACTAAATCCACTCTCAGATCCCAGCTCTGTGGGAGAAGCCCTGTGGCAGCGGGCAGGTCCTGGCAGATCATTGGGATCTGGGGTTTGGAAACAGGGCGGGGCTCTGCAAGTCCAGGCCGGGGCGATGCTGGAGCTATTGGAGGAGGGATGTGTTGCTGGGGTTCCTAGCACAGCTTCCAGGCACATGGGAAGAAGCGATTCCTGGCTGACAATGGATCTGTGATAATAATGTGTGATTTGGGAGGGTTTATTACACCCCTCCGAGCCTCGTGCCGCTGAACCCTCCCAGTGACACAGGGCTGAGGTGGTTAAAACCTGCTCCCGATAAAGAATAGGGCTGTGCCATCCCAGCAGAGCTGTAGGATCCGTGTCATCCTCGGGAAAGCAGGAGGCTGAGCCTGGAGGGAAGACAAGCTCAGAGGTGTTGCTGGCTGGAGTGGGATTTCTGATCCTGCTGGGAATCATCTGTACCTCGTGCCGGTGTGCCTGAGAGCTGAACTCCGAAGGGAGTGTGCTGGGGCTGGAATTAGTTGGGGTCTTGATGGGAAAATTGCTGCAAGGATGTGGCTTCCTCCAGGGCTGTATCCCCAGAGAGTGTTGTGTCAGCTTGTTGGGGAAGGAGGTGGCTGGATCTGCCCGGTTTGGGATGGTTTTTAAGGCTTCATCCCTCCCTCCCGGCTCCTTTGACGCATCCCTGCCCTTTAACAGCAAACCCTTGGATTTATTGCCTTGTGCTTTGAAGCGAGAGACCTTGACTGTGGATTGCCCTGGGAGATCCAGCCCTGGCACGGCTCTGCATTCCCTCCCTGCCCTCCCCAGCCAGCTCAGCTCCACCAGCACCACCCCCAAGGTCATCCAGGGAGGGGTTAAAATCCCCAAACCCCCAAAACATCCCTCAGGACAGCCCCAGGGGGTTGTTTGTTTCGAGAGCTGTGCTTCATGAGGGAGATAAATAAATTCTGCGCTTTGTTCTGCAGTTTATAAAAGATTCATGGTGAGGCAGCCGACTAAAAACAGCCTCTCGTGTTGTCTCTTCTGGTTTAGTTACCTAAATGACTTGGATAGAATATCCCAGCCGACCTACATTCCGACTCAGCAGGATGTGCTGCGGACCAGAGTGAAAACTACAGGAATTGTGGAGACTCACTTCACCTTCAAGGACCTGTATTTCAAGTGAGTGGCGGGCTCTGCCCGTGCCCTGCACTGGGGGCACACCCCACACTTGCTCCTGGTTTAACTGTCCTCCTTCCCTCCGTTATCCCTCTCCGCTGGCGTCGCTCGCTGGAGAGACCGGTTTGACTTTGATTTGCCTTCTGTTCTTTTCAGCTGCTTTTATGTTGGAATCGCAGACACAGGTACTGACTGCTCGTTTCCAGGATCCAATCCCAAAAATAATACTAAAAGGACACTGACTGGAGTTTGAGTTTGAGTTTAACCCTTTCCTCGGAGCAGAGGGACTGAGCCGTGTCCGCAGCCAGGCCGTGGCTCCAGGATGCGTGGGGTGCTCCATGTGTTCCTCGGGGGACTGCCAGGACGTGGCTCCAGGGTGCATGGTGTGCTCCCTGTGTTCCTCTGCGCGTCGCCCGGCCGTTGCTCCAGGATGCATGGTGAGCTCCATGTCTGCCTCTGGGAATTGCCAGGCTGTGCCTCCAGGCTGCATGGTGTGCTCCATGCGTTCCTCTGGGAATTGCCGGGCGGTGGCTGCTGGATGCTTTGCGTGCTCCATGTGTTCCTCGGGGGACTGCCAGGACGTGGCTCCAGGGTGCATGGTGTGCTCCCTGTGTTCCTCTGGGAATTGCCGGGCCGTGGCTCCAGGATGCATGGTGTGCTCCATGTGTTCCTCTGGGAATTGCCGGCCTGTGCCTGGCACTGCAGGGGCCGGGCCTCTCCTGTCCCCTCTGCTGATCCCGTCGCTGCCAGGCTGTGGCTCCAGGCTGCATGGGGTGCTCCCTGTGTTCCTCTGGGAATTGCCGGCCTGTGCCTGGCACTGCAGGGGCCGGGCCTCTCCTGTCCCCTCTGCTGATCCCGTCGCTGCCAGGCTGTGGCTCCAGGCTGCATGGGGTGCTCCCTGTGTTCCTCTGGGAATTGCCGGCCTGTGCCTGGCACTGCAGGGGCCGGGCCTCTCCTGTCCCCTCTGCTGATCCCGTCGCTGCCAGGCTGTGGCTCCAGGCTGCATGGGGTGCTCCCTGTGTTCCTCTGGGAATTGCCAGCCTGTGCCTGGCACTGCAGGGGCCGGGCCTTTCCTGTCCCCTCTGCTGATCCAGTCCCTGCCAGGCTGTGGCTCCAGCCTGCTCCTGGCAGTGTCCCTTTACATGTCACTAACGAGCTTCCTCTAACCTCAGAGCGGCTCCCGCCGCCTCCGTACGCCGAGGCTGCATCCCTCGTCCCTCACCTTGGATCCCTGTAGCTCCCCTTCCTGCTGCTTAGGAATTCCCTGCTTCAGATCCCACGCGTGCTCCTGGCAAACAGCTGGAGCCCCACGGCCTTCCCGTGCCGGAGGGTGGCTGTAGGATAGTGCAGTGCCTGTGGCTCAGCCCCATTCCCTCTGTCTGTGCCAATGGTTTGGAGTCTTTCCTGCTCACCTTCCTAAAAAGCTTTTGTTGGCTTATTTATAAATGGGGTGTGAAACACTTTGATGGAGTTGCAGCAAAATCCAAGTGGTGCTTGTAGAATCCAAGGGTTTTAACAGGATCCCAGACTGGTTTGGGTTGGAAGGGACCTTAAATCCCGTTCAGTCCCACCCCCTGCCACGGGCAGGGACACCTTCCACTAGCCCAGGTTGCTCCCAGCCCTGTCCAACCTGGCCTTGGACACTTCCAGGGATGGGGCAGCCACAGCTGCTCTGGGCACCCTGTGCCAGGGCCTCAGCACCCTCACAGGGAAGGATTTCTTCCCAATATCCCATCTAACCCTGCCATTCCCCTTTGTTCTGACACTCTATGCCCCTGTCCAAAGTCTCACCCCAGCTCTCCTGGAGCCCCTTTAGGCACTGGAAAGGACTCTGGGGTCTCTCTGGAGCCTTCTCCTTCCCAGCTCTCCCAGCCGGGCTCCAGTCCTCGGAGCATCTCCGTGGCCTCCTCTGGAGAAGGAAACTTGCACAGTTTTTGGGAGAACAGCATTTTGGCTTCCAAACTGTGCAATTTAAGAACATTTTTAACAAAAATGCCAAAATACTTGGCATCATCGATTTATTTATGTAGCTTCTGGTCCATCCAGGGAATAACTTGTCTTCCCGTGGTGATGGATCAGGATTAGCATCTCCAGTGTGTTCCTTTAATCACCTCCACCTCCTTCCCGTTCCTGCCCAGAGCCATTGATCATGTGCAGGGCCCCAGACACACGAGGTGCTGTCCCGGAGGGATTTGCTCCACAAAGGGAAGCATTAATCCATCAGAAAGCCTGGTGCTGCCAGCTCTGCCTTGATATTCCATCTCAGACGTTAATAATGGGATGGGGAAGCTGCAGTGACTGGAATTGGGATGAGCTGAGTTGTCAGGGATGCTCTTCCTTCATGGATCTCTCTGTGCTAATGATTCAAGCCGTGTAAATATCCTGGATCCTCACAGAGATTTGCATCTTTCCTTCTAGGTCAGAGGTTTAAATAGAAGATGGGAGTTAGTTTGGTATCATTAAATCCCCCCCTGGACAACTCCTTGTCTGCTCTGGGAACAAATCAATATCTGTGACTTAATAACTCAGATATTAATTTGATTTAATTAAATCCCAATTCTGTGCTTTCATCAAAATATTTGGATGAGCAGGAGGCTGGAACTACCTGTGACACAAATTTCTATTTAATTAGAAATTAATTCCGTTTGTACAGAAATTCCATAAGCAACTGCACAGCCTTTAACCTCCAGTACCTCAGATTATTTTTTAATACATGAAATTATTTCTTAACCCCATTAATTTCGTCCTGGGGCCCAGCAGGAGCTTGCAGGTAGCGTGTTCCTGATAATCCATTTCCTTGGAAGCGCTGTGAGAAAGTGTTTGGAGTCCAATCAAGCAAATGGGTTGTTGCTAAGGAAATAGGAGAGAGAACAAAACCAGCAGAGCTCTGGATGGTGACTTCCAGTTCTTCCTGCTGAAAACCAGAGTCATGGAATGGTTTGGCTTGGAAGGGATATTAAATCTCATCCAGAGACACCTGGAACCAGACAGGCAGGGACACCTTCCACTAGCCCAGGTTACTGCAAGCTCTATCCACCCTGGCTTGAAAGAAAATAGAGAATTCTGATTTAAAATCCCCTCTCCCAAGACGGGAATTTTAAAACCCCCTCTCCCGAGGGAAGCTCCTGAAGCCCTGCGTGTTCCTAACCCGCTGCTCAGCCTCCCCCATCCTTGGGGACGCCACGGGGGCCGGGCAGGAGGGGCGGGCACAGCTCCTGAGCCCCTTCTCCTGCCTCTCCCAGGATGTTCGACGTGGGAGGGCAGCGCTCAGAGCGGAAGAAGTGGATCCACTGCTTCGAGGGGGTGACAGCCATCATTTTCTGCGTGGCCCTGAGTGACTACGACCTCGTGTTGGCTGAGGACGAGGAGATGGTGCGTGATGTGGGATTTATGGCTGCACGGAAGGGAGATGGGAGCAGCCTGGCTCCATCCTGCACCGGGCTGGAATGTTCCTGGCGTACTCCTCCGTTAAATTGTCTGAGAGCTGCAAAGACAAGCACTCCTTGGATCAGCCGGGGGAATCTTGCCCCACAAAGTGATAAATACAACCCATCCGTGAGGTTTTCCACCTTTCTGGTTGCTGAGAGGTGCCTGGAGTTGTCCTCCTGCCTTGTTCCCTGCGTGTGAGTCACTGCAGGAAGGAACGGGAGGCGGTGACCTGCCCCCTGTGCTCCTCCTGGGGCAGTGGCAGTGAGGATGTGGCGGTGACACCCCAAATTTGAGTCTGGCCTGTGCAGCAGAGCCTCTGTCCCCATCCCACCCTTCCCTAACGTCTCTCCCGTTGGATTTCCTTTTCCAGAACCGGATGCATGAGAGTATGAAACTCTTTGACAGCATCTGTAACAACAAATGGTTCACAGACACCTCCATCATCCTCTTCCTGAACAAGAAAGACCTGTTTGAGGAGAAGATTAAGAAGAGCCCACTAACGATCTGCTACCCAGAGTACACAGGTAGGCTGGGATCACTGGGATCATCTGTGTCAGCGGGCCAGGAATGGGTGAGTCAGAGCCTTACAAAACCCAGAATCAGTTACAAACTTTTCCCCCAGTTCCTTCCCCGTGTCTCCTGGACAGTGCCTCTGGCCTGTTCGGTTAGCTGGTAGCTCATTTTCTTGGAAGAGCTGTGGTTGGGAACAACCTTTGTCCTCCCCTGGAATATGAACCGCAAAATGTTGCACTCCAGCAAATCAAGGTCACTCCTCCTTTCCCACACCTTACTGGGACAATAATTCCATTTAAATTCAATTTTTGAGGCTGTGGAAGTTAGCCACGTCCTGTCCACCCTGGAGTGTCCGCGTTTGGCGCGGATTGTTCCGGAGCCCATCCCTGCTGTGGTTCCACACAGGTGGAAGGTTTTACCTGGGCACTGCTCGAGGCATTTACATGTTTAAAAAATGCTTCAAATCTCTTCAAACCTGTTGATTTCTGTGATTCCTAGGGAAGCTGTGGATTTCCTGTCCCTGGAAGTGCTCAAGGCCAGGCTGGGCAGGGCTTGGAGCAACCTGGTGTAGTGCAAGGTTTCCCTATCCATGGTGGGGTGAGATGGGATTGAAGGTCCTTTCCAGCCCACGATTCCCAGGATTTGTTACTCTTTTGTGGAGCGTGGCTGTCCCAGCACACAGCAGTCCCTGGATCCCATGTCCAAGGTCACTGCCCAGGGAATAGACTTCAGGTCTCCCAGAAGGAGTTAATGGTGGATTTGGATTTGTAGCTGGATAAGGCAGATGGTTGCAAGCAGCTTAATATGGACTTAAAAGCTCCCGTGAGGCGGTGGGCAAAGCCAGGGATCTTCTCCTTCCCAGGCTCCAACACGTACGAGGAGGCAGCCGCCTACATCCAGTGCCAGTTCGAGGATCTGAACCGGAGGAAGGACACCAAGGAGATCTACACCCACTTCACCTGTGCCACGGACACCAAGAACGTGCAGTTTGTCTTTGATGCCGTCACCGACGTCATCATCAAAAACAACCTCAAGGAATGTGGGCTCTACTGAGAGGTAAATCCAGCTCCGGGTGTCCCGCTGGGAGCAGCTCTCTCTGCTCCCTTCTACATTCCTGGTTTCCTTCCCAGTGTTTCTGCCTGGTGAGCCCCAGCCTCTTGCTGCCTCGTGGGGACAGCGACGAGCATGACCCAGGAGCAGAGAACACGTGGAATCCTGGAATTCTTTAGCACAATCTTCTGTCTTAGGGACCTTTTATTGCGGTGGGATGTGGAATTAGGGCACAGTGCAGCCACGTAGTGGGAGCGGATCCTCCTGGCATCGTTGGACGGCGCGATCTCCGGGGTGTGCGGTGGATTCCAGCTGGATTCCAGACCTTGGATATGTAGCTTTCTCTCTTCCTTTGGTTAACAAGCCACCACTAGTCTGTTTTTAAGGTTATTTTTTTTTCCATCAAGAAAACTATAACTTTACTAAACTTTATTTCTTTATTTGCAAACCTTGTTTTAAAAATAATAACAATTAAAAAAAAGCAACAAAAAAAAAAATCACTTAACTATGCACATGTGAGCAGATCCTGCAGAAAATATTCCTCTTAGCAGGAATTCCTTGTTTTTAACACTTGCTATGGCCAGGATTTAATATTTCTGCAGCTACTAAGGGATCCTTAGAGCTTCAGCTTTTTTTCCATGTGTGATTTGTTACGGTCCTGCTCCCCCCAGGCTTTGGGAAAGGCTCCTGCAGCAGAAGGAGGGTTTAGGTTCTGTTGGGGGGTTTGAGCCCAGTTGTATGCCTGTATTGGAAGGGATTTGTGCTCAGCATAATGCTAGCTCGGTGGGGAGAGGAGCTGAGCCCTCGCTGGGGGAAACTGCTGCTTCCAAGCTCCCAAACCACTGATTCCTGTGCATTTTTTGGGATGAAAACGGTGGATTATTCTGTGCTGCCTTTCCCGTGGCCCTCCCTGCCCAGCCCTGTCCTGAGCATGCCTTTACTTTGTCTGTGTGGTGCCAAATCCCTGTTTCCCTATAGTGCCATCCCTAACCAGTCCTACATTCCTTTGCTGATCCATGATTGCATCCAGCCTCTTCCCAGTTTGTCATGTGTACAGTTGGATCTGTTAGACTTGTTGGCAGTATTAAAATGGTGAGTAAAGATTGTAGCCTTTTCTCCACTTTATTCTTCCTTTTTCCAGGAGTGTTCCCAGCTTTCGTGCTTTGCTGGAGAAGGAAAGGAAGAGCTTGGACGGGAATTGGGTGGAATTATCTGGACAGGGAGGTTCCTCGTGCTTTATCACCCACCACTGTTGGTGTGGTGCTGCTCCCAAAGACTTGGGTCGTGCTGGCACAACTGGAACGTGCCAGGAATCCCGTTGCCCATGGGATTATTGGCAGATGGATAATTACTGCTTATTTATAGCCCAGATCTCACTGGCTGCTGTGAACCCGATGGGAATTCTGCTCTGGGTGCTTCTGCGGGATGGAGGTGGGACTGTTCTGACAACACTTGCTTAGAAATCCAGGATAAATTCCTCAGGGAGGCTCCTGCATGCTGGCAGGGGGAGCCCTGAGGGCAATTCCCTGTTCTGGAATCTTTTCCATGCTCTCTGGAGCTGTGTCTGCTTGACAGTTCCCTTCCAGCCATCCTACATGGGATAACTCATCCTTTAAACTCATCCAGAAGCTTCATCTCGTCCAGGGGCTCTGGCCAGGAAGTTTTTCGGGATGGTGACCCCCATCCCACCCCCCCAGGAGCCCAGCAGTGGCCATGGGGTGATCCAGGTGAGATCCAGAGATCTTTACACCCCCAGAACGGATGCAAAGCAGGTGAAATATCCCTTGATCCAAGCTCTGGGACACAGGAATGGACCAAAGTGGAAGTTGGAGAAAGGAAGAGCATCCACATCATGCGTATTCCTTTATTGTGTTTTCCTACAGTTTAATGAAGCTGGATGGGAGATCTCTGCGGGAAACAGGGAGAGGATGGATACGGGGCTCATCTATGGATTATTTACAAACAGAGAGAGCAAATGCAGCTCTAAGTAGCAGAATGAAAATCTTTCAAGTAACCATTTCCTCTTTATCCAGCCCATTCCTGAGCTGGAGTTGGGATTCCCTTCCCCAGCCTCTCCTGCCTGAATAATTCCCTCCATTTAGGGCCCAAAACAACCCCACAAAACCCTGGTTTCTCCTGCCCAAGGGCTCAGGTTGGTTCCCAGGAAAGACTGAGGTTGGTTCCCAGGAGCGACACAGAGGTAACGCAGTCTCCACCTTCCCCAGAAACTCCAGCCTGGATTAATCCAGCTTTGATCCAAGGGCAGGAATGGGCTGCAGAGGGGTGGGCAAGGGAGCAATGTCTATCCTACCTCCCAAATTCCCTCAATATTCCTGTTCCTGGCTGTGCTCTCTGGTGTCAAACCTCCTGTAAAGCGCAGAGAACAGGGGTTCTTCCTTGGGAAAAAAAGAGGAAATGGCCATGAAAGGTAGCAGGAAGTTGAGCTTCAGCCCCTTCCTCATTTGGGTTTGGAAGGAGGCGGATTTGGGCAGGTCATAGAAAAAGTGGGAGCGAGTGACGTGTGGTGGGGGTTGGTTCTTCCTTTGGCTCTGCTCAGCAGAACGGTGAGACGGGAATGGTTTCTTCTTCTGGGACAGGGAGAGAGAAAGGAGTTAGACACACCCAGGGAAGGGCTTAGAGGAGCAATTTTATGGAAACTAGGGAGAAACTCAGGTGGGTTTCAGGGACATGTGTCACCTCATCCCTTTGCCTTCCTCTGTGGACATGAGGATGGAGCACCCCCCACCCATTGCCTTCATCCCTGTGGTGATGAGGATGGAGTAGTCCCCCTCCCCCCTTTCCAGGTGTCACCTTCTGGTGCCTCCTGCCTGCAGGGAACCTGCTTGAGGTTTTGGTTTGGTTTTTTTTTTTTTTTTTTTTAGCTTTTTCTTGCTTTTCTGTTAATATTCAAGGATAAGGGAAGCACCAGAAGTTCCCTGAAAAGCAAAGTGTCAGAGCCAATGGCTGGGAGCTGCTTGGAAAGGGGGGAGAGAGGATGGAATTCCTGCTGCTGCTCAGAATTAGTGCAAGAATTAGGATGATAAACCCTAATTAGGGTGATAAACCCTAATTAAAGTTTTAGGATGAGCTAAAAGGCTGGGCGCAGAAGAGTGTGCCTTGGGATATTCCAGTTTGCTGAGGCTGGGCAGGTGGAATTGCACCAGGAGAGAAATAAAATGATTCCCTTTAGCCCTTTAGATTCCACCTTTAGGTGGAGGATTTGGACTGGAATCTGTTTTCATCACTCCATGTGCAAGGGTGGGAATTGTCCATCGGAGCCCACCCCGCTGTGGGATGGGGCTGAATCCCATGGGAGCTCAGCCCAGGGATGTGACCCCATCCCTGGGCTAATGGGGCTCCAGCCTTCCCCCTCCTCACTGCTCCCAGCCCATCCTCCCCTCCCCTACTCCTAGGATTTCCAGGACTTGATGGCAAAACCAGGGGGACCTACATCCCATCACCCCACAAAGCAGGATGGAGCCAGCTCTGATCATCCTCATCCCCCTCCCAGGCATTTTTTTTGGGATGAAGCCGAATCTGCTTATCTTTATCTCCAGCCCCTTCCCCAGCCTTTTTTTCAGAGGGTGTTGGAGCTGGCTCTGCTTTTTTTCATCCCTTTCTTGCTTCCCCAGCCCTTTTTTTTGGGATGGAGCTGGTTCTGATCATCCTTATCCCCTACCCCAGCCTCCTTTTATTTGGGATGGAGCTGGTTCTGATCATCCTTATCCCCTACCCCAGCCCTCTTTTTGGGATGGAGCTGGTTCTGATCGTCCTTATCCCCTACCCCAGCCTCCTTTTCTTGGGGGTGGAGCTGGTTCTGATCGTCCTTATCCCCTACCCCAGCCCNCTGATCGTCCCCCTACCCCAGCCCTTTTTTTAGGGGTGGGTGGGGCTGGTTCTGATCATCCCCTCTTTCTTCCCCACCCCTTTTTTGGGGATGGAGCCAACTCTGCTCTTCCTCATCCCCGTCCTCCTTTCCCAGCCTTTTATGGGAGTGATCCAGGTTTGATCATTTTCATATCACTCCCCTTCTCCAGCCCTTTTTATGGGATGGAGCCAACTCTGCTCTTCCTTCTCCCCTTCCCGAGCTTTTTCTGGGATGCAGCCATCGCTGATCATCCTTACACCTTCCCCAGCCCTTTTTCTGGGATGGAGCTGGCTCTGCTCTTCCTCACCTCCCTCTCCTTGCCCAGTCTTTTCTGGCATGGAGCCAACTCTGATCATTCTCATCCCAGTCCCCTTCCCAGCCGTTTATGGGAGGGATCCAGCTCTGATCATCTTTATTCTCCTCCCCTTTCCCAGCTCTTTTTGTAATGGAGCCGATACTGATCATCCTCCTCCTCATCCCCCTCCCCTTCCCCAGCCCTTTTTGGGATGGAGCTGGCTCTCCTCATCCTCATCCCCCTCCCCTTCCCCAGCCCTTTTTGGGATGGAGCTGGCTCTGACCACCCTGCTCCCCTCTCCTGTCCCTATTTTCTGGCTCCAGCCCCTCTCCCGTACCTGCCGGTGCTCAGAAGAGGCCGCAGTCCTTGAGGTTCTCTTTGATGATCACGTCCGTGACGGCGTCGAAGACGAACTTGACGTTCTGCGTGTCTGTGGCACAGGTCATGTGGCTGTAGATCTCCTTCACGTCCTTCCGCATGTTGAGATCCAGGAATTGGGTCTTGATGTAATTCCCTGCGTCCTCGAACGTGTTGGGACCTGCGGAGGGAGGGAATGCTGCCAGGCTGCTCCCATGGGGGTGGGCGTCGGAGGAAGAGGAGAAGGCTTGAGAGCCGACCATGCGTAGCACAGAAGTCCTTCTTACCCCATTTCCATTCTTCCAAACACCTTCCCGAGGCCATATCCGTCCTCTCCTCAGCTCCAACCTCCCAGGATTTGACTCACCACCCCACAGAGCAGGCTGGAGCTGCTTCTGCTCATCCTCATCCCCTTCCCTTCCCAGGCTTTTTTTTGGGATGGAGCGAGCTCTGATGCTCCTCATCTTCATCCCACTCCCCAGCCCTATTTGGGATGGAGCTGACTCTGGTCATCCTCATCCCTTTCTCCTTTCCTTTTTTTGGGATAAAACCAACTCTGATCCTCCTCATCCCCTTCCCCAGCCTTTTTCTGGGATAGAGGCAGTTCTCATCATCCTCATCTCACCTTCCCCAGCCCTATCACAACATCTCCCAAAACCAAGTTGCTGCATCTTCGCTGGAACCACACAACTCCACAGCCCCTGGCTTGGGGGGTCTGAAGGAGGAGGGGAAAGGCTGGGAAGGGTCCAGACTCACCGTCGTACTCCGGGAAGCAGATGCTGAGATGGACTTTCTTGATCTTTTCCTCAAAAAGGTCCTTCTTGTTGAGGAAGAGGATGATGGAGGTGGCGGCAAAGAACTTGTGGTTGCATATACTGTTGAATAGGTGCAGGGATTCATGCATCCGGTTCTGCAGGGAAGTGGATTGTCATGGGTTGACACCCCTTTGGGCTGCTGCAGCCCAGCCCCAATCCCCCCATTCCCAAAAAAAGAGCTTTTCCCTGTTTGCCGCAGCAGCAGCTGGGCAGTCCTGCTGCCTGCCCAGCCCCTCCTGCCCACCCAAAATCACAGATAAATCCAGGTGATGCTCAGGGTGGGGCATGGCTCCAGTCCCTCCTGGGATTGTCAGAAATGAAGGATTGTGGTGGTTTCACTGGGAGAATTATCCACGGAAACCTTGCAGCCTGCGAGGAAGGTGCTCAGTGAGCACCATTCCAGTCATTGGGGGATGCTCTTGTTGGACCATGGCTTCTGGCCGTTATCCACAGTTTCGGAAAGGAGCTGGGGAAAGGAAAATCTCCAGTTTTAGAGCAGATGTTGAGTTCTCAGTTTGCTGCGGGGTTATCCTGAGGGGATGAGGATGCATCTAGGCAGAGCCAAGTCCAGCGCGGGGGTTTTCTTCATATAAGGGGGATCCCTCCGTCTTTGTGGGCAGCAGGTGGGTTCTCCAGGGATGGTTTTCTGTCGTCCAGCTTCCCATCACAGCAGCTTTTCTTTATGCAGAGCACCGGCTCTCCGAATCCTGCCCTGTCCTGTGCTGGGTGAGCATTCCAGCCTCTCCCTCATGAGGGCTCCCATGGGAAGGGTGCTCTCCTTCCACATGAGCCTGAGGAAGGGCTGCGAGCTCCCGCCTGGCCATGGCAGGGCCCAGGGGTGGCAGATCCCGACCCTGACCCAGCTTCAGGAGAAGGTATTTGGATCCCAAGGAGCAGCCGTGGAACCTGGAGGAGATGCCAAGGAAGAAGCTGCTCCTGCTCTCGTCTTCACCTCTTATCTCTTATTTCTCCAAAGAAAAACATTATGGGGTTTCCATGCTCCTCCTCTCTGGATCTGTGCCCTTCGAGCTGCTTTCCCAGGGCTCTGCTGGTGCACCTCTCACTGGACACACTTTGGATCACGTCCTTGTGCCCCCACACGGGGAGGGTGGGAGCTTTGCTCACGTCAGAGGGCACAGAGAGGCACGAAGCGCCTCAGAACCAGATTTTCCTTCATCCCAGCTGGTTCCTGGCTCTTCCTGCCCTTCCCTTTGGCTTTGCTCCAGTTGACTGGCTGTGTGGCCATTCTCTGGTGGCTCTCAGGACCTGTTCAGGAGCACTTGGGGGTTTCCTCGTAGGCAGATCCAGGGATTCATGACCCAGAGGAAGTGCAAACACCTTTACCGGGCATGACTAGATGGGAACCAACTCCATCCACAGCTCCCACACCCTTTCTGGATCACCCAGAGCATCTGACAGTGCAAAGTGTTGTTCCTGCCTCCTCAGAGCTCCCTGTTCCTCTCCCCCTTGGCTCCCAGTGTCTCCAGGAGCCCGACCCACCACTTCGTCATCCTCCACCAGCACCATGTCGTAGGCGCTCAGGGCACCGCAGAAGATGATGCAGGTCACCCCCTCGAAGCAGTGGATCCACTTCTTCCGCTCTGAGCGCTGCCCTCCCACGTCGAACATCCTGGGGAGGGGACAAGGATGAGGGGGACACACACACACCTGGTCCCGACCCCCCCATGTGATGGTCCCAGTGCCACATCCTCAGTGGGGGCAGGAATCACCATCTGTGGGAGGGCAGTGGTGGTCCCTCGAGTGTCAGGATCATCCCAGAATCCCTCCCCGCCGTCAGGGCTGGATGGAATCATGGAGGAGTGGTCATGGAGGTGGGAGAGGCTCCCACTCACCTGAAATTCAGGTCTTTGACAGAGAACTTGGTCTCGATGATCCCTGTGGTCTTCACTCGGGATCGCAACACATCCTGCTCGTTGGGGAGGTAGTTGGGGGCTGTGATCCTGTCCAGCTGGTTCAGGTAACTGGGGGGACAGGAAGGGGCGTGACCTGCTGCCAGGGGGCTGCCCATGTCTCCCCCTTCCCCCAGATCTTTTGGGATGGTTGTGGGGCTGAGCTCTGCCAAACACTGGGACTCCAGGGCAGTGACATCCCTGGGGGAGCTGAGGGACATCAAAGGTGGTGGGGCTGCAGGCCAGCAGCACTTTTGGGATGGAGGATGGCACTGATGGGATGGATGATGACGTAAGAGTACTAGTGGGATTGGGGAACGGTGCTGGTGGGGTGGAGGATGACACTGGTGGGATGAAGAACGGCAGGCTCGGGGTATCCCCAGGAGCAGGGAGGAGATGGGTTTTGCCAGGCTGGGTTGGAACCGGCCATGAGCTGCTGGGGCATCCCCAGGCCCGTCCCCGTCGTGCCTGCCATGTCCCCACTCACTACGCGGCTGAGTCGTTGAGCTGATACTCGGCGGCGCGGTCGAAACACGCCTGAACCCCCCCGTCCTTCCACAGCTTCTTGATGCAGGAGACCAGCTCGGGGGGCATCGTGCCCTCCTCGATGGAGTCAGCCAGGTTGAAGAGCAGCCGGCCTTCATCCTGCAAGAGGGACCTTCATCACCAGCCTGCCCATAGCCCCTGTCCCCCCAAAGCGCCCTCAGGACTGGGGGTACAACGCGGGGCCGCTGTGGACCCTGGTACCAGGGGCGGGCCTGGCGTCGTGGGGTTTGGGGGGACAGGGACGCCACCCCGACTGACCGCGCAGGAGGACTCAGCATAGTCGATGCCCAGCGTGGACATGGCGCGGATGATGGCCAGGATGGACTGGAGGATGTTCCCGTAGATGATGGACTTGAACTCCATGCACTCCTCCTCCGTGTAACCGTCCTGGTGGATGATCCTGGCAGGCACAGTGGCCTCAGCCCCAAGCCAGGACATCCCCTCTGGGGTGGGAATCACCACCCCACACTGGGAATCACAGGTGCCACCACCAAGCGACATGGGGGAGGGGCGTCCAGGGGTCCAGCCACCCCGTGTCCAAGAGCTGGTGGCTCATCCTGGTGGCCTCCCCCTCCCCAGTCTGGCTCAGGCCATACTCACTTCATCTGCTTCACGATGGTGCTCTTCCCCGACTCTCCAGCCCCTGGAAAAGGGTGGGAGGGACACCTTAGTGCCCATCAGGGCCTGATGCCATAGCGATGGGCACCCCGTGGGGAGCAAAGCCACTGTCCCCCAGCCATCCGCCTGGCCTCTTCCCACCACCGCCATCATCTCCACACTCCTGTCACCCCTTGCACCCTCTGTGGGACCACAGCTCAGGGACCCCAAGGGTGGTGGGAACCTCCTAGGTGCAGGTCCCCCAGGTCCCACACCTCCCGCCCACCGTGGGCAGTGCCCAGCGATGCCTTTGGGGCCGTAAGCGGCTTAGGGCAGCACAGGAAGCTGCTTAGAATTAGGGTGTTAATCGCCTTGACCCCAGCCCCCCCACCTGGATAAGGCCCCACTGCTGGCCCCTGCCCTGTGGAGTCACCCCCCTGCCCCACAGGGTCACCCTCCTGCCCCGTGGGGTGCGGAGGGACCCCCAAGGCACCGTCCCATCCTGCCTGGTACCCAGCAGCAGGTTTTGGGGTGCTGATGGCAGGAGCTCCCCAGGCTCTTGCTGACCCCCCTGAGGTGTGGTGCAGCCCCGGTGGGACCCAGTGTCTTGGTGCCTTCCCCCGTCCCCCACTGTCCCCTTCCGTGCCTGCCATCCCCAAGAGCCCATGCCACCTCCAGCCCTTCCCAGAGATAACCCTGGGGACATCCAGGTGGCTGGACAACCTCTCCACGCTGTTGGCAGCTTGTCCGAGGGGTACCAGAGACAGAGCAGGAGGAGCCCAGGGGGCCACGGGTTCCCTGTCCCCTCCCCATCCCCACATCCCCTCAGCCTCAATGGGGTGGAAACATAGGGACATCTCCAGGGGACATCCCCTCCAGCCTTACCAAGCAGCAGCAACTTGACCGTCTTGGCCTCCTTATCCGCGTCCTCCTGGAGCTTCTTCTCCAGCTCCTTGGACCTCTTGGCCATCTCCTTGTCCTCGGCACTGGCCCCGCTCCCCATGGCTTCGTCCTCCTCCTCCAATAACTCCACAAGCTCCTCTAGGTCCCCAGGTTTTTCCAGCTCTTCAGAGAGACGACACGCACACCTCGGGGACGAGGTGGCCACTGAGGGGTGAATCAGAAATTCAAAAAAAGACAAGCCAAGCACCCCACACCCTGATGTTGGGGTGCCCCAAGCCAGCAGCACTCTTCAGTGGGTCCTCGCTGCTAGCTGCCCCCCGCTCTCTCCCTTAATTCCCCATGGATAACCTGATTTTTTTTGACCGTGGGATTTGGGGACTTTTTATCTCGCCATGTGACCCAGGAAATCCAATTAGCCCAAGATGGCAAAGATTAGGGCTCAGGGAGAAAAAAAAAGATGGAGCATCTCAGGGAGGTGGGCAGGGGGCTTTACATAAGGGGGGGCACCAGCATGACACCCCGTGCCCATGGGGACTGGTCCCCTGAGGTGACTTGGGAAGTGAGGATCATTTGGGGGCTCCCTCATGTCTGTGGGCTGTGATCCTACTTTTGGGGGGCACTGAGGATGGGATCAGCCCCTGGTTGTGTGTGTCCCCCACGCCTGGGTGCTCCGGAGCAGTGGCAGGGGACTGGGTGGTGACGGGGGGACAGGGTGGTGGCAGAGGGGTGATGGCGGGGGACGCTGGCACTGGGGGATTCCTCCTGCAGGGAAAAGGGAGCTAATTATCCCGGGGGCTGGGTAACGAGGCCCCCTAATCCTGCCTCGCTGGGTGCCGCCCTCCCGCTGCCTAAGCTCTTTAATGGGATCGTGGCTCAGCCTTCCTCCTCCTCCTCCTCTTCCCGGGCTCAGCACCCCCCATCCAGCCCATCCCCCAGCCCAGCAGCCCCCCCAAACCCCGGGGGACGGGTGGGTGCCTCCCCCTTTCTCCTAAGAGGTTGGTTTCGGGTGGGCACCGCAGGGGGAGGCCCCGCCCAGGGGTGGGCTTTGGCACCCCTAAAAGTCCTGCAGGTGCCCGATGTTTGGGTTTAAGGTGCCCTAAATTCCTGCACTTCACAGGGCCACTGGGGGCTCCATGTCCCCACACCGGTGTCCCCATGTCCCACCGGGCGCATATGCCCTGCCAGCGGCGTTGCTTGGGGACACTCCGTTCCCGCTGTCCCCGCGGACACAAAGCCCTTTCTGAGCCTCTAATGAACTCGGCGCTAATGAGGGGGGTCCAATTAAAATACCAGACACCACCCCCCCTCCCCGTGGAGTGCGGACAGTGCTGGGCAGGGGACATGACTCAGCCTGAGGGTCCCCACTGTCCCCCGTGGCTGTTGTGCCCTCCCAGCCTGGCACAGCGGTGGCCCTGGTGGGTGGTGTCACCTCGCTGTCCCTTCACCCCCTCGACAAGGGGTGGGGGGCACAGAGGGGGGGTGGGTGACATTCCCTCCGCTCTAACAGCGGCTAAAAATACCCCCCGCGCCGGTGGCAGCTTAGGGGACACTCGGGGCGCTCGGAGGGGACACAGCCCGACAGCCACCCAGAGCCACCCCGGCACCGGGAGCCCCGGGCCAGGTAGGGACATGCGGAGACCGAGGCAAGGGCAAAGGTGACACTCCCGGTACCCCCACAGCCAGGCTCTGCTTCTGGGGTGGCCCCCAGTTTGGCTGGGGGGTGAGTTGGGGGGGCAGGGGCTCCGTGGGAACATTCCTAGGGGGGCTCAGGGCAACCCCCCCAGCAGGGTCTGAGCCGGGGCAGTGCTGGTGACTGCGTCCTTTTGGGATGCGGTACAATATCTGGGGAGGGGGATCGTTATCGTGGAGGAGGCGATGCCCCATTTTGGGGGGTATTCGCTGATTTTGGAGGTACTGGGTGCCTTTGAGGGTACTCGGTGTTTTGGGGACACAGTGTTTAATGGGGGGGTGACGGTCGGTGTTGGGGGTGCAGCGCCAGCCCCGGGGAGGGGGATGCCCATCCTGGGGGTGACGTTGCCTCTTGGGGGGGGCACACGGATTCCCACTGGGATGGGGCCAGTCTCTGGATGGGGAAGAATGACACGCTGTCTTTTTGGGGAGCAATGCCTGTCGAATGGGGTGCAATGCCCGTTCGGGGGTGGGCAGTGCCTGTATTGGGGGGGCCTAATGTCCACCTCGGGGGGGTTACCCTATTTTGGGAGCATCGCTGTCACTTTGGGGGGGTTCAACACCATCCGCTCTCGGGGGTACGATGCCTGCTTGGGGGGGAGGTTAGGGCTGAACCCGGGGGGATAACGACTGCCCCCCGAAGAGGGGCTCGGGCCTGTCCCGGGGGGGTTCGCGACTGTCTGGGGTGGGTCACGGGTGTTCCCACAGAGGAACAGAGCTGCCTGGGGGTGGCTTCCACGGCCTCACTGGGAGTACAGGGCTGTCCGGGCCGGGGGGTTACACATCTATCCCGGGGGTGTCACGGCTGACCCCACACGGGCACTGGGCGGTCCTCCGGGGGGCGTCACGTTGGTCCGGGGGGGTACGGGGCTGTCTGTGGGGTGGGGTGGGGTCACGGCTGTTCCCATGGGGGTACACGACTGTCCCCTGAGGGGAGTTACGGCTCTCTCGGAGGGGTCATGGCTGTGCTGGGGGGAACAGGGCTGTCCGTGGCGGGGTCACGGCTGTCCCGGGGGTGTCTCAGCCCCGCACCCCCGTAGCTCACAGCCCCACCCCGGGTCTTGCCCCCCCCACCCTCCAGCGCCGCAGCCACCTCCTTCCTCCTCCTCCTCCTCGCCACATCCTCCGCCCGCCCCATCCTCTTCCTCGTCCCGGTTTCCGGCCGGGCCCCGCCGGGGACTTTGGTCCATTCCCGGGTTCCTGCATCAATCATCAACCAGGGGAGGGAG
>VWPU01012617.1:0-11127 GCA_013398955.1 Callaeas wilsoni
CCCCCTGGCGGCCCCGTTGCGATGGCGACGGACGCGGGCGGACACAGCCCGGGGCTGGCGCGGCCCCTGGCGGCGCCCGGCCGGGCCCCGGCCCGGGGCTCCTGAGCCAGCCCCTCCTGCGGGCAGCGGGGTGCTGGCGAGACAAGGGCATTCAGGAGGTGTTCTGGTTTTCCCCTGACATTTAATGGCTCATGCTGAGATACACATACATAGGAAAGACACTGTAACTGGAAGGTTGCCTGCGTGAGGTCGATCACACTGCTCCTGTCTGGGCTTGGGGCATTATTTGCCACCATTACCTTACAGTACACGAGGCTGTGGCCCCATCGTGGTGGCTTTCATACAAATACATGAGAAGAGGAACATCTGCCAAGGACTTCTGGAATCAGCTGAGAAGCCAGGGTGAAAGGAATGAGGGACTTGTCTTTACAAATAAGCTGTGGGCCTGCTGGTAGATAAAAACTAGCACTAAGAGATAAAAGAAACAATGGGAAAGGATTCCACTGATTGATGAATGGAAAGAGAGATTTGTCTTTATCAATAAACTGTAGGTCTGCTAATAAATGAAATTGAATATCAAAAGATGAAAGAAACAATGAGGAGAACCATAAATTCCATAGGAATTAAAAAAAAGGCAAGGAGGGGTATACATTAGAAGGGAATCTTAAGAATTAGGTGTTCCAGGAAGTCTGTACCTCTCAGAGGTACTGTTCCAGGTACCTCTGTATCTCAGCCAATGGGGAAAGAGAGAGGGAAAATACGGTCGGGAAATTAGGATTAAAAGGAGGCTGCATCCTCCAAAAACGTGAGAGACCCCAGGGGAATGCCCCATGGCCTCTCCCTTTAGTCGAATAAAGTAATGGGACTCCTCTGTCTCCTTTTTGGACATAAACCTCTGGTGCTGGTGGATTAATTTTCCTGATACAGGGCAAGATGAAAGCTGTAACCCTTTAAACTACCACCAAACCTACACACAAAGGTCTGCCCTTATCGTCAGTCAGTCTGACCTTTCTTCACTCTCTTAGTGGTTTGACCCTGGCTGGACACCAGGCACCCACCAAAGCCCTTCTATCACTCCCTTCCACAAGTGGACAGGGGAGAGAAAATATAACAGAGGGTTTGTGGGTTGAGATAGGGTCTGGGAGAGATTACTGACCAAATACCATCACAGGCAAAACAGATTCAAATTGGGGATATTAACTGAATGTATTACTAAAAAAACCAGAGCAGGAAGTGAGAAGTAAAACAAATCTCAAAAACACCTTCCCCCCAGCCCTTCCTCCTTCCCCTCTCTACCTCCTCTCCCCAGCAGCACAAGGAAATGGGAATGGGGGTTACAGTCAGTTCATCCCAGGTTGTTTCTGCTGTTGCTCAGGGAGAAGAGTGTTTCCCCTGCTCCAGTGTGGAGTCCCTCCCAGAGAAGACAGTTCTCCATGAACTTCTCCAGCGTGGGTCACTTTTCCACAGGGTGCGGTCCTTCAAGGCACAGCCTGCTCCAGCCTGGGTCCCTCACAGTGTCACACGTCCTACCAGAAAACCTGTTCCAGCTCCCCTCTTCACAAGTCTGCAGGTCCCTGCCTGGAGCCTGCTCCAGGAGGGGTTTTCCAAGGGTTCATAGCCCTGTCTGGGGCACCTGCTTCAGCGGGGGTCTCCTCCATGGGCTGCCGGTGGATCTTTGCATCCCTATGGATCTCCATGTGTTGCAGGGAGAGAGCCTGTTTCACCATGGGCTGCACCACAGCCTGCAGGGGAATCTCAGCTCCAGCCCCTGGAGCACCTCTTCCCTCTCCTTCTCTACTGACCCTACTGTCTCCAGAGTTGTTCCTCTCACATATTCTTACTCCTCTTTTCTCTGTCTCCAATTACATCTGTGCAATAACTTTTTTTCCCTTCTTAAAGGGAAAGCTTCTGGCATCTTCTCACGGAGGCCATCCTTGTAATCCCCCACTACCAAAACCCGGCCGCACAAACCCAGCACAACTCTTCACATGGAAAGAAACGTGTGACATTACATCAAACAGGGCAATTTATCTGACCAGTATTCTTGCTTACAGCAAACACTGACATTTTTTTGAAAGGTTCCAAAAGGATGCAAACCCAACCATTGACGTTTTTGTTGGATGAGTTCTTTTCAGTTGCACTGATTGGCTGCTGGGCTCTGTGGCTGAGCAAGCGTGAAGGATGCTGTGACACCAACACACGGCAATGAAATGAATGTTGAAGACTGAGGAATTTGTAGTCTTAGTGACCACTGGGTTGCTCTGTTGCCCTGCATAAATCCTAAGTGTCCCCCAGTGTACAATGTGTCACGTCTAATTCAGCACTCTGCCACAAAAACAATAATGAGCGGCCACAAAGGATCAAAAGAAAGGGAAGCAAGAGACCAGGGTAATAACTTTGAGTCTTCATGTTTAAGAGGCATTGCCTCCCCACCTCCAGGTTTTTTGTGCAGAGGACTTCAGCAATGCAAATTTGTATTCCTGTATTACTCTTTTACTCTGCAGTGATATCTCCAGTGTCAGCTGGGGTTTCAAACACAGAAAAAAAAATACAACTAAACTTAAGACTGGTAAGTGGAAAAAAGTCTCTGAACTTATGAGAATGACAACTGTGATTTTAGAAGTTTATGTCTTCAATATAGCTATCTGTAACAGCAAAAATTATTACAATAATGGGGATAATAATTGTTGCAGGGATTCATGGATTATTATGGCTTCAAAAATATTATTATTAAAATAATTTGCTGAACAAGGTTAGGGAAGGAACTCTATCCCACCAAATCCCATCTCAATATTTTCATTAAATGAGGACTACCAGCTGGCAATTCAGACAATTTGAGAAAAATCAAATTTAAAAAACCACCCTGGAGTCCTGTTACTCATTCACAGTGTTTCATTTTGCTTATTCTTTTGCAATTATCTTCTAATCACATTTCCTTTCATTAAGAAAAAGGTCTTATATTGCTGCAGTGAAGATTCACTGAAGTAATGGAAAAAATTAAGTTCTGTATTTGGGACGTTTTGTAAAACAAGTGCATACAAAAATCAGAATTATCCAGGGTCACTTCTAATCAAGGAGTCTCACTGTAGGACAGACTCTTGATGCTGCACCTAAAGACTAGCATGCATTTTCATATTCTTTACCCCACTTCTCCCAACCTGTTGTTTCTTCCTGCAGTGTTACTGGCCCACATCACCTCTTACACCAGTTGTTACAACCTCCTCACAAACACTACCCTCAGGCCACTCAAAGTACAGCTTTATGAGAGAATTTATGTTCCTTAACTCTTGTTTTAGTCAGACTGCTTCTGATTTTGGCCTCTTAAAAGATAATTCCTTTATTTTTTTCCACAGGCTTCATGATCTCTCCTGAATCACAGGTTACGATCAACTCCAAGTTGCTATTAAACTCTTTCCTTCTGGCTGATTTACTCTTATTATCTTGTCAGATCATCCTCCCTCCAGTTTTACCTACTTCATTATGTGCTTCTCCACAGAGGTCTTTTGTTTCCTCTCATGGTATTCCACAAGTTAAATCTTCTTTTCTGGGCAGATCGAAAAAAAATCTGCCCTCTTTTTATTAAAATTTTGCCTAGAAATTACACTTTTAATGAGGCTTAAGAAAAGCTGAGTACATTAATTTATCTTTTAATTTATTCTTAGTTGACTGAACTGCACACATAGATGAGGTCCAGTGTTGAACCCCTGTAATAACAGTAGAATATGATGGCAAGAAGAATGGAAAGCAGAAGGAAAAGGGTGGGAAAAAATGCAGTATATTCCAGTTATTAACAATGTGATCTGATGCCTTGTCTATATGTGACATACATTTTTGTCAGTTTTTGCCTTTCTCTAACAATTTAGACTCTTTGGGAGAGAGAATGTATCTTCCTCTCTGTTTGTAAAACACTTGATGTTTCAATTTCTTCTGCTGTCATCCTCATAAATGATCTTCATGCTGTCCTTTTCCAGTAGTAAGGAGAACATAGGAGAGCAGTATTTAGGATGATACAGTTGAAAGACACTCTGGATCCTGTAGTACTTCCCTGACACAGACACCAACTCAACCCTCTTGAGAGTCAGAGGTAAGTCTGTGTACTGAAGTTATTGGGAGACAGAAACCCTATTTCAGTTTGGTACCAAAGCACAGATTTAAATC
Organism: Callaeas wilsoni; assembly: GCA_013398955.1. Classification (NCBI taxonomy): domain Eukaryota; kingdom Metazoa; phylum Chordata; class Aves; order Passeriformes; family Callaeidae; genus Callaeas; species Callaeas wilsoni. Next base: position 4,159 of record VWPU01012617.1, read on the forward strand.
TGCTTTGGGTAGTACCAAGCAACAGGACAAGAGGCAACAGACAGAAACTGATGCACAGGAAGCTCTGCCTGAACAGGAGGAAGAACTTCTTTACTAGGATCAGGTTGCCCAGAGAGGTTGTGGAGTCTCCCTCACTGGAGATATTCCAGAACCATTTGGACACACTCCTGTGCCATGTACTCCAGGATGACTGCATAAGCTTCCAGTGTTGGTGTTAAGAGATCAGCTGTGATAAGTTAAATTAATGTGGAAAAAGTCTACAAAATACTTGAAGGACTAATTAAAATAGTAATTACATTAGATATTAACTGATAATGTTCTTTATAAAGACAAAATGTAAGGTGTTTCACTCTGTCTTGAAATCTCATAAAGAAATGTGCTGGGTTTCGTTGGGGTAAAGTTAATTTTCTTCACAGTGGCTAATATGGGACTATGTTTTGGGTATTTTATAGCAAATGTATTTGGTGTATGATTGCTGATGAAGAACCCTGTGAAAGAACTACGATTATCTAAACGGCCCGTCAATGGGGCCAGTCCTTCAGTTGTTTGTGACATAATTGATTTCCAGCTCCCTGTTGACTATTATAACAGTGATCATTAAAATAATATTAGAATTTCTGTTCCCATAAAAATTTCTAAATATTCCTTCTGTATATTAACTGTGAGGAAGGCTGTTTCAATAAATGAAGAGCCCACAGTGCCACCTTCTTATAAAGTATGGAATTCCTGGTGCTGAATGCAAGATTGCCTAAATATTAGCATTATTAAAGCTGATGCAGTCCTTGCATTTTCAGAATATTAATGTAAGTGAAATACCACAGGTAATTTTTGCACGCTTAGATTCATTTTCTTACCATGAGATCTCACCTCAAAGTTTGGCCTCTTGTATAAGCTCTGGATCTAAGCTCCTTCTGCAGCCAACAGAGAAAGACAGGCATGTCCAGGTGTTAACTCATCCTTCTGAAGAAAGGCACTTCTGAAGAGTGACCCTATCTCTAGTTCTTAGTGTGGACAAGTTCAAGAGCAAAGAATTTCGGCTTTCACGTGTAAGTTGACAGAAGACGTGTGTCTCTTCCTACCAAATGCGATGGTGTCAGTCAGTATGTTAGTGACAGTTCAGGGGCACGGCTAAGATGCTCCTTGTGTGACAGATTCTAAGAGAATGCTTTTATTTTCATCATGCTGCCGACAGAATGGTAATGTACATAGGCCCTTGAAGCAGTGCAGTTTAGGGTCCCGTATCTACAGGAAGGAAACTACAAATACTGACAAATGCCACAGCCTCTGGAAAACTCTGATACTTCTAGGAAAGTCCTGAATTCCTCCATTCATGCTGGGTTTGGCTGAGATTGAGTTAATTTTTTCCCTAGTAGCTGGCACAGTGCTTTTTTTTTGATTAAGTATGAGAATAATGTTGATAATATATTGATGTTTTAGTTGTTACTAAGTTGTGTTTACTCTAAATCAAGGACTTTTCTTTTCCACAAACTCTGCCAGTTAGCAAGGGCACAAGAAGCTGGGACAGGACACCTGCCCGAGGCTTGTCAAAGGGATAATCCATACCATAGAATGTTACGTTTAGTGAATAAACTACAGGGAGTTGTCCAGGAGCTGCTGATGACTGCTGGGGGTCAGGCTGGGCATTGGTCAGTGAGTGGTGTGCAACTGTGTTGTGCATCACTTGTTTCTCTGGAGTTTTAGTCCTCCCTCTGCTTTTCTTTACTACTACTACTAGTAATATCATAGCATTTTAGTTTAATCATTTAATTGTTCTGATGTCAGTCCATGAGGTTTACTTTTTTGTTCGGATTCTCCTCCAGGTTGAGGTGAGGGGGACCGAGTGAACAACTGTGTGGAACTTGCTCGCTGGGGTTAAACCATGGCATATGCCAAGAAAACCAAGTGATCAATCCTGCTATAGTTGTGCAATTCAACTACATGGACACAGAGTGAAAACATGGTTTTATAAAAGTAAATTTTCATGATACAGAGAAAAACTTAGTTCTGTAGCCCACCAGAGCTCCTGCTCTGTAAATCCATTATGTCAATGCTGACAGCCTCAGGGCTTTCGTAACTGTAACTTTGTCATCAGAACTGGTCTGGGCAAAAGTCCACATTTCCTCACTTCCCATCTTCATCTGCTGTGCCTTCTGTGCTCCCTCTGCAGTACCCAAAACAGAGCTGTAATGGAACCCAGCTTCCCCACCCTTGGGAGATGTAGGATTTCACTGCATAACCATTAAGCAGCAGCTTGTCCTCTTGCACAGTAGAATTAAATAAGACATCTTTTGCCATACTTGTACTGCTGAGAAATTTCAATCCCACATGTAGCTGGTAATAGGGAGAAAATCCAACAGATAACCATAGAATGCAGCTGAATGCTGATGATAGCAAACAAACCCATGTGAATGACCCTTGCAAATGTGTAATAAATTTAGTTACGAAAAATTAAATTAAAGTTTTACCAGAGCTACTTAGCTTTTCCATTTTATACTTTATATTACTTGTCATAAGGTTTGAAAAAGCTAAATGACTTCAACCTTTGCTATTTAAAATGAGCATTGATTTTTTTCTCTCCTGTGTTTTGAAAAGAGCCAAAACCAATGCTAATGGTTTTATCCAGGAGGCTGTAATGGCACAGTTGCAAAGCGAGCTCTTCTCAGATTGCATCACTAAACCATGTCTTTCCTTTTTTGAAAACAAAGCAGAGGAGATATCGTTATACTTTCACCTCCACCTGTTGCTGTATTACTCATGGACAAGTTAGAAGCTTCTGCCAACATCTCTTCTAGTCCTTCGAGTGGTTCTGTCTTGCATGTGTACTTTGAAGTTCCTATTGCTCATGTGGAATGTCTATACTTGATGTTTTAGACATGTCTTAACATATAAATTACCTGATTACAAGTCAGTTCTGTTCCAGCTATATTTCAAAGGAATTGCTGCCAGCCACATTTAACCCCACTGGGCTGAGATTAACTAGCAAAGCTATACTTTAAGCTGTATCTTTGCATCTATTTGCTTGACTACTCATTCCACTGGTGAAAACAGTAAGCTGGTTTTTCTTTTCTCTAAAGGAACAAGATTTAGGCATGAGGCACAGCTCATCTGTCTTAGCTCCTCCAATAAATATTGAAGCATTGGTCAATTTTAATAAAATTTACCTGGTGGAATATGTCTCAACATACTACATTTCCGTTCATCCTCTGAAGGAAAGACAGTTGAGCAGTAGCGAGGAAAAGGCTCAAAAATGAGTTCAGCTCTCCTTAGGGATTTGCATACAGCAGCTTGGTCTCAAGAAGCCTTCAGAAAATGGTTTGACTTGTCATTTCTTACCTCTGGTACTCCTACCTCTCCTGCTTTCCCAGTATCTAAGCCATTCACAGTTCAGCTCAAGATAGGAAAATAATATTGCTACTGATTCAGCAGATGGGGAATTGAGGCACAATATGATTAAAATTCAGACTTTCACAGGCATTTATGCACATCTCAATTGAAATCTGACGGCTTGGATTTACAATAATTTGCCCAAGGTCATACAAGAATTACGCAATAGGCCTGGGAATTGTATCCAAGCTTGCACTTGCTCTTTGGACCACACTTTCTAAATAGGATGTAGTAATTTCAGAATTGCACCTGCCCAGCCCCCTCTTTGGCTGGATACCAGTCTGCTGTGAATAAACACATCCTTTGGTCCTCATGGCATGAGCATCAAAGCTGGCTACTCTTGTAGCTCTGCCTCTCAGGTGCACTGGCACAATGCAGACCATGTACATGTCTCCCCTTCAGGACTGTGGGATCTCACAGCACAAAGGCCGCCTGAGCACCCAGTTCCTTCCAAGTGTAGCAGAAATTTTACTGTTAAAGGAGGAATACTATCTAAAAGGAAGGCACGCTTAGTTAGCGAAAGAATTTTTCAACACAGCAGCGAGCTACTGATCCTTAGAAAAATAAAAATGTCTTGAATTTCATTTAATTCCATCTGGTCTCATCCCCCTCTGACTTGGTTAATTACCTGTAGATAATTTCTTCTGAATTTCCACATTCCATCTTTTTCAGATAGCATTGCTTAGCTCTGTAGCAGCTTAAAGTATCTTTTTATTTAGGATTGTCTAGTACAAATAAGAACACTATGATCTACATAAACAAACAAAGAAGATAACGAACATTAGAAAGATCACTATTAAGAATGAATATCAGTTCCTGAAGCACCATGGAGTTCACAGTTTGATGACAGACCTATTTCCAGTCTGTTACACTAAGACTCTCACTGTTTTGAGAATCTGGAGAATGTTAGATGAACAACTCACCCACCCTACATTCAGTGCTATTTCTACAAAAATTGGAATTTCTTATTTCAAATACATATTTTTCCAAATGACAGAGTCCACATCACAAGTAAGGCACATTCTGGAACAAGCTGATATATCTGTTCTGGTTTAAAGAAGCATACTTGCTCACCCAAACTAACACCTACTAAATAGAACAGAAGATATCTGTAGATTTTGCTTTCCTCGCTGAAAATTTCAGACACAAAATGACAATCTCAGGAAGCAGATCATGGCCTCACAAAATATGGAGCTTGAGAATATACTTAGCATAGGAATAAAATAACAAACCAATTGAAGACTGAGTGACAAGTGTGTGACAGAAATTGTTAGTAATGGAGGAATGGAAAAATAAAATGTATGTAAATGGGAATGCTGGCTTGGATTCCCTGGCTCCAGCTGGCTGACAAGTTTAACCACTGAGTGCTGTTCTGTCACCAGTAACAGTGAACACTTGTTCCCACTGTGCTGTCCTAAAGAAAAGTTCTGAGTAAAAGTCGATAAGTAGTTTTCCCATCAACACAACATTGATAAATATCAGTAAAAACACCACAGGAGAAACAATATTTTCATTTCGAGTTTGAAAAAAATGCAGTAGAAAAATTTGAGGGCTGTGTTTTCAAGAAGATTCAAAACTAGCAACTAGCAGCTCAAAAAAAGGGCACTGTCTGCTCTATGCCATGAAAAATCTGCACACTGGTCAGCGTTCATCTTTCTTACCGCTTGTGAAATTCTGGGCTGACAAGACAAAATCCACCCAAAGATCTTACGAGTGCCCAGCAGGATTAATAGTGTATTGTCATGTTGTTGTACTTAGTGAACACAAGCTATAAAATGGATAAAGGGGAGAACGTGTCCCCTAAGGTCCCAAACTTAGTGAATATTCTTGCATTACTTAACATCTTCTGGGCATTTAAAAAAAAAAATTACTAATTACTGCTCATAGTACCCATGAAGCAGGATTAGGCTGCATATAGCATTTGCAGTAAAAACCCATGGCCACGCAAAATTCTTCTCATTTGATGTTTCAGTTTAAACTCAAAACGATCCAAATACATAGACATTTTGAGTGAATCTAAATCTTTATGATATATCAGAACACATGAAAATAATGTTATTATGTGAAACCATGTGGAAGTGTGTAAGGATTATTGAGTTCTGCTTTGTGTAAATCCCAATACCAGAAAAGTGCCAGGAGAGAAGTGTACAGTATTTATCAGATATTAACCAGAAGAGGATGCTAGCAGAAGCTATTATGAAATGTGAGTTTCATACTAGTTTAGTTAAAATACTTCAGACCCTCAAATAATGAAGAATTACTAAAGGTTATTAAGAATTGCACAAAACAAAAATATTCTTATTACCTCCATTGTGGAGATTGCACACACACATGTTGGTGGCAGATGTGTGGAATGTCTTTGGCTGCCTTCACCTAGAAAAAAATCCCTCTTTCTGATTCTAGTGAATGGAGGGACTGGTGGATTATGAAGTGTTTCATATAAATTCTTCATAAGAGAGGTTTATAAATCTGTCAGAAGTCAGTCCAACTAATATCTTCACTCAGCAGCCTGTATTTCTGCAGAACAAAGCCTAAAAGTGGAAGAAAAATGTTCTATTTAAGCCCAGTATCACCGGGGGAAATGATCCTTTCCAGCTTGCAGTGAAATTTTACTTTTTAGAGGGAAAGGGGAGCAGATTCACAGATCCCCTCACCCAAGGTCCTGTTCCACCAAATGGTTGGTTGGACCTGGGTTCCATGAGCCACCCTCCTCCTTCACGGAGCTCCTCCTCTTCATCAGCCCCTTGTTTCCCAGACTGCGCAAAATGTAGGTAGTCGCTGAGGATGTAACCTGTTCTCCTCTCAACTGGTGAATCTTGATGGAGGTGTAGGACAGCTTGGAATAGAGCTGAGGAACCTTCACTATAATGGGGCATGCCTCGCTGACAACAGGCACTGGCTACTGAGGTGACAGGTGGGTGATGCCAGGGACAAGGCCAGTGGGACACAGCTGGGCACTCTCCCCCAGCCCCCACCTCCCAGGGCCATGAGGATGATGGGGGGACTGGAGCATCTCTTTAATGAGGAAAGGCTGGAGGAGTTGGGCCTGTTCAGCCTCAAGAAGAGATGACTGAGAGGGGACCTCATCAATGCCAACAGTATCTGGAGGGAGGGCGTCAGAGGATGAAGCCAGGCATTTTTTTGTGGTAACAAGCAACAGGACAGGAGACAACGGGCAGAAACTGATGCACAGGAAGTTCCACCTGAACACGAGGAAGAACTTCTTTACTGTGTGGTGACCACACACTGGAACAGGTTGCCCAGAGAAACTCTGGAGTCTCCCTTACTGGCGCTATTCCAGAACCGCCTGGATGCAATCCTGTGCCCTGTGCTCTGGGATGACCCTTCTTGAGCAGGGACGTTGGACCGGATGATCCACTGTGGTCCCTTCCAACCGGACCCATTTGTGATTCTGTGAGACCGAGGCCCCGGGGAAGAGCTGCCCCTGGTCAGAGGCCCCTCTACACAATCCCCGGCAGCAGCAGGAGCAGCAGCCCCGCGGGACCGGGCCCGGTGGCGGGGACAGCCGCCGGTGGCAGCCCCAGCAGCCGCCCTGCCCCAGCCCCGCGCGGGGGGGGCGGGCCC
>VWPU01012618.1:0-27938 GCA_013398955.1 Callaeas wilsoni
GCCGGGCCGGGCCGCGCCGCGCCTCCTCCGCGGCCGCGAACCAGCGCTCAGCGGCCCCTGTGCGGCAGCACTGCCCCTGGACTGGGAGCCTGCGTCTTGCAGGTGGCGCTTAAAGCGACACGGAGAAATGCGGTTGCAATTAGTACTTGTAAAAATGCACGGAGGATGTTGTTTCAAAAGGACGAGTGCGGGTGGCAGAGATCACGCTATATAGATATAGATATATAGATAAAGAAAACAGTTCATTTTTGGCTCCAGGTTCACCACCAGAAGAACAAACTGTTCACCTTATGCAAGGGTAGAATGTGGCACAAATTAATTAGGCCACTAAGCCCAAGCTTCATACGCTTAAATTTGATTTACTTGCATTTTCACTGTGAGACGAGAGGAGCCATAGCAAGAAAGCTTCCTGCCTCCGTGGGGCTGCCTGGGACTTTGCGCCACCACGTCGTCACTACCGAGCTCCTGCTTTCTCCTACCTCCCACTTACAGCCCAAGCTCCAACTCCCTAGCTCTCCATAAAGCTTTTTCAGCAGCTTAACATCACATCCAACTCGCCCATGTGGAAAAACCTTCAAATGTGAACAGGCACAGATATTATGGAAAAAGCAGAGTCAGGCAGTGGCAGCAGTGGCAAAAGTCCTGCCTCATTACGGGTGAGTGTTAAGCTCCTTCCAGCCGATGAAATCACTCATGATTCAAAACAAAAAGGAAACATTTCCATAGGGCTGGGGAGCATTAAGCTTCACTAAAATACTAGGAAATGACATAAAAATGTACTGCCTTATCGAAAGCCCAAGTCATTATATGAGAGCAACAGAGTAAAGAGCAAAGTACAGGCTATTTTACTGACTAGTATTTCTTTATGTTTATTTATTGTCCTAAGCACTTCATCGATGGAAAACTGAAGTTCCCAGGAACACGAAGTTACTGAAATAAAAGCAAATGCTTATAGGTTCACTTTTCTCAATGACAGTCTCCTGTCCTTTTCATGCTGGTGATGCTGTCGGAGTGAGCAGTTGGGCCCTGGCAGAGGTGGCCTGATCCTCAAATTGATTGGACTTGCGATATTTTTGAACTGTATTTTCTGCAGACATTTCTTTGAGGAAGAATTTCTGGACCTAATGCATTTTGTCTAACCTATGTCCTTCAATATGTTCACAGTTTAAAAGGATTGAGGTTAAAAAACTGATTTGCTGTATCACTTATTTGCAGTCATGCAATTCCTCTGAATCATCTCAGGGTGCATTCATTTAGAGAATTTATTTAAATATTTTATTATATCTTGACCACCATACTCATGTTGCACATTCAGAGCTTTCTCCTTGCTACATCCACCCTGTGTGGTTTTTAGGAGTCCTCTTCCTTCCATGGCCTGCTTAAGCCCATTGCTGGGCACTCACATTGTCACTCAAACACTCACCAGGCTCAAATACCAACTCGGGCAGATCTGTGACCTTCAACATTTCTTACATCTTGTCTTTCTGTCCGCAGAGACTAAAAGCCATTTTTGCCCATCCTGTGGGGCAGGTGGTTCCTGCCCAGGAGGATTCTTGCAGCATCTCTGCACCTCCAGGCTGCTTCAGCTGCAGCTCTTGAGCCTCATCCTTGCACCTTCCCTAGGTGCTGCTAGAGGAGTGAGGATTTACCAGTAAATTCCTCATGGAGCAGAAGATAGAGCTGTAAGCTCATCAAGCCGCTGATAACAGTCTAATTTGTAAGTCTTTGTCTATTAACAATTTTTATATGCTTTAGTCCTCGAAGGTCTCTGCACTTTCAGGCAATGTGGAGAGGCAGCAGAGGCGAGTGCCATATTCTTTGTGTATGGGTACAAAAGGAGTCACCACCAGAACTCATTATGATATGATACGATACTAGAGGTATTATTTCCATATAATGACTTCTCAGTCATCAGTACTCAAAATATCTGTGCCACACTTTGAATCCAGACACAGTTTTAGTTAACACATGTGAGTGCAACTCCTCTGCTTTCCTCTTGTTGGTGCCTGCCTCTGCTTCCAGGCAGCACTGCTTCTGTGCAGGGCACTGGAGCATCTGTCCTACTGCTCCTGGTGCTCCACAGCCTGTGAGCACTTCTTAGCTTGCATCAAAGAAAAAGGCACCTCAGGAGAGTGGTTCATCCCATTCCTTTTTGGGCAGGTGGAGGCAATTAATCAGTACTTCCTTTCAAGTGTCAGTAGAAGTACTGTGTCACTGTGGTACATGTGATCTAGACAACCCATTGAGGATTATTCTTTATCCAACTGGCCTCTAGAGCACTGGCTCAGTGTTCATTGTGCTAGAATTGGTGTGGATCCTACAAAGATACCAGACTGTCTTTGTGCCATACTCCCTCAGAGTGCCTTTGGATCTGGGGAGGCACTATCAGCTCTGCCATAGGTCAGCACAAAGGCAGGCAGAGTGGCTTAGCCAATACATTAAATCTCTATTTCCATGGCTAATAACTGTGTGTAGCATCTCTGCCTTTTCCCGAGGATATACAAGAAATCTGTGGTAAAGCATGGATGCAAAGTGGTTAGTTTCTTAGCCATCCTTCTGAGCTTTTGACCCTGTGAATCTGCCAAAGTGGTCATGTTGTTTGCTACAGTCCTAATTTCAAATGTAGAAAGACTGGAGGAACACTTCCATGTTTATTTTTTCCTTTTATCAGTAATATGTTGACTAAGGAAGATGAAGCTGAAGTATTTATTGAGCTGGTATAATTGCTGTAATTTTTTAAATTATCAAGAGCATCCTGAGAGAAGTTCTTTTTGTGAATCAAAATAAATGATTAAATATAGAATGCAATGATGTGATATTTCTTTCCAGAACTGTTGGTAGTCCTGATGAAGCTAAATTGTATTGTCATATTTAAAATAAACCCCACAGAATAATCTGCAATCTTCTCTAAGCTGTGGGTAAATGTTAAAGTACATGTTAAAGTCTAATTTCCTGCTTAAAAAAAAAAAGTATAGCCCTGTCCCACATTTCCTTTCTTTGCATTGTGAGGACCACAATAAAATTGCATCTCTTACTTCAGAACTATGATGTTTTTAATAAACTCTCTAAGCATTTGAATAGATTCCAGACAGTTTCTTTTTGCATGCTATACCAGACCAAGGCAGATTCAAAAGCCAAGCCAAAAATCTGTTATGACAGCACAAGTTGTCTACTAAACGTTCTGTGGCACCTTCCAATGTGCCTCATAAACTAAAAAGACACGGAATTATCCCTGTGTTGTGGGAAACAACTGCAAAATTAATACTTTCATAAATGACTTAGAAAAAGCCATGGGTTGTTAGAGATTCTGAGGATCCTTCTGCCCCTGTCGAAGTGGAGTAGAGTTTTGTCCTTGATTCAACAGAAGCAAAATCAGTCCTTGCGTGGGACTGTGCTTCAAAACCCACCCAAAAGTTGGACATGCAACCTACTATACATGAATGCTGTTAAAAACGGACCAGCTCTTTTCCCCAGGGCTTGGGGAAATACAGCTGTTGAAGATACAGCCATGTTTGCTGTTGATTGCAGAGGCAACTGCCTGTCCATGTCTGTGCCAGCGTTCTTTCCATAGCCTGTGCTTGGTGTGCCCCAGGCTGGTCAGCAGAGCATGGCAGTGAGGGCAGGACAGATTATTTTCTTCCAGAAGCTCCATTTCAGTGAGGAAAAAACTCATCAGGATGGCGTCAGGTACTCACGCATGCGTCTGATAGTAGGATAAAAACAAATAGAACATATTTCTCATGAAATAAATACAGCACATGATGATTTTGGAAGGGAGAGGCAGTCAGCTGGTTTTGGACTACAGTCAATTGCATGCAGGGCACACTGGTAGCTTTTGGACATTAGAAGGAAGTTCTGCTTTGGTTCAGCTTATGCTTGAGCTGCTCATTCATTGCAGGATTTCTTGTACTTTCCTCTGAAGCACATGATCTGTATCATGCAAAACAAACTTTTGACAGTTCCTGAGGAAGCTCTGCTTGCCTCCTGCAGACATGAAAGATGCCAAGTGTGTTAAAACATTCAAAGAATTTAGCTACCAAATGCTGTCAAGTTTCTGCTTGAATATGTGTGAGCAGAGCTTTGCAGCAAGCCAAGTGTAGGCAACATCAGCCCAGAGGAGTGTCAGGCTTGCACGTGGACCCTCCTGCTCACCATCTCCTCACCTTCCTCTCCCCTCCCTAGTCCAGAGCTGGATTTCAAAGCACACGTGCACCAGCATGTCTCAGGGAAGTGTTGTGAAAGAAGGAGAGAAGGATTGTGATTAACCTTGTGAGGGTTTTCTTTAATCTCATTTCAGAAACATCTAGTATTCAGTGGAAATTTTCTGAAATATTTCAACTCAGTGAACTGATCCAAAATTAAAATTTTGGGTAGAATGATTAAAGAGCATCAAAACTTAATGTAGTGGCAGGCAAGATGGTTTTAGGGGGAAAATCCTACATCTTCTTTTATAGATGATGCCAAGTCAGACTGTGAACTGGAAATATTTTTCATCTTTAAGCTATTATTGTTTTCAATATTCAAATAAAATGCCCTAAAGACTGCCTGTATTACAAAACAATTATTCTATTTTGGAAATTCAAACAGAATTTGAAAATATCGGTATTTGGAATTGCTGTGTGTCTTCTCTTGCAACCAATCTTTTTGGTAAATACAGTACTAGTTCATTTGGTTAATCTGCCACATGTGCCATTCTGTTTAACTGCATTCAAATTCTGTAAGAGATGCAATATTCTGCTCTTGATTCACATAGTAAGTGAATTAACAGCAGAATGTTGATGCTGAAATAAATACGATTTGAAAGCACACATTTCGTTGTTTCAAATATAAGATAAAGTGTGCACCATTCATAGGTAAGGATTTGTTTTCGTGTTCTACTTAGTAAGTCACTGTAAAACTTAAAGCCATGCAAAGATGCTTCCACAAATCCATTAAAATTCCTTCCAGAATACACAAAAAAGCACAGAAATTTTTATGTTGATGCTTTTAATGGGGGGGGAGGGGACAGAACAAGTGAGTAGATGATCAAATTAAAAAATTAATATTTTGGAAAGCTGCAGAAACGACCACATATATGTGACTGCAAAAGCATAGGCCAGCCTCAAAGCATCAGGAGGGGAGCACAAGCGAGCTCCTCCTGAACAGTGGTGTCCATGTGTCCTGGGAGATCCACATGATACCCTGTCAGGACCTGAAGTCTAAACCCGGGGAATAAAGCTAGCTAGGCTACATCACTTCCAAACTTTTAGCCCAGCTTCACGTTAACCTAAGAGGAATTTAAAGTGCAACATAAATGTGTTTAAATGTAGTTAGAAGAAAGCTTGTTGTCCCGTCTCCTGTTTCCATTAAATATGTTTTATATGAAAAGTATAGCTTACAAATGCAAGCCGTGAGGTTTCTCTGGCAGCATTGCAGCTCTAAGTAAACACACCATAGTATTATTTTGTTTGCTTTCTTCCCTAATTAAGTTTTTAAAGTTTCCTCTGCTCTCTGTGTGGCTGCTTCAGTTTTGGCATTAGTACTGAGCCAAAGGGGACTGGGAAGAAGGCTATGCTTTTGCTTTCTACTTCCCTCCGCCAAGTAATCACAGATCAATTGGGAATCCCTTCTTGCTTTTTTAAGATATATAGATAGCAGACTACATCACAAATAAAACATGAGCCCTGGGGCTCATACTGGTCTGGGAGCCTATACCTTCCCCCTGGGAGAGAAATGAAGCCATTGACGGCATTGACCACGGGACGTGCAGCTGCAAGTGCCCAGGCAGTGCTGCATACTTCAGAGCAGAAAGCAGGGCAAACCCACAAAATTTGAAGCCAAACATAAATTTTGACAGCCTTTGAGAGTGTTTGAATTTCTCCTTTTACCATCCTCAGTGGTTACAGGTTTTTAGGTTCAAGGCTTTGCTGTAATGCTGTTATTGTTTCACAAATCCAGATCATTGTCTGCTGTTTAAAATGAAGCATGCATAATCCTACATCATTCATTATTTTGACATAAACAATATGCTATCAGCAAAGCACATGTTCCATCTCAGGTCTCTAGTGCTTTAAAAGCCCTCTGAATGCATCCAGTCTGTCCAGGACAATTTAACGTGCAGGCCAAGTTCTCGAATATTTAACTGGCCTCACGTTAAAACACTTGGCATCACCTTTGATGTGCAGCCTTGGATAGGCATCTCTTGTCTCTATCCAGTTTCTGATGTTGTAATCAATCAGGAAAACAAATCCAACATGAAACTGTGTAGCTCTGAAACTGATTGTGCTCTTTTGTTGTGTTCCCTGCCCTGAAACTCAGTACCACACTGCAGGCTGGGAGTGTATCTGGATGGCTACTCATCCAAGGTTTATTATTCACTGGCTCTGGTAATATTTGTAATTACATTTCTTGATAGCCAGGATTTTCCTGTATGGTTTATTGATATAACAGCTTGTGTTAATGGTTGAGATTCAGTATACCACATGAAAAAAAATAGCTTCTAAATAAATACTCAAGGTTCCTTAAGCCCTTTTTATCCAACATCACTGTCACCGTTAATCAGTTCCTCCCTCCCCCCCCTCCCCAAACCACCTGAAGGCAAGATCAGTGATGATCAAAAGACATGTAGCATTTCTTAGTATTGAAATGATCACCTCTGTGAGATATGGTTTTTAATAATGCATTTATTGCTGTTTCTTTGTGAATTATGGCTTTTCACTTCTCCTAAACCAAAACAAAAGTTATTTGCAAGGTGCCACAGGAATAATTTTTAGACTGAAAAACAGTTAAGTTAATGATCACAAACTCCTTGCTGCTTTGTGGAAGTGGCATTTGGTTTTTTACTTCTTTGAGATTTGATTTTAAACTGAGATGTTGAAAGATAACTTGTTCTTGTATCCTATGGAGCAGTAGCAGCTCCAGGTGCTACAGAAAGCACAGACCAAGATGTAGGGAAAAAAACTTCAACTGTTCCAGTCTATTGTGTTAGATGGATGTTAGTAGACTGGTCACAATCTTTTGAAAGGAAAAAAGTTGGAGACTTTTCACTGATGGGAGATAGCAATTACAAAGTGTCCTAGCACTGTTTATTCTCCAATTTTGTTTTCCCACCATACATAAATTACTTTTTTTTTATATTCATTAGTAGGGTATAAAGGTAATGTATATTAAAAAATCCTTGACAATGAATCTTGAAAGCAAACTGTTTAATGGTGCAGTGATGTACTCCTGGAGCTTATGGTGAAAACAACATTCTGTAGGACAGATGATTTTTCTGTGAGCTCTAAAAATCCAAATGATTGCTGTGTCATCTTGAAAAATTGGAGAATCCCATCCAGGTCTAGGGTACAGTCTCTATTTCAAATATCAGACTGTGATATCAAAAGCTGTGCTTAAGGGGATCAGTACTTCAGAAATTAATTATTCAAAATGACAAGAATTGTACCCCTTCTGTTGTTCAGCTTCATATATCAAAACTGTACTCTTCACAGCTTCCAGAGGGCTTTGCTAGGACTCATTTACTGCCTTCCTGCACTCTGCTTTCAAAGTTATGCCCTGGGAGCAAAACTTCTCATTTAAGACCTGGATTTCAAAGTGCTCTGAAATCCACAGGCATCTCCAACATGTTTTGAAAATTGTTACACCTCACCAGAGCCAGAGGCATCATTATCCATGCAGGTCTGAAGTCAGTTGGTCTAACAGGTCTTCAGATAATACCCCTTCTTTTCAACCTTCCCAGGAGAACTGCATTTTATAATCTTGGAAATCCACTGGGATATGATGATTGTCTTGAAAACTTAGTTGTGACAATAACTATGGAACATTTTACAGTGTAAATTTGCATTAATTCCTCCCTCTCTGTGGAACTACTTAGCAATTTTTGATTCTTGATTTTTTTTTCTTTTTTTGTAAACAAGTCAGAGAAATCTGAGAGAATGAAACCCATGAAATATGTGTATATTGCAGACTGATTCTAAGCCTAATTCTTCAGCTAACCAAACTGACTATTGAAATTTGGTAAACAGCCAGTTGAGAAATATTTAACACTACTGATGGTTTCAAAAAAGTAAAACAAAATCAAAAATCACTTTTCTGATACTAGAACATGAATCATTTCTCTTGCTGTCAGCAAACACTTTCAGTTCCTTCTCAAGTGTTGTCTGTATGATACGTGTGCTGTTGTACAAGTACAAGAACAGATATGCCACACAAGTCATATGCTCTATATGTGCATATACCTGTTTTTATATAAATGTATATACATATACTTACACCCACATGCCACTCCAAACTCATATACCTATGTCCATGGACACGAATATACACACACACACACAAGTGCACACAAAACTGCTTTTTTACTGTAACATTCTGAAGTAACATACCAAAACCATTTTTCCTGGCTTACTTTGTAATCCGATTTTTAATGTGGTGCCTTTTTTTTCTTTCTGGTAACCCATCCCAGTACTTCCCACAATATAAACTGTGCCCTGTGCATGTGTACATGACACTCACCGATTGCTTTGCACACTTGCCAATCAAAATGTGCCTCCAGATACACTGAGATTGTCTGAGAGTATCACATCACCATTCAACCTATGGGAAACTGTGTTTCCTGTCTTTCAATTCAGCACTTCAGCCAATAGCTGACACTGTCTCTGAGGTTTGCACAACTTTGTATTATTCCACACTGTATCAATGCACTGTGACAATGCATTGTCATCATCAGATATATTACCCATACCAATCAATGTAAAGTCTATGGGGATTTTAGTAAATCCTGTAGAGGCTGTCTCAACAACAGGAACATGCAGCTATTGAGATCTGAAGCCTTAACCCTAAAATGAACTGAAAGGTGCTCCCACAGCAAAGGTGGAAATGCCCTAGCAGCAAAAGGCTTGAAAGATACTCATTGTCTCTAGCTGACATTCAGTAACAGAAATATATCTTAAGGCAAGATTAAAACATTCATTAAAGAGTGAAAATAAAACATCATTACAAAAAAATGAGTTTTCCCTCTTACGCTTTAGTAGTTACAAAACATTCTTCTGGTTCTTTAATTGCTGCTTGCAAAGGCTCTGTACTGAGTCATTTAGATTCTGAAAGTAACAACACTGTCCTAGCCTTCTTATTGGCATTTACTCCTATGCCACCCACATTGAGCTCCAAATCTGGATCCAAGGATTGCTGAGCTGTGAAAACTGTATTTGTGTAATTCTGCCAGCAACCACCCATATAACCTCAGAAAAATCAAAGAGAACTAAAGATATGCTGAAACATTCAAAAGCTGTATGAACACCAACTACCAGGAGATGCTCACAAGCTTAAGGATATTTTATATACATCCTGTTCCATTTTCTGGTTGGTCTTTTCAGGGTGGAGAAGAATGGGAAGTGGTCAAAGACAACTCTTTGTATTTGATCATTTAGCAAAGCAGAAGTTTTTTATGCTATCCATCTCATCTCCACATGGTGGTAAGCCAAATCTCAGCATTGTGACACAGTACAGGAGCAGAGAAAGGCAGCTGAGTGTTGCCACAGGATAAAAAAATGTATTTTAAAGGAGATGAGGACTAAAAACTGCTAAGAATTTTTAGCATGGCTATGTTGTTTAGCTATTCCACAGTTGGATTATTGACTGTCTAGTAATCATCCCTTCCTCACTGGGTGTTTCCTTGCTGAAGAAAATGAAGAGATTTACCCAAGACCAACAAGGGATCAAGGCAAGATGAGAGTAGCTTCAACATCAGCATTGTCACCTGCCTCTGTGGGCTTCATCCCTCACCCAGGGTGTTCCTGTGTCCAGTTTTGCATGTCCCAGAGGAGTTTTGTCTTTAGGCTTGACAGATGAGGCTCTAGGGCTGGAAACAAAGTGTTCTTCACGTCTGTAGTCTGGATTAAGTGTCCTAAGGATGGCTTAAGCTCTGTACTCCCAAGAAGCAGGATCTTCCAGGATGCCTCAAAGTGAGCACACAAAGTGAATAATGCAGTTCACTCCTGAAGTGTATCCAGATGGAGACTGCAGTTTTGTGCATGCAAAGTTCTCTGGTTCATCTCTACATATGTATAGAAGGTACATATTTATGCATCCACACATGCGAACAGATCTCTGTATTGAAGACAAGAATGCAGAAAATTATGTAAAAGACTCCTCCCGACTTTGTTTAACTAGAAATAGCAGTGATCTGGCGCACAAATGTTCTTCCATCTGTGTTTTTAACTAGGGTGCTTAACCTTCCCATCTTTACTTTCTGAGACTTCATAAATATTTTTTGAGTATTTAATTGCCCCTCTGTATTTCCTCACTCTTCCAAATTACACAAAATTAGTTGATTCATTTCAATTTTAAGTAATGAATTTCTCATAATTTTTACTCCCTAACTCCCATGAACGAGTATAAGGCTGCATTGTCTAGGATGCATTGGCTGAGTGGAAGATGTTTATTTGTAATAAGGATTCAAGAAAATCCCCTGTATCCACTGGAAATTATAAACATAGAAATGTCTCCACGAGTCTTTGGTTTGTTAAAAGAATTGTGTTTAAAGTTGCTATCTTTAGGTCCCAGTTTGACATCACAGTATCTCTTTAAACAGATAACCCAGGCACTGCAATGCTTTTTAGAGGGGAGTGAAGGTTACCAGGGAACATCTTCTTGGCTGGTCAAGAGTCAGCAGATTTTTGGGGTTTGGAAGGAAGAAAAAAAAAAACAAAGCCCACCCTTTATTATCTAAACAAATATTTTTTAATATTTCTATGTAAGTATGTTCATGGGAAATGTAGGTAAAAGTCAAATGAGGGAAGACAATAACTAGGGGGATTCCACAGAGTGATTATTACCCAGAATTGTTGTGGAACGCACCCATGGACACATGGTGCACCCGCCTGCCAGCATAGAAGACAGAGGGTTTATTTTAGCACTGAACAGGGTCACGAGTATCATACTGACCGTTTTCAGGCTGCATCCCAGTTACTGCGGTGCGAAAACCACTAATATACATGACCACTTGCAAAAGTCATGGATGGTGTGGTAACATAGGACAGCAACCCAGGAATCTGCGTCTGATTTATTTTTTAATCATTGTTAGGTGTCACTATGTTTAACATGACAATTCACATCCTATAAGAGCCCCATTTATATGTTACCCATATCAGAAAAACGTGGAAGATATTTCCTTGCTCTTGCTCTTTTTTTTTTTTTTGTCTCAATACAATGTAGCCTTTCAGAACCAAAATCCAGGATGACATACACAAATAAGCAGCTTCGCAGATATACACATTCCTGTTTTGTCCTGCATCCTGAATGCCAGTCAGGAATCAAATGCCAGTTCTGAAGCTCTGAAATTATTTGAGGAGGGAAATCCAGCCCACAGTTGTCCCATTGCTATTCAATGTACAGAAGGAATCATCTGCTGTATATGGTCTGGTAAGAGCTTCCTGCAATATTTTGATGGTCAGACCACTTTTATCACAGATTTCTGGTTTTTTACTATGAGGACGACCATTTTTAGATCTTTATAATTACGGACTGAACATGTAACACCTTACCATTTTTTACTTGTTTGTGTTAGAGCATCTCCCTTCTCCACTTTTCTTTTCTTCTTGCAACAGCACTGTGAAAAGTCCATTGTTAAGCAGTAGGGTTGTGGCATTAGGGTTAAATCCCTTTGCTCACATTCTCTCATCTCCTCTGTAAGGGATGAAATCTAAGTGAGGGAGTGACATGCAAAATTGTACAAAGCTTTGGAGCGCTCACTTACGTTATACAAGATGCTGCGCCAGTTCAAGCACATTCTTGACTCCTGCTAAATCCAACGTGAAATGGTACTAAAGTCTCCATGGATTATGGTGACTGCATTTAATGCATTGCTCGTATTGCTGCTCTTACTTCCATGCACAATATTCGTTAATTTTTGGACAGCCTCAGTTTTCTTGTCACCGCCTAGAAGTCTGTACAACCATGGACAAGATCTAGTCTGTGCTGTATTCCTTAGTTCTGGATTGATTTGCTTCCATGAATAGAAGCCAAAGCCTTCTTTTCCACACAGCTCCTCTTCTGGATGCTACACTGATACACTGGCTATATAACGTTTCCAAGCCAGTGCCACTCACTGAGTAAATTGCACAGCCTATGCATTTTAGAAAGCAAGCGCGATGATTTTCAGAGGTGCTGCTTCTGCTGAACTGCATCATCTTGTTGAGGCAACACAACTAAAAATTATAGGAGCAGAGTTGATGGGAGACAAGGGATTTCAAAATTATACACATTGAACATAAGAAGTGTGAGCTGGTAGGAAATTTGTTCTCATTGCTATCGTTAGCATTCACAGTTTCAGAAACAGACATGTTTTGATTGCCTCCTTTATTTATTTTTAATAACACTATTTGCAAGAGAAATACCAAACTGCTGGAGCACCATGCCTTTGGGGTTGATTAGGCATAATCTTCTGCACAAGACTTACAGAGATTGCATCACATTAAGAGAAAAAATGCACCCATATCAGTGCCATGCAGAACTGTGTCATTTTAGGGTATCAGAAAGTCGTGCTTACAGGTATCCCTTTTTTTAAGAGGAGAGGAGGCACTTGTGCATTCTGGATCTTGTTTGTTAATTTTAGCTGGCTACACCCAGTGCAAGTTGTTTTAATTTCTTTTTAAACTCTGACAGCCACTACTGAGGACAACAGAGAAACTTTGCACCATCAGAGGATTTGTGTTGTTTGTTTGTTTGTTCTTCAACTAACAATAAACAAGTGGTATATAAATAAAATACCTTATATTTTCTGGTTTTCAATCTCTGTTGTATTTCTTGAGGTATCTATGGGTGTTGTTCTGATTAGTCATCCTGCCTCTCAGAAGAATGTCATCCCCTTTCCTTGCAGAGTCGGCTCTGGGCTGTTTTGCTCCAGCAGACACTCTGACAGCCATCTTCATCGGCCAGTAGATGTCATTGTGTTTCCACCGCAAAAGCACATCAAACGTATTCATCTGGCTGCAAATGCCTGTCTGGTCCTGCAAACAATACTGTTGAGTATTTAGGATTTTCTCTACCCTGCAGCAAAATATTTTTTAAAAATGCTTAGCCAGAAAAGAGTGAAAATTAAGTTCCAAGCATTTGATAGCTGTGACTAACTAGCCAGAATACCCTTGGCTTCAGCTAATATAGTGCCAGTGGTGTTATACAAACACAGCTTACTCAACAGGACACAAATCATTGTTAATAAACTATTACAAAAGATGCCAACAGAAGAAGACAGAAATAATGTCTCATGGATTAGCCAGCTTCTTTAGGCAACCAGCTCGTTCGGCTGTGAGGTCATCTGTTCTTCAGTACTCAGACAGGATTGACAATTTATACTTCAGAACTTTTTAGACCTTCGGAGTGTAATGAAAAGAGGCTGTAGTCTGTTATTTTTCAGCTATTTTATTCTGGACTATGTTAACAGGTTCCCAATTTGCATGATACAATATTTGTGATGTAATTAGAAAGTTCCATTTGAAGTCAAAACTTGGTAGCAATTGAGAAGGATACACTTGGCAGTAGGACAAGAGGTAGGGTTTTCCAAAAAGTCTGACATATTTTTTATCAGTAAAAACTCAGGAGACATCATTTAACCATCATCTTGCAACATTCATGCTGGAAATGGCGTAGAGGGCCAAATTCCCTGCTGGCAGCGACTAGTGAGGCCCTGCTGGCTCTAACAACATGGGAGACCCTTGACAGATTCAGTAGAGAACGGGCCTTTTGCAATGTGTTTTGAGTCCCAGGGGCCAGCCACAAAACAGAGCGAAGTCAACGGAAATCTTTTGCTTGTTGGCAATGGGCTATGGATGAAGCCATGAATCAGGTTTTCTGGAGGCTGGCGCAGCACATCTGTCTTGGGGTGAGGCAGCTGAAAGGCATAGGCTTGAATTTGAAAAGACAAGTTTCACTTCACAAGTCTCTGCTCAAGCTTCACTAGCTCAGGAATAACCTGAGATGGCACAAGAGAAACTCTGTTCTTCCCTTAGAGTGCCTCATCCCCTTGCTTGCTCATGGAAACATCTAAAATTCTTCCTGGGCTGAGAGACTTTTGCAAAGGTAGGTGACTGGTTTGGGTTGAGAGGGTCCTTTAAAGATCATCACATCCAACCCCCTGCCATAGGCAGGGACATCTTTCACTAAATCAAATTGCTCAAAGCCCTATCTGGCTTGACCTTGAATACTTCCAATGGTGGACAGAGTGAGTGCACAGCAGCCAGGCAGAAAGGGACCTGGGGGCACTGGTCGACAGCCGACTGAACATGAGCCAGCCGTGTGCCCAGATGGCCAAGAAGGCCAACGGCATCCTGGCCTGTCTCAGGAATAGTGTGGCCAGCAGGATCAGAAAAGTCATTCTTCCCCTGTACTCGCCACTGGTGAGGCCACACCTCGAGTGCTGTGTCCAGTTCTGGGCCCCTCAGTTTAGGAAGGACATTGAGATTCTTGAACACATCCAGAGGAGAGCAACAAGGCTGGTGGAGCGCTTGGAACACAAGCCCAATGAAGAATGGCTGAAGAAGCTGGGGTTGTTTAGCCTGGAAAAAAGGAGGCTCGGGTGACCTTATCACTCTCTACAACTGCCTGAAAGGAGGCTGCAGCCAGGTGAGGGTCGGTCTCTTCTCCCAGGCAACAACTGACAGAACGAGAGGACACAGTCTTAAGCTGCGCCAAGGGAAGTTTAGGTTAGACATCAGGAAAAAATTCTTCTCTGGAAGAGTGATTGGGCATTGGAATTGTCTGCCCAGGGAGGTGGTGGAGTCATCATCACTGGACATGTTTTAAAANCATGTTTTAAAAAGGACTGGTTGTGGCACTCAGTGCCATGGTTTAGTTGATGAGGTGATGTTAGGTCATAGATCAGACTTGATGATCTCAGAGGTCTTTTCCAACCTAGTTCATTCTGTGATTCTGTGGGTCATCCACAATTATGGATGAGAACTGTGTTTCCAAGTTTGGATAAGAGATGTATGGTATATATACATTGGTCCTGTAAATGAGGTCCCCTTGGACTGTCTAGGCCACCAAACTCTTGCACTTGGATGAGCAGACAGAGGTCCACAGCTACTACAGCAGTGTCCTCTGGGCTGTACAGTGACAGAACATGTTTAAGGATCACAGCAGCCTCACCTGCTGTCTTACGGATAAGCTCACCTGCAATTAGAACTATCCATGGTGCACAAGTAGTCTTTATTAATCTTCCAAAGTAGTATCTTGCAAAAAAAATAGTTTTGTGACAAAACATCAGCTTAATAATTCATGGGTCAGGTTACAGGTGGCATACCCATTTCCTACACACCACTCCACCTTCATGTCATACATGCTATGGCTGCTCGCTTTCCAAAGCACACGAAGGAAACTTTGTGCTACTCAACTGAGAGCAGTCTCAGGTGCTGTGCCTCCAGACTTTCACATTTACTTGGGATTTCTCATTCGAATAAGATGATTTAGAACTGTCCCCTGGTAATTTTTTTGATCTACATCAGCTGATCCATAAATATAAAATAAAAAATATGCAGCACTGTCTTAAACAGTTGTATTCCCAGCTCACTACTTCCTCATCTGATTCCTCTCAGTTCTGCTCCCTATCCCATGCAGTCAGGGCTTGCTGGAACATTTATCTGAGGATTTAGCTGACTAAAAGCGCACCATAAATTTTTCTTCTTTCAGGTGCACATTTTTTCCTATGCAACCTTCTATGTCATTGCAGTGTGAAGGTGTAAAGGAGAAGAAAAATGTAAAGGATAAAATGTAAAGGAGAGGAAAATAGACCTCTTTTTTCTGTCTGCCTGAGGATATCCTCACGGAGGTGGAGACAGTGGTGAGAGGGATGTGGGAGCCCAAATTGCTGACTTTAATCTGGACTCCAGTAAGTGTCCTCTGTCTCATTTTTCCATCTAAAACAGTGGAGGTAATGCTATTCATTATCTCATTTCACCTTAGGAAAAACATTATCAAGATTGTTAAGGCATTTACATACTACTGAAATGAGAAAATTCCCACTCCTGCAAAAGACCATGAAGAAATGACTGATTCTACTTGTTGTACAAATGCACTAGTTAAGATCACTAATTTTAAAATGTCTGTAAAAATACTGACCTATCTCACTCCCTAAGCATAACTCGGATATCCTCGCCAACACAAATGTTACAATTTATTAAAAAAATTAGAAGTTGATGATGTAATTAGAACTTGTGTGAGAACACACTCCCAGAAGGGAGATGAATGAAGACTTTCTGAATATTGTACATTTTGATAAATCTAAGTTTTGCTGTATTTGATTCTGCTGCTATTTAAATATTCTATAACTTTCGATGTAATTGTGCATAAGTTTGCATATCTTTTTTTGCTTAGAGCAAATGCAAGTGTGGGAAAGCTCAGGTGCAGGCGGATATTTTGCAGCAGGGTTCAGGTGTTAAGGAAACTACCCAGTCCAGCTATTCGTTCTGAGACCCTCTGCCAGTCACATTCCCAAGACCAGAGACTGAGACTGCTGGGACCGAAGGTCCTTCAGAGTGGGCAGCTCCAGTGAGCCAACAGGGGCACACAGTCAGACCAGGTTTCCTTACCGATTCGGCTCTAGTTTTCCCATAGCACAGTCCCAGATGTCTAGTTCCATTTATTCACAGCGCAGTAACACAGAAACTGCCAGAGCTGGTGTGTCGAAGAGGACCCTCAACAAAGGAGCTTTCATCTCCTTTGTTATCCAAAAAGTCGGCAATTCCCTGAAGTGGCTCCTGAAGCGTCTCTCAGTGTCCATTCACCTTGATGGCTATCCCAAAGGTTAGCAGTCCTTTTGTCTCAGGCTCCTACCCAGAGCTCAATCTGCATTTCAATCTACATCTCAATCTGCATCTTGCAAGCCCAGCTACCTGGATGAGAGGTGTTTCTCGACTCAGGGAACCAGAGACACCGGCCATGGCAGCCAGGGAGATGCCTGATCCTGGGGTGGCCGCACTGCCAGCCTACATGGATGTCACTTCAAGAGCACCTCTGCCACCATGGATTCCCTCTAATCACAGAGGTCTCAGAAAAGCACCTGGCTTAGACTTGTCACCTGGGATTCCTTTGCACACCCTGGCTTGTGCAGCTATGAATCTCTAGCACTGAGAGACATAAGACGAGATGTGTTGGAGGTTAAGGGTTCTTCTTCTTTTTTTTTTTTTGTTTTCTGCCATGGTATTTTTCTCCAGTTTCCTTTTTTTTCACCTCTTTGGATGGAACTAGACTCTCCTAAGTTTAATTTTTCAAAATTAAGGCAGTGATGCTAATTCACAGAATCGCAGAATCTTAGAATGGTTTAGGTTGGAAGGGATCTTAAAGGTCATCTAGTTCCAACTGCCCTGCCATGGGCAGAGACACCTTTCACTTCTCCAGCCTCCCTCTGCAATTGGTACTGCCATGGTCCCAACAAAATCCCATCACACCTTAAGAGGCTGGTCTAACACTTCCTCCTGCTGTCTATGGTGGGAATTGAGGCACCTGGGCATCTTGCTGCCCAGCTCAGGCACCTGACTTCCAAGGAGCCAAAGATAATGAACTGGCTCCCGACTCCTGGTGAGTGCTGTGCCCACCTTTGCTAGCCATAACAGCAGTCTGTGAACCCACCAGGCTCTGCATCCTCCAGTTGCAGGGTAGCTTTACCTATAACTTGAATCTCTTGACCATTTGTAAAAGATAAAAAATATGAAATTTTGCAGCAGCTGAAAATTTAAGCAAGAAAGCCTGTTCATGTTCATGCCTAATAATTAATCTTTAGTTAGGTTATTTGTAATCATGTTAACAACCTATTTATTCTAACTATTCGAAGTATAGCATCATCAGAAAAGCCTCTTGGTGTGCTCGGTGTGGAAAGTCAGTTGAGATGCTATAATGATGTCGAAATGAAATGCTGTCAGCGCAAATCCATAGAATGACATAACTGTGTCAGAAATGAAAGGGAATCATATCAGAGTGTGTTCCAGCACCACTCAAAAATTTGTGAGAGCAAAGGGTGCCACAATTGGGGGACAATGTTTGTTATGACAGAAATGCTCAAACAGCTAAAAAGGGAAACCGTGTTTGCCAGCCACATCACTTTTTAATCCAGCCGATTTATGAAGAAGTTGTGCTAATTTCTTCTATAAATATCTCAGTGAGCAGAACAGTGCTTTGTGTTGCAGAAAGTGGTTTTTAACTAGTTGCAGCTCCAGGTTTCTTCTGAAAGGGAATAGAAAGGGTCATTGCATTGTTTGTGTAAATAAACAGTCATTTTTCTTTTGAAAGAAAGAGAAAGAAAAACAAAATGCTTCTTATCCAGTTACCTTCCTTAAGGAAATTCACATCCCATGACTCAAATACTATCCTAAAGAAAGGACTCTCTAGGCATCGCAGGTAGGACAAATCTATCCCTATATTTATTTTTTCTGCTTTTTAATGGTTACAAGTGCCTAGAAATTCACACATCCTTTGAGGAAAGATCAGTGTTTTGCAGCTGTTCAGCTCCCTACCCTGTGACATCATGCTCAGCAATAAAACCTGAGGCACAAGAAGAAGGAGGGATGCAGAGCCAGTTTCCAAGTTCAGCAACTGTCTGGGCATTGGTCTGCCCGTGGGAGGTGGTGGGTGGTTTCCTTTGCTTTGCTTGCTGTTTTTTCCTCTTTTCTTCACCAATTAAACTGCCTTTATATCACCTCAGGAGTTCTCTTACTCTTTTTGCTCTTCCTGTTTCTTCTGGGTGGGGGAAGTGAGTGAGCAGCAGTGTGGGTACTGAGGTGCTGGACAAGGCCAGCCCACCAGGGATGTGAACTGGCTGAGTTAAACACACACCTCCCGAGTTTAAGGAATAGTAAAAAAGTAAATTGCATTTACCTTATTAAGTTTGTGACACGGACTTTGCTAAGCTCTCTCATAACCAAAACTATTTCTAAAAACTTCTCAAAGTCCTCTTTAAAGCCAGGTGCTGTGGAGGACGCAGTAAAGGGTGAAATAACATGCTGCAAGAGCAAGCAGCCAGCTTCATCTGCCACAGCACGGACACAAAATTTCATCTGGTGGCTCTTATCCATGCCTTATCCAATGACTAAACTAGAGCACGTGACAATAAGCTGAAAATTTGCAGAAGCTGGGTGCTGACCTGACTTGGCTTCTGGGGAAGGCCATGGTTAAGCTCCCCTGGCACCAGTGGGAGTGCGCTGGGTCCAAAACATTTTTGACGTGATTTGCTGATGGCAATGAATTTGCCATGACATTTGCTTAGACTGTAGTGTCTGAGGTTTAATTATCTTCATTATTAAGAAGAGTTGTGTCACTTCCGTTTGGAGCATTCTGACTTCAGATTCTCCTGAGACCACACTACACTTCTCCCCGTGATTGAATACCTGTCCGTAGTGCCTGGAGCAGCACTCATGCCAGAGAATGGGTTTAACTAAGAGTTTGAAGAGTCAAACATTAAACTCATGGAATATGTGCACACAGAACAAAATCACCTTTATTTGCTGGTTCTTGGTGGTTGTCCTGGACTATATGCCCTTACAGTGTAAATATTCAGACTGTATTATAGGTGGTCTGGAAAGTGCTCTTGACAGGCTATATTAATTTACATTAGCATCCACTTGTATGCTAAACACTTGAGTGTGACCATATTCTTGGTAGAAGTTCGGGGTTTCAGCCACACAGCTGTCCCATGATGCCTCTCCTAGGAGAGAGTGATCCCACCTTGAGACACATCCAGTCCTTCTTCATATCAGCAATGGAAGCTGAGGGTACTGGCCTAGACTTGAAACCTTGATTTTATGTGGCTAGAATAAGGCAAGCTGCAAAAACAATATTAATGAAGGTTACTGACCAGATTATGCCCAAAGTTCCTGGGTAGAACCTTCAAACAAGACAAAGGAGATTGCCTAAAATTTCAGCTGCTGAGAAGAACTTCCAGAATCACAGAACCATATAATAGTTTGGATTGGAAGGGACCTTAAAGGTCATTTAGTTCCAATCCCCCTGCCATGGGCAGGGACACCTTTCACTAGACCAAGTTGCTCAAAGCTGCCTCCAATCTGGCCTTGAACGCTTCCTTGGATGGGGCAGCCACAGCTTCTCTGGGCAACCTGTTCCAGTGCCTCACCACCCTCACAGTAAAGAATTTCTTCCATATATCTAACCTAAATGTCCCTTCTTTCAGTTTGAACCACTCCTCCTTGTCCTGTCACTGCAGCTCCTGACACAGTCCCTCTCTGGCTCACCTGTAGGGCCCCTTCAGGTGCTGGAAGGTTGCTGTGAGGTCTCTGCACAACCTTCTCTTCTCCAGGCTGAACAGCCCCAACTTTCTCAGCCTGTCTTCATAGGGGAGGTGCTCCAGTCCCCTGATCAACTTCATGGCCCTCCTTTTCTAAGTGCCTGTCTGCTGTCAGAGCTTGCGCTTCATTGGCCAGTGCTTGATTTAAACAACAAAGTAGGTTCCAATCATTTTTTTCCAGCCAAGGTTGTTTTTTAACAAAAACCGTTAAACTTTCTGAGTAGTCAGAAATATTCCATCACTAGATTTCTGAGGTTTTTATCTTCAGCTGTCCATACTGAGGAAAGAAAAAAAAAAAGAGAAAATAGTATGGAAGCCTGAAAAGTCCATGTTGATGTTTTACAACACATTTTCATTCTGTGATTACAAAATTTCTTTCATTTCCTTTATACAAAACAAAAGAACTGAAAGAAATGGTTGAAGATGAAATAAAATACTTCATTTCAGTCTGGAAAAATGTATGTTTTACGTGACCCAAAAATTTTGTCAGAATTTCTGATTCCTTTAGCATTTAGAATAATTATTGAGTGATAATTCAAAGTAAGTTTTTTAAAGATCCATCAAACTTTCCAGTGAAATAAAATCCTACCTAAAAATGTGTGAACTTTTTGAGAAGTGGTTACATCACATCAGCACCTAAAATTGTCTGAACTTTTTGAAAAGTGGTTACATCATATTAGCAATGGTTGAAAATCAGAAAGCAATACTGATAATTTCCAGGGAAAGATACATTTCTGCAGTGAATTTGCAACTTATTTCTTCTACAGAAATGGTGATAAAGATAATTTCAGTTTCATTTCTCAACAGATATTCAAGACTCTTCAGGAAATCTCTGAAGATGCTGCTGATTTTTCAGATATTTGCAATTTTTGACAAAATATTTTCATTTTACTAAGAATAGCTCATCAGGCTATCATTTATGTAAAATATGCTCCCCAAAGTAGTAAAGAAAGTGGAAAATCGTGATTCACACTGTGGTAAAATGGGGATATGTTTTATAATTTTTCAATTAAAATTTGGATTTCTTCAAGAAAGTTTGAATATTCTTTTTTACCTCGCCTGTATGAACAGAATTTTCACTCAAAGAAATTCTCCAAGATCTTACGTACATTCCTATATTTTAAAAGTATGTCTATTGCTATTTCAAATGTGTCTCACTGGAAAAAGCTATTGACTTTTCCATTCTATTTCTTTAATTTTCCACCATTCTTGTGTGTTGGAATACTCCAGGTAGGTGCTGTGTGTTCTTCTGATTATGCTGTGTTACACAGCAGGGAAACCTCTTATCTCAGTCTGGTTGCCTGGTTGAGGAAAAAAAAACACATTTAAAGTAGTAAACACAGCTGTGGAAGAAGTATTTTCTATTTCCTTGCTGTTTGTTTTAATGTACTAAAAAGACATAATTACAGAAGTTTGCGAAAATGCCAAAGTGTAAAACACAATAGTAGTTTGGTCTATGTGTTTTTATTTTATGTCTGTATGTCTTCAGATGTAGCTTTAAACGGTCCAAGAAAATTTTAGAAATGTCTTCTCTACTTTAGCTCTGATTCGCCCTCATAAATAAAGTGCAGAATTTTCAGAAAAAAAAAAATTTAAAAGTAATCTCATAGCTACACTGGTATTAAGAAATGTTCAGATCTTGTTCTTGCCATTTTTCATGCCAGCTTGAAGATTTGTGTTTCTATTGTTTCCTTTTTGACTCTGTGCAAACACTTTAAAGATAGGAAATTTGCAGATCTGTGGAAAAAAAAAAAAGAACAGAGGTTTTGTAAATCTAACCACCACAACTTCATTTGAAGAAAATGAAATGTGAACTCTGAAAGAGGACAATGCGGGTTTTTTTTCAGCTTGCAAAGAAATAGAGTAATGCAATCCCTTTTATTTCCTATTTAAATAAAGGCTGAAGCGTTTTCATCTGTGGCGTGTAAAGTCTGCTTTGCAAAGAATAAATTCAGAGCACACACATTGAAAGTATTTGCCAAGAGCACTGGGTTTATATTGGTTGAGTAAACAGCACTATAATATTACAATTATAAAAACAAAATGTGCAGAAAAATGTGATTCTCACACTTTTGTTAACACTCTATTAGTTTCTGAAGTCCTAGTGAGAAAAGATTAAATGTGAAGCCCTCAGTACAGAGCTCTGCTCCATTCAAGCTGCAACACCACCAACTACTTCACCAAAAAAAAAGAACTAGATTTGATAGAGATCCTTAGTCCAAATCCTGTGCACAAACACCTGAAGCCATCTCCCCTGAAATCCTATGTAAAATAACACTAATGACATCCTGGTCACTTCACTCTGTGGAAGATTTCACCTTCTATGTCACAATGTGAAAGCAAACAAAGACCTGCATAAAGTTCTTTTGACTGTGGCTGGAAAGACTCACACTGACACCAGTGCACCTTTGGATGACACTGCACCATCCTTTCACTCCACCCACAACTATTATTTCGTTGCCCAGAATTGTCGTAATATGACTGCTTCCCTTCATCATCTCTGCATTTTATCTCACTTCTTTTCCAAAGCCAGAGAGGATAATTGTCATCTTTTGTATAACACAGCAGAAAGGCTGAGGACAGGCTTAAGGGCAATGGCTTTCTCAGTCTATCTGTACCTTCTCTGGACTGCAAGTTCACTGAGGCAGAGAGCAACAGCCAGCATGACAAGGTTTTCTTAGCTGCCTAAATTCAGTAACAAGTGCCAGGTAAAGAAAAGGTTTTATGTCCAACTCATCACAGCGGAGTCCTCCAGCAAAGTGGAATGGAGAGAGGGACAGCTGGGAGCCAAGTACGAGCAAGGCAGAAACTACAGCTCTTTGGCTCCAGGTGTTGAACCAGGAGAGGGAACGTGGGCACACAAAACTTCCGTCTACTCCCACTGAAGCCAGTGGAGACCCTTTCTATAGGTTTAGCAGGACACGGATCGTGGTGGTGCTTTGTGTCCGCTGGGCTCCCCGTGGAGATCAGGGGAAAAGGAAGATGTGGCCATGCACACCTTGTTGTAAAGAGCTGTAGGGTTAACTGCTGTTCTTTCAAGTGATGAAAAGTCCCAAAGCCAGGCATCATCACGCACGCACTGTTTCTAATACAGAATAATTCTGAAATCAGGATGATGCGACATTATTTGGCAGCATGGGAGGAAAAAGTGTAACTTTTTATGCAACTGACAAAAAGATTTGAAGGCCAGAAGGGAACACAGCAATCATTTGCTCTGGTTTCCTGTACAGCATGAGCCATACAACCTCGTTTGGTCATGTCTCCATCATTCTTTCTTCTTCTGCTTGACCCAAAGATCTCACTTGGAAAAGGAGGCATCTTCATGAAAAAGTATGATGAGTCATGCAGAAGCCACCATAACCTTTTGGACTTTTTTTCAAAGATTAATTTATGCTTTTTTGAAAGAAGAAAGAAAAATTGTAAAACATGTCTTATTTCTAATCCAAATGTATTTTCACTTAAATATCTTTAATGAAAATTCTTTTCCTTCTGTAGGTATCCACCCAGGGGATACTTTTCCTCAAAATATGTGCCTGCATATTCAAGATCTGTCTCTAAAGAAAACCACCTTATTTCTCATTCCCAAACCAAGGCATTTTCTTAATAATTAAAGAACTAGCAGGCTTGCAGAAGCACAAATTATACAGCCCCAAGAGCTATTTTTCAGTCACTGACTAGAGAACATTGTGATGAAGAAATCTTAGCTGAAGAAGAAAATAACCTCCATTTTTCCAATAAATTAAGATCTTCACAGGAATGTAAAATGAATCATAAAGCAGAGCATCTTGATGTTTCTTGCAGCAGGCCCTCTTTCAAGGACAAAGATGTAATTCAAACATGAATACCAGAAAAAGAAAAGTCTTTTCCTCTATGCTTATAAATATGGTGGTGACCTTACAGAGCCCCTTGAAGAGACAGCACTGACAACACAGCCAGTGACATCCAACTTCCCTGCAGGGCTGCTCGCAGCTGCAGGCTGGATTGTGAAAGATGAAAAAGAAGAAGGTTGCCCTGTGTTGCATAGGGAACTTTTAGGAGACCAAGTTTGAATTAAGGGTAGTGTACGTTTCAGTGAAGGACATAAAACCTAAGGGAGAAGATGAGATGAAATAAAATAATGTAGCCCTGGAATTACATGGGGAAAGCCAAGTATATATTAACTTTAAAAGTATTATTAAAAAGGCAAAGCTATAACTGAAGAACTGAACATAAAGTGGGGTTTATGACAGATGCAAGTTATGAAGTCATTCTGTAGATATATTCTACTGCTAGCTAGAGTATGTACTGTTGGTGAGTACATATTGATAAACTTAATAGGTGAGGCCAGGCAGACCATGTAAGGAATAAGTAATAGGGACAGAACCATATGATAGGGGGTGCATTTGCCACTTTGATTTTTGACCTGCAAGGTGTCCTTGTCCCTTGTTCAGTGTCCCTTCTCATATTCACTACTCCCGCTGTTTAGTTGCTGTTACTAATTTCCTCATGGATTTGTGTATGGTTTAACACTGCCTGAGTTGAGCTGATTGCATAGGCATTAGCTAAGAAGGAGTTTGCGAGAGTTTTTCCTAAGGCTGCCGTCATCTGCAAATCCTTCAAGGTCTAAATTATAAAAGTTTGGCTGACCTCTGTAGGAAAACAACGTATTAGATCATTATAAAAAGAGCAAAAGGAAAATTGCAAGCTTAATTCCTGAGATTTGTAAGTTAAAATCCACAAGGGCCCGGAGGCGGGTTTCCCTGAGGCCCTCAGCCAGCATCTCTTCCCTGCCCTGCTGCACTGAAAACACACCAAAGGGCCTGAAGAGCTGTGCCTCAGATTCTTTGACCAGTCATCTTTTAACAGCGATGTCAGAGATCTAGGAAAGCATTCCTGTGGCATTGGGATGCAAAGGGATTTATCTCACATCTGAAGTCCTGAAGAGCGGCAGCAATTCTGCTCCTATCTGAGAGGCTGACAAGTGAGTTACAGCTGAAGGAGATGTGACAGGCGAGAGAGAATAAGCAGAGTGAATGCCTGTGCTGGAGATGAATCAATCCTCTTCCTCGAGGAGCAACTGCCTTTGAGTACCCAAAGCTAAAAGCTACAGTAATAAATTTTAAGGTCTGAAAAGATCATTACAGTCATCC
This sequence comes from Callaeas wilsoni, assembly GCA_013398955.1. Taxonomy (NCBI): domain Eukaryota; kingdom Metazoa; phylum Chordata; class Aves; order Passeriformes; family Callaeidae; genus Callaeas; species Callaeas wilsoni. The sequence continues at coordinate 25,396 of VWPU01012618.1, forward strand.
AGCCCAGCTGCCCACTCATCCAGGATGCTGAATTTCCTGAAGCTGTTCATGCCTGCCCCTCCTGCTGCCACAGCTGAGGTCCTTTCCTCCTCTGTTGGAGGTAGGAGGCCCTTCCCAGTATGTCACTGCCACCACCGTCTGCCATGCCAGATGTCTGCAATGCCCTCCCTGTGGCACCACTGCCGGGCAGCAAAGCAGCTAGAGCAAATATTTTCCCTGTAGTGTTTCTGGCAAAGAGAGATTTTACATTCAGGTCTCCAGTGGTGCTGGCTCATGCTCTGCATCAGAGCAGAAGCTCCAGCAGCAGCTTTGTCCACGCGGCTCCAGATTCATGCTCAAACATCTGTTATGGAAACTTGGGGCAACTGCGCAGGGAGTCATGCTTCTGCAGCTCTCACTGCTGACCCAAACTGCGGATCTGGAGAGGGCTCCATCCAGTTTGTGTCTTGGCTCTCTTTGATACCACTGGGCCTCACATCAGCTGAAGCACCTCCAATTATTGGAATAAAAACACCCAGCTACCAGAGGAGCAGGCAGGTAGAAGAACTCCACTGGGAGAAGTTGAGTTTTCTGATGATGGCTCTCTGCTGGCCTCCATGACCTTAGAAAGAGGCCAGTGTTACATTGGAATGGAAGCATATGGGCTGGAAATGGGAAAAAAAGATTAGGACAGACTTTTCCTGAAACAGCCTGCCCAGCCCAGAGCACATCTCCGTATTTGTTGAGATGGGTCACATCCAAGTCGAGCCCACGAATGGACGAATAATGTGAGTTCCCCATCTGCACCATGAGCTCATGTGGACAGAGATCCAAAAGGTAAAGGAATGGTCGAGTTCATTGAATATTTCCCTTTCTGCAGGAGCAGGCCATGAATCATGGGAGTGCGAGGCAATGCCCTGCTTCAGGAAGGTTGTGATGCATCAAGAAACAGCTAAGCAACCCCTCAGCAACCCTGGAAGGCAGGTTCTGAGGAAGGAGGGAAGGGGGGATGTAGGCAGGAGTCTTGCATCTCTAGGAATCTCTTAACATTGTCTTGTGCCCTGCATTTGGCTCAGCCTGCTACAGCTGACCTTAACAAGAAGCTCTACCTCCCCTCTTCGCTCATGCTGGTGCAATTTAGGGGAAGTAGGTGCAAGTGCACGCTTCTCCTGTCAGCTCCTTGGCAACTGAAAGAGACAGTCACAGGTTGTCCTAAAAAGCAAATTCTAATTCCTAACATTGTATGTCATGGTTTTTATGCGCTGTGCAATTTACAGGCTGGACAAGCGAGGCCAGCAGAGCCTAGGCTGGGGCCAAGCCTGGCAGTGAATCCATCAGCCATGGAAATGGCACAGTGACAGGTTCGCTTCATTAAGTGGAGGTCTAATGTTTCTTGGGCATGCACAAGAAACTGGAAGAGAAAAGCCTGTTCCAGGGGTGGGAAATGACCAAAGCCTAGGGGACGCTTTTGGATGGAGGGCTAAAACATTGCCTGCACCAGAGTTTCAGGGACCACACAGGCTTTGATCCCAAGTTCACATGTGCATCCTTCCATCAGCACAAATGGTGACCTTCACAGGAACACAAACATCCTTTGCTTTAGGAGTGACTTAAGTTCCCCAAAGCAGAGCATGTCGTGCCTAGGTGGACACATGCCCATTTTCCTCTCCTGAACAAACTGTACCCAAAGCCAAAGGCTCTTCAGAAAGCTACTGAAATGTGAGCAAAAAGTCTTAGATGCCTTGCTTGAGTTTTCTGTCAGGTTTATTTCTCCTTCCCTGCTTGCAATTGCTGCTTCCCAAAATCCTTTCCTGCATTTCTCCCTTTATCACTGTCTTCTAGGCAGTTCACTAGCCCACTCCACTGGATCCCCGTTAGCTTTTGCCCATGCTGAAAATTACAAGACTTTTTACTTTGAAGAAGAGGGGCTTTTTGGCCTCAGGTGAAAATTCAAGGACTTTCAGTCCCTTTGCCTCTTCATTCTGAAAATACTGCCCTAGGTAACAAGTCCTAAGCATAAGATGAGGAAAATCCTCAGCAGTTGAAGTTGTTGAATGGCAATCACCATTTTCTGATGCTGTAAAACAAGAGTTAATCCGTGTTTCCACTGCAGAGGTCTGTTTGGGGCGCTTTTTTTTAAAGAAGGGAAAAAATTTCCTTTCATTCTTTGCCAGTAATTTCCATGCAAATAAAGTTTCCAGCAAAAGCTCGGTGCCTAAGAGAGAATATTTTATCCAGAAAGTGAAAGATTTTCTGTGAACAATTGCAAGATTTTATCCAAAAGTCTGAGAGGCTCATCCGAAATATTTCTCTCGTTGGCTGGAAACAAAGCGCTGCAGAGCGAGAGGGGACGGAGAGCCCTCTGTGAACCCGGGCGCAGGGTTCAGCCGGTGGGGATACTCCCGAGCAAGGACCGGGGCGGGGCGGCCGGCGGGCACCGGCCGGGATACAGCGCCCGGCCCGCCGTGGGGCTCGGTCGGGGCCCCAGCGCCACCCCCGCGGCAGCTCCCAGGCGCAGGCGGGAACAATCGCCGCGTTGTCCTGCCGCGGCCGCCGGCCCGGCG
>VWPU01012620.1:0-126077 GCA_013398955.1 Callaeas wilsoni
GGGCCGGCGGGGCGCACGGCGGGGGCGGCCGCGGGCGGAGCGGGGCCGGCCCCGCCGGGCCGCATTGTTCCGCCGGGCCGGTGTCCGCACACAAAGGTGGCGGGGGGACGGACGCGGCACGGAGCCCGCGGTGGGTCCCCCGTGCCCAAAATGGTGGCGGCGAGAGGCGGGCCCGGCCCGGTAACCCCCCCACCTCCCCCGGGGCTACCGGCGGCTCTTGTTGGGGGGTTTCCCCAGCCCGCTCAGCTGTGCCCGGGTCGTCTCCTTTTGTTGCGGGTGCGGGTCCCCACCTGGCCGGTGCCGCCGCGGGGCGGGGGGCGCGGAGGGTCCTGCCGAGCCTTTCTCCCGCATCCCGGCGAGGCCGGAGGGCTCCGCGGGGCACCGCGCCGCTCATTGTGCGGCTCAGCGGAGCCGCCGGGGGATCGACGGTGCCTTCACCACCGCCCCTGTCCCCCACGAAGGGAAGCCGCTCTCGGCTTTCGTAGCTTCTTGCCCGTTTTTCCCGTGTAACTTTCTTGTATGGGTTGTTTGGGTTTTGCGGGTTTTTTGTTTACTTAATTTTAATACTTATTTTCATGTGCGCCGCTAATGTCCCGTAAATATTTTGTGCGCTGGCTACAAATGTTACAAACAAAGTGTGTCCTGGTAGGAAATCTTTTGTGCTTGCTGTGAAAAGCTATTCTTGCCAGCGCGTTGGCAATAAACCGGGTGAATAACGTGGTGGCGTGTGTTTTTTAAAGAGAGTAATTGCCCCGTGAATGCGAATTCCAAAGATGCTTAAAAGTTCAATGGGATGCGCGAAGCCCTAAAGAGCAAAACTCCTCGAGCAGGATGTGAATTTCTGAAGAGGGGGAATCCCTTATGCGGTACGAAATCTTGAAAGGGGATAAGATCTCTCAATGATGCAACTTCTTGCGAAAGGGAACTCCCCTCCCCCTCCTATTGATGCCAAACCATTAAAGGGGGAGGCTCTCCGGGCCCAGCAGCGCAAAGTCTTGAAGGAACCTGAATTTACAATGATAAAAGGGCCAAGGCACTAGCCTTTCACCTTTGGAGGCAATTAGCATCTGGCTTGCTTCACAAATGAAGTAAATGTGGGCTCCCCTTTGGTTCCCGGAGCACGCTTGGGCTGGGGGAGTTAACATCATCGCTCGGAGCAAATTAACTTGCTTTTTTGGGGGGGGATGCCCTGGAGGAGGAGGAGTGCGGGCGCGTTTGTGCTGGGGGTGTTGCAGAGCAGAAGCAGCACACGGGGAAACGTCGCCAAAAAACTCCGTGCACGTGGATGGCCTGCAACCCTTGGCAGAAATGGGTTTTAAAGCATGGCGTTTGTCCGAGGGTCGGTGGAAATTGCGGTTAAAATCGGGATGCTGTGAGAGGACGGATGCGGCTGTCAGAGCTCTGCTTCTTCAGGCACGTGGAGAAAAATCTCCTTCCCCGGCACAGTGTGAGCAGCCCAGCACAAGCAGTTTCAGAAGTTGCCGTCCCTTGAAGCTCACCATCCTGTTATCTCTTGCCTGGTGTAGTTGTTCCAGTCTCATCACTGTTTTCGGGGATGTCTGGGGACAGATCTTTGCACAAAGAGCTTGCTCAAATAGTTCACGGTTTGAAACCAATGGCCAGCGATGGGTCTCACACTTTTTTCTAAAAGTACTGCTCTGTGTGTTTTTTTTTTAATTTGTGCTTTATTTAGCTGCATGAAGAAGATTTCTTCCATGGTTTTGGACCTAATAATGCCAGTGCCCCTTCTGGCTGGTCTCACTGCTACCTCTGAGACATGCCTGAGTTTCAGAGATGTCTGAATAAAATGGAGGTAGCTGTTCTAGGGGTTTGTGGAGATGCCAGGATTTAAAGCACATGTTAGGGGGAAATAAAACCCTAGCTAGCCATCAAAAAGTGAGTCTGTGCTCATGTATGAATGATATGTTCCTGCTTTAGCTTTGGTTATTGTGGGGGAGGTGCGCTTGAACACCAGTGGATTGAGGAGTGCCCCTTCCCTCAAAAGTTACTGCCCCTCATGAGTAACCCTGGGGTGATTGCCCCAGTCCGTTTGGATGCAGAGTAAAACGGGCGCTTTGAGTGAATCTGTGTGTGTGGAAGGAGAAATGGAGATCTCAGGCTCAGAGGGTTTCAGCTGGAGGATGGTCGTGCTCAAACTCCTTGAGCTTCACAGCTAATGTTTGTCTAACTCTGCCCAGTATCTCTAAGGGATGGTCTTACACTGGTTGCAGCTGGCTCTTCTTGGATATTCTCTTTTTCCTAAGAGGTGTGAGCTCCTCTGAGCTTAAATTCTGGTTGGTGGCTTTTTTTATTTATTTCTTTTTTTTCTGTTTTTCTGATACTAGTGTATCTCCACTGAGGAGTTTGGTGCTGAACTCTTACAACATCGTTACAAAAAGCAAAAGTTTTAAACAAGCCTAAATTCTGCTTGAAACAAATAATCCCCTGCTCTCACTCTCCCTCCAATTTCAGGTGGGTCAGGTTAAGGTTTCACTCCTACCATCCCTGTAGTCCTCAAACCAGACAAAACTTGACCTTCCAATTTGTGGTGTCCTGTTGGACATTTTGAAAAAGCTCTAGCTATTTTTTTTGGTTTTCTTCCTCCCTCTGCCCCTTCCCCCCGATACTTTTTTCTTCTGGTGGGTCTGTCCATAGCTAGCTGGAAGGCTCTGTAATGACAGGCCATCTGGACCCATCCCCTCCTGTGCTGAGCAGATTTGCTGAGGGTATTTGAGAAGTTTGGGGCCTTTAGTAGTATAGAGAGGCAGAATGGAGCTGCCTAGTTTTTTTTTTCCTTTTTAAAGGCAAACCCTTCACCCTCTACTTATTGGCCCAAAATAAAGTGAAGCTTCCAGGCTTCCAGATGTGGGGCTGCCATCAGCAGCTGGATTGCAGAAACCTGGGAAGCAAATGTTTTCATTTTCTTTTTGCTGGACCGGTGCGTAGCCAGAGGCTGCAGGGGAAGGGGTGTCCAAAAAGAAAGAAGTGCATCCATCAGGCCGGACTCTGGGCATTGTTTGGGGAGGGGGTGGGCACAGCTGGCCCTCATGCTGGCTCTGGCAGATGCAGGCGCCTGACAAGGCACAGGGTTCCTCTTTTTAAATCTCTGCTGCAGCATCACCCGGCAATGGACTCAGGAGGGGTTCAGCCACCGCCAGCAGGTCAAAAGTTCAGTGGGACAGAAGCGGGTGATTCGGGACGTGTTCGGCTTCATGCCGTGTTTTTACATGAATCTGAGGATGGCAGAGAGCACTCCTGCCTTCTGGGATGGGTTGCCTTTTTTTTTTTTTCCTTCCTCCCCTTTTAAATAGCTGCCTTGTCAGCCATCTGCTGTAGAAAACTTTCATGCCACTTCAAAAGTGGTCTTTTAGATGTGTTGGCTTGGTTGTCATGGCATATTTCTTGGTGGTTTGAGAAATCACAGCATCACAGAATGGGTAAGGCTGCAAGGGACCACAGTGGGTCATCTGATCCAACCTCTCTGCATCAATGGGTTTGTCCTTACCTACTCTAACAGCACTGCAGCAGGAGAAGGTGTGGCTGTGTGGGGCACGTCATTTTTTTTGGTTGCTGTTGCCTTGACAGACAGAAAGGATGCTTTCCACAGTCAAGTTAGTGCGAGCGATGATAGGGAGTGATTTATTTCCCTCTTCAAGACTGGACTGTAATGTGGGACACTTCGTGTGTCCAAGTATCTCCTGGCCGTGTGCCCTTCCCCTCTGCAACTGAAATATCCTCCTGGCAGCTGTAGGGATTGTTTGTATCGAAAATGTTGGGGGAATAGTTAACGTTTTCAACCGTATTTCAGCGCAACCTGAAAACGCTGGACAGGAGCCAGTGTGGCGTGGCCACCCAGCTCTTTGGCATGTGCTCTCAGGAGCTGTGGACTCAAACATTTAGGAACTTCTGCCTGGGTAGGTCGAGGGGAGGTGACTTTCCAGAACGTGCTTGAAAATAGTCAAAACATTGTTGTTAACTTAGTTTATTTGGAAAGGGGGGAAAAGCCACATTACACAGGGAAAACATAAATCTTTTCCTGTGGTTTTTAAAAGCGCCTTTGGGCAAATTGCCTCTGCTGTTAACTTCGCTACAGCTTTAAGGTGCTTTTCCTTGCCTCTTGCCCCTTCCTAGCACTTCAGGCTCTGGCTCTGCCGTTAGGTGCATTCCTCCCACCCACAGGCAGCAGCACTGCTGCTCTTGCCTACCTTTTTCCTTCTGCAGTGTGGTATCTCCGCGCCGGTTCGTGAACAGGCTCTTTCTGTCGGGAATATTATGTGGTTGTTAGAAACCAGCGGCTGCTACTGCTCCCCGGGGTCCCCCAGGAGGAGGAAGAGTGTGGAGAGAAGGAGAGGGCAGAGAACAGGGTTTCTTCTATCTGTGCAAACCAGATACAGCTTTAAAATTTAAAAAAAAAATTAATGTGTTAAACAGTGTGTTAGAATTTTAATACTTTGAAAAGAATTTTTCCTAGTGAGGACAGGATGGCCAAATATGCTGTAGCTGTTCGGGTCTGGTGCTGCATTATTATTTGTATTACAGTAGCATATACAACATCCGCTGGTGCCTCATCCTGCTCTGTGATAGTTGAGATGGCCAGGCAGTTTCTGATCAGAAGAATTTAAAATCTAAGTAAGATCGATGCAGCAAGAAGGTGCTGCAAGCTGATGAAGATGCTGGTGAATTCATGTAGGTCAGCTGTGTTCATGAAGGGTAGTTCTGAGCTTCAATGCCTTTTCAGCAGAATAGTTCAGTCATTAGGATGTCCATCCCTTTTGCCATTTGCCTGTTCACAGTGGGCAACATTGAAGTGGAAGGGAGCGGGCAGTAACTGAAGCAACAGCCAACAATAGATCTACTCACTAAAACTTCCCTCTCTTGTGAAACACCTTGCTTTAGAAAAAAACACGTTGCCTGAGGAAAGGTAGAGTAACTGGCAGTGCAGAATGAGGTGCTGTACAGAGAGTAGACAGGGCTGGAAAAGATTATGGAATTCAAATATACTGAAAAGGCAGGGTTGGTCCTGTTGTGTGGAGAGACCCATTTATGGACCACTGTGTGAATTTGGGTTATCCACTACGGTCACTTGTGATGGCTCTGCTTCCCCTGGCAGCATCAGCTTCCTCAGAGTAGAGGGTGTGAGCTGGGTATTTGTTGTTTAAAAAACAAAATAAAATCAAGGGTCAGTACTGGTTTTATTGTTCTTTCTACCTGTCCCGTCTGCTGTTTGGTTCAGTTGCTGCATTGCCCCGTCCCTCTCCCCATGTCTGTTCCAGCACCAGTTCTTACTTTGCTGCTCTTGGCTTTTGCTGTTTTAGTTATTCCGTTCATAATGGAATCATTAACACTCTACGTGTCAGTGTTGGGCTCTAGAGTTCATTCAGATTAATGGGTTATCCACTACGGTCACTTGTGATGGCTCTGCTTCCCCGGGCAGCATCAGCTTCCTCAGAGTAGAGGGTGTGAGTTGGGTGTTTGTTGTTTAAAAAACAAAATAAAATCAAGAGTCAGTACTGTTTTATTGTTCTTTCTACCTGTCCCGTCTGCTGTTTGGTTCAGTTGCTGCATTGCCCCGTCCCTCTCCTCATGTCTGTTCCAGCACCAGTTCTTATTTTGCTGCTCTTGGCTTTTGCTGTTTTAGTTATTCCGTTCATAATGGAATCATTAACACTCTACGTGTCAGTGTTGGGCTCTAGAGTTCATTCAGATTAGTGGAGGGGGGAGGTAGAGAGATACTTCTCAGAGCTGTTGTTTCAAGTGGTCTGCAAATTGGAAAGCATTGGATCGGTTTCCATTTCAAATGCAAGTGACATCTTCCCCAACTGTAGATCTTCAAACTTTTACACAAGTGTTTACATTTTATATAATGATACTCTAGTGTAATTGGATACGAAAACAACAACAACAACACAAAAGGAATAGGTAGTTCAGGAGGCTGATGTGTGAGTTAAAACGTTATCTTAAGCCTATGAAAAGAAACAAGTAGTGACTGCACGAAGCCAAAGGGTGCCCGAACAATGGATAAGGAAGGTTATTTTGACAGCAACATTTTGTATGGGTGTGAGTTAGGTGACAGAGGAGTTGGGGAATGACTGTAGCAGTCGAAAGCAGGAACACGATAAGAATTTCAGAGATTTGATGGAGCGCACGGAGGCTGATATTACAGATTTTATGTGGTGTTAAGATAGGCAATTCTTCTGCTGGCACAGCTGACACTGAAGATCATGCCTAGTGTTAGCTGAAGTTTGTGTACCCACAAGTTTAACAGTTTAAGCTGAGTTTATTTTGAGACCGATTTAAGGTAATCAGGTGCAAGTCTTTCCCCACTAGGAAAAAAAAAAATAGTAGTTTGTGTATTTGTGTAGGAGCTTAAATATGACTTTGCAGTTTGCTTTGTTTAAGAAGACCCGAATACCGCAAACAAACCTGTGCCAATTCAATCAGCCGACTTAAACTTCTGCATAGCTACATTAGGCCTCGAAAGTTTTTCCTTGTGGAATTTGCTCTAACCAAACCAGCTAAAAGTAACACCTTTAAAGTGTTGCAGCTTTATATGTAGACCTGCTTAACTGCGGTCTTTCTCTCCCAGCGCATAATGCCGGCAGAGCTGTGCCATTCTGCCCCTGGCATCTGTTAAGTGCCTGCATGAAGGGTGAAGAATTAACTTTTGTAATGGCAATGGACGCTTTCATAGACTTCTTTCAGGCAAAAATCTCCTCAAGAAAAGGGCTGTGGGTAGAAATGACAACAGCCAAGGAGTTAAAATTCCCGAATTAAAAGTTTATCATGTAAGCCTTATCGTAGGTATGTATGAATTTTTTTTTAAATTTTTTCCCCCCCCTCCTCGTTACCAGAAGCAACAGCATCTGCTGTGGTGGTGGGAACAATGCAGCCTAGTGATTCCTCCTTCCTTACAGTAGAGAATCCTGTTAAACACACAAGGCTGTGCCTCAGAGTGTATCCTTTCAGCAGGCTTGTTCCTTTTAATGGGTGCCCATTCCTGGGGTCTCCATTGTTTCACCAACAATAGCACTAGGGGCAGCTGATTTGGTTGACAGAAAATGCGTTAATTTAACAGATCTATTCCCTTTAGCCGGTCTCCTTCCTATTGTGCCCCAGTTCTCCCCCAGTTCCTGGGGAGGAGGGCCTCGAGAGCAGGGTCTGTTAGGTGGAAGGCTCCTGCAATTAGGAGGGGTTTGCAGCCTTTTGTGTGAGGAACAGAAAACAGCTGATGGGGAAAAGTGGTGAGAGTGCAGTTTGCTTGCTGCCAGAACACTCATTTTTCTGCTTTTTGGGGGTCTTTATAGACCGCCTTTACAAGGGATGGGGGAATAACTCGACACTAAGCGCTGATGGCAGTCAAGGTCTTTGCTTTGCTCAGAGGTGGTCTTGCAGCCCAATGTCGCAACTCCTTTCAGGGCTGGCTCAACTTCTTGACAAACTCTTTATATACTATAAACGCTTAGCTAAAACACCAGCTTTCCACTGAAAAAGCAAAGCTGCTGGTATTATCCAGGGTAGGACTGCTGAGGGCTGGCTGGGGAAGGCAGTAAGTAAAGTTAACACCAAATTATTTGAAACATGAGGGGCGTAATGGTCCTCAGGGCTAGGCCACCAGTTTAGTGTCGTTTTTGGACTGGTCTGGTTTAAACAGTGCAAGCTCTTCACCCTTGGGTGCGCTTACACCGGTTTGGCTCTTCCCTATAGTAACTTATATTGGTTCAGTAATGGAGGAGGGCGTCTTTGTCGGTTTTTACATCAGTGTGGTCAAGCTGACACATTCAGCTGGTGGGCAGGAGGGCACATGCGCTGCTGAGGGGGCAGTGAAACACGAAGCTCCGCTTTCGGGGGCTGCCGGCTGCCAGAAAGATCTTGGCTGCCAGCAAGAAGATCTCGCTCCCTTTCAAGCCCTCGCTTCAGCCACGCTTCTGACTCCGTGGTTTGCCCCTTTCCTGGCACCATCCCAGCTGCTCGCTGGGTTTTTGTGGGGGCTGTAGCTCTGCGGTGGGAGCGGCACCTCCTGCTCTTGGTGGCTGCAAGCTGCCGGGTCAATCCGCCGTGGCTCTTGAAACTCTAGCCGTAGTTTAGTTCTGGTTGCTGGGGCTGGTGATGTAAAAGGAGCTCTGGAGGGTCTTTTCCCTCCTATTTGGTAAAGCCATTAATTCTCTTGCTCTCCAGCTAAGCCTGCTGTAAAGGGGCTGGAGCTTTGTATGGCCAAAGATCTTGCTTGTACCGCCAAGATCTAGTATTCTCCTTTCTGGTGAGCCCTGTGTGCAGGGAGTCGTGTGGCAGAAAAAATATTTATATATCCATAACACAAGGCAAAGAGGGTTGTGGTTGGAGGGTTTTGGGGTTTTTTCTTGCTTGGTTTTTTTGTTTGTTTGTTTTAGGAGGCAAAGGGTGAGAGTTCACTTAAAGAGCTTGACTCTTAATAGAGCTTGTCATTGTTGCTAATATAAAACAAATGATGAGCATGGGAGAGGAGTCAAAGGCTCCCTCTTCTGGTGTGCTGGGAAGGTTCAAATGCTGAAAATTAGGCAAGGAAGAAGACCCCTTCCCTGCTTTCTTGTGGTATTTTGTGACCTCACTTAGGCATAACCCTTACTCGCCCACCACGTTAAGTCTCTTCGTGTCCCCTGAACATGCAACATTAATGGCTCTATGTGGAAGTGAAATGCATTTTCAAATGCAAAATACGTTGCACTTGTAAGTAAAAGTGAGTCCTGGTTTCCCAATCTGAGCATGGAAAATGGCAGCCCTGCATGTCCCTGCGTATGGCGTTTCTCAGTGCTTCCCTTTGCTTCTCCTCTTTACTTCTCCTCTTTACTGCGCCCTCCTCTTGCAAAGATAACGTCGTGTCCCGTGCATTTCCCAGGCCACATGCGTGCACTGGCATGTAAACATGTTTGGGATGGTTGGGGTGGCCAAGTATGCTGAGCACTCGCTCTAGGAAAGCGCGTCCAAGGCTCCGGCGCTCATGTTGCTTTAGGTTGAGTCAGTTCAGAATTCAAAACTTATTAGTGGTTGATTGATGGAGAAATGTGCTCAGGGAGCAGTACTCTGTTGGGATTTTTAGATGAATTTTTAAAAAACCATTACGTAAAGTGTAGTATGTCTGAAATGAATAGGATTTCAGAGCATTAGAGAAGCGACTTTTTTTTTTCTTTCATAGTTTTGTGCTCCTCACTGTAGAGTTGGCCATCACGTGGCTGTTTTTCCCTGTGTTGTTAGTGTGGACTCACGAGCAGTGTCTGGTGGAACCTGAGGACATCGATTCTCAAGCTGCCTTCCCAGGGCAGCTCCTGCCACCGTCACGGCCGGCAGCAAAACTGCTCGCCCGGATTAAAAACCGCGACACTTTTTTCTTTTAAAGCGAGCTGCCTCTCACCAGAAGCAGTTTCCCCAGCCAGCTCCCTCCACAGCCCCACAAAAGGGTTGTACCAGCATGACTGGAGCAGTGGCACGGGAATGGAAACAGGCAGCGGGGAGGGGAAGGGCTTTTTATAGCTGACACTGCTGCTGAAAGAAACGCTTATCGCACTGCAGCCCTGGGTAGCAGGTGGAGTGAGCCTGCACAGGTAACAAGAGGTCGTGCAGCAATGGGGCCACCTGGGCAAGAAACCTTATCAGTAAGACCCTCGGTGAAAGAGTTTTGGGCTCTATCAAGCCTTCCTACATTTCTTTTTTTTTCTCTTTCGAGTTAACATTCTGGTTAGAAAAGTTTTAATTTGGAGTTAGGTGGTGAGCCTTTAAATCGTTCATTCCGTAGGCAGTCCTGAACGTGAGGCTGAAATTGGTTAAACTTCACTGTGGCGGAGAGTCTTGCACAAAAGCAGAATAGTGCAAAACTCTTTTTTAGAAATTCAGGCTTTTCTTTCACAAAAAACCCCAACATTTTCCCCAGAAAAAGGTTTTCTTGAGGCTCTGGTCGCCCAGCAATGCAGATATCTATCCATGGGGATTTGTTTGCCTGTGCTGAAGAGGCTGGAGCAGCTTGCCTTGTCGGACAGGGCAGCCATGTAGAATAAACAGGGAATAGCAGTCTCGATTTCCTTTCTTTCAGCCTGATACAAGGTGCCGAGGCACTGAAGACTATTTTGCCCTTAAGATAATTGTGAGTTGGAGAGGATCAAAGGGCTTGAGGGGGTTTTTTTGGTTGAAAGGGGATTTTCTCCATGGACAGCTGCAGTAGTGCATTAGTAGTGCGATGGATTATCTTTCCATGATCTGTAGGATCTCAACCAGCTATCGAGGGGCCCCGCTGCAGGCTGCTGCTTGGGGGAGGCAGAGTGAAAGTCTCCTCTAACAGGGAGACCTGTAATGCCTGGGAGCTCGGACCACTTGGCTCCCCCTGCCCCAGCAGGGTGGGTGGTGCTGGATATTCTTGGACCGCAGATAGTGCTGGAAGCATGAGGAAAGGGAGCCCAGCTCTCAGTTATGACTAACTGCAGCTGATGCCCTGCATCCACCCTGCTCTCCAATGGAAGTGCTTATTAAGGAATGTGAGAAGCGAGCTGATTCCAGCTGCTGTGGCATCCCGTAAAGGGCAGTGTGTAATTTGGGAGGGTGTTGCGAGTCCCTTGGTGGAACGGACTGCTCTCTGTAGTAAACATCTGACCTGCCAAATGCCCGGACTTTGTCATTTTGGGAAGTTTTGGACGCTGGCTGATCTGCAAATAGCTGTGGCGTTGAGAGGGTGTCCCCGCACATGCCTGGATGGGTATCTGTATCCTTGCTCCGCGCTTTTCGGTGGGGGGAAGGCAACACATCTGGCCTGACTGTGGCAAGGGTGGCAAGAGGGGATGGGACAGGGCTTGGTGCTATCAGAGGTGGAGATCAGGTCATGCTGTGCCTCCCTGACCTGGTTTCAGGGCCCGGGGATGAGGGGGCTGGAATGTGCGGGGCGGCAGATCTGTCCAGGAATGCGGGTCCCCAGGTGGCCGCTTCAGTCGGGCTCGAATTGCATCTGTGCTGGTTAATGAGTGCTGGGCAGCCCTGCCCCGCCAGCTTCTCCTGTGCGCACCTCCTCAGGTAGCGAGCGGGATGCCAGCAAGACAGGGCTGACAGCAGTATCCTGGGAGGCGTTAAACTCACTCTCACAGCGCTTTTAGAATTTTCTGTTAACTTTAGTGAGGCAGCTTTATTGCTTTTCGGTTGGTTGGGGGGGGGTTTTGTGACTAGTGAAAAACACACTGGGATGAACCCAGCTTTGGATTTCAGGTTTGAGTGTTTTTCAGGACAGGCAGTTAAAAAGACTTGTCTTTTTTTGTAAGCAGAACTGGTTTCAGAATTTAAGGGCCGCCATATGATGTTGTGTTGTTTTTCCTTGGAGTAGCAACTACAGTTTATAATCATTGCCTAGTCCTTAGCCAGTTGGCAGGAAGGCTGCTGTGAAGGGATTGATTATTAGTAGATGCTTCATTGTGCTGTCCAAGCCTGACTTTCTTGATCTAACCAGTTTCCTTCAGTTGGAATGGCTGTAGTCAGCAGAGAGAAGAGAGGGAGATGTGTCTCTTCCCTCTCAGCAGCGCTGCTTCTTGTTCATGGGATATACTCAGGATACGAAAGGTCAACAGAAAGTGTCAACACTTGAGCATTCTCACAGAAAGCCAGCTGGCTGGCTGGCTGCTGGGGACTGCTCGCGATTTTCTTGTTTCCTCTTGTGATTCTCTCAGTATTTGTTTTCCGAGTGGTGACTTAAACAAAACTAGCGCTGTTTGGTGTGAGCGTCCTGGAGACTCCGCCCTTGCCCTGGGAGAGGCACTGGCAGAGTGGAAACACCATCGGGAAGATGATCTGGAGGTCAGAAACGCAAAAGACATGCTGGCAGCTGTGGCAATTGGAGATGAGTTAGCGTTAAACTGGCAGTGAGGACACACGCAAGTACGGAGGCAGCAGGCAGCACAGGCTGGAGCTTGGACAGCAGCATCTGCCAGGCTCCTTGGATAGAAGCTGCGATGGGTTGGTCATGCCGAACCACATCCTGCTGCAGCTCCTCTGATAAGCCTGGGCTAGCTAATTAAAAGTTAGGATGTGTGCAGCCGTGCTCAGAGCAGCCGTGCTGTAGTGGAGTAGCTGGTGCTGCTGTTTGGGAAGGGGAGTTTGAGCTGGGTGTGAGCGGGAGCGGTTTGTGAGGAAGGGGCCAAAGGAAGGAGGTGTGGCTGCACATCCCACCCCGATGTGCTTAGGCTGAACAGCAGCAGTTGGAAGAGGGCAGCTGAGCTAATGCTTAGAAGGTGGAGGGATGGGAGACTCCGCACCAGGTCTTGGAAGTATGATCCTAACCCTCTGCTTGTCTCCTCCTTTCCTCCCCCACTCCCAAAGCCCCTCTTGGGCTGTGTGGAAGTGTCCCAGTTCTTGCAGCTGTGTTAATTGTAATGGGTCATTTAGTCCTGAAATCCCTGTTTAAAAGGGGCAAGTCCTTGCCTCGTGTGACAGCTGCAGCCTTGCACTTTTCCCCAGGCTGGAAATAACTGCATATGACACAGGAGCCGAGCGTGGCATGGGGGAGGGAGGAAGGTTTCTGGCTTCCTCTTAGCGCTATAATGGCTTTGCTGTGTGACTCTTCTCCCATGCGGACCATAGCAGAGCCATTCCCCACATATTTAGCAGATCTCTCAGCTGGCAGTGCCCAGGCAATACTCTT
Organism: Callaeas wilsoni; assembly: GCA_013398955.1. Taxonomy (NCBI): domain Eukaryota; kingdom Metazoa; phylum Chordata; class Aves; order Passeriformes; family Callaeidae; genus Callaeas; species Callaeas wilsoni. Next base: position 12,644 of record VWPU01012620.1, read on the forward strand.
AACAGCCTGGCACCCTCCAGGCTCTGTAGACTGGAGTCTTCCTGTGCAGCTGGGAGCAGGAGAGAAGGGATGTGAGGTGGTGGTGGAGATGCAGGACGCTTGCCTGGAGCATCAGGGAGCCTCCCTGGAACTCCCATCTGGAAGGACGAGCCTCGCTCTTCTGTGCAGAGGCAGAGACAAGGAGAGAGAAGGTGGGAATGTTTCTGCTCCCTGCTCCCCTCTTCAAAATCCAAAGCCTTGAGCCCATGGAAACCTGGCCAGCTTTTCCTCCTAGCTGAAGGGCTGTCTCCTGATTGGAATGACAGCTTTGAACTGGAAGACATTATTTCATTAGCGTGCTAATCAGATACAGAGATTACCTGATTGGCTACTTAATAATTAAATGAAGTTGCCTGTAATTCTTTGAGCACACACAGAACTAATTAAATTAACCCTTCACTGCCCTGCATGCCTGGGATGCACTTGTGTGAAATGGAGAGGGCAGCTTCCCCAGTGTGGGGACTGTGAGCCAGGAGGGGGTGGTGGTCATGAAGTAGCCACTGCTGGACTGCCAGAGTGGTCTTATCAGGAGCCTGGAGAGGAGAAGATGATGCACTCCTATACCCTTTCACTTTAGCTGGCGTTTGGCACACCTGGTGTATGATCAGTATGTCTGGCAATGGGCTACCAACAAATCCTGTCTCCAGATAGCCTAAAGAATGCGCTGGGCTCGTGGAGTTGATGCCAAGGCATGCAGAGTAACCCCCCCCATGGCTCAGAATCACCAGAGAGAAGGAAAGATGCACCTGGCAGTTCTTGAGGAGAAACAGTCAAACAGAGACCAGAAGATGTTCTCCTGTACTTCTGAAGCATTATTCCTCCCTGTCCCCACTGGCACATAGGCACAAGCCGGGTTCTTTCCTTGCCCTTGGCAGGATTCCACCGATTGCACTTCTTGCTGACCACCTATTTCTCTCTACTGCTGCAGTGTCCACTCGAGGGAACTGCATTTTGCACATGCTCACAAAGGTGTGTTTCCAATAGTTTGAGGAGGACACAGAAGTCGTATCAGTGCTGTAACTTTCTTTTATTAGAGATTGAAAAAAAAAAAGTGAAAGGAGTAATAAACAGAAAGTTTCCTTGTGTTTTCCAGCCCCAGCGCTATGCCCAAGCTTTCAGCTTCTGTAATGCTAGAGGTGTGGCAGTTTGAAATTTATAGTGAAAGGCTGATTTTTATAATGTGTGAGAGAATTGTTACCGTGTCGAAGACACTCTGTGTTTGATCATTTCATCGCTAGGGTGAAGAGTTAGCATCTATAATTTTTTTGTATCCGTTTTTAGTGCTAAGCACTGGGTTGAGGCAACAGGAAAACTACCTTATAATAATCTAACTCTCTTCCCTTGCTGCTGCCACTGTCTCCTTCTAGACTTTGCCCATACATGTTAAAATGAAACTGTCAAATTAAGCACATTTCACTGTCATCCAGAGCTAAACTTGGCAGAGAAGAGCCCTTGGACCTTCTGGCCTAAGTTAACCACGGCTGGCTTCAGCTACCCCAGTAAGGAATTGCTGCGGCATGCAGAACAGCTTTCCCCTTCCCCGTGGTCCATGTTGCTGACTCTGTCCTCTTTTTCCCTGAAGATTGGTTGTAGCAGCAGTGTCCTTGGAGCCAGCAGAGGGATAAATATCTTGAGCCACTGCTTTGTCTTTAAAATCTGGCTTCCACATGACAGGCAGCCCAAAATGCTTTCGAAAACAGGTCAGGAGACAGAAGAAAACAGGGAGGATGGGAAACAAAAGGGCAGCTTTCAGGGTAATTAGATGGTTTCAGTGCTCCTTCTGGCAGGGAGCATTCGCTGGTGAGACATGACCCCCGGTGCTGGCTCTCTACAGATGTGGCTATGCTGACAGCGTTTGAAGGAAGAGCAGAGAGAACAGCCAGCGAGCCTTGGGATGTCCTTGTGTCCCTGCTGATCTCTGAGATTTAGCATCTCCACTTCCAAGCACTCGGATCTGCTTCTCCCCACAAGCCGACCTGTGCTATCCCTGCACTCTCCTCTGCCTTCCTGGGTCAGACCCAGATCTGTGATTCCCACCTGCGACTGCCAGCCGGGGTCTCTGGAAAGGTGCTTGGCCCCATTTTATGAGCCAGTGGGCAGGCATAGGTCTTAAAAGTGTGGCTTTGGGGGAGGCAGGGAGAGTGGGTCGAGTGCATGCAAGGCTAAGCTGGAGCCCAGATACAGAAGCCAGTTAGGCTTTAGTATTATTAATATTTGATGGTGTCCTGTTGTAAGTAAGGCTAGCAGATGTGTCTGGCCTGTTGCTGCAGTAGAAAGCTGTTTTCAGACATTTCTAAAACAAAGGATATTCCAGTGTGTGATGGAAGTGGCCATTTAAATGCATCTGACCATAAAGATGCTGCCTGCCAGCAATTTTGGTATCAGAGCTTGTGGGACTCACTGCTTGTGGGCAAAATCGTGCTCTGTCAGACGGAGCCTGAATGCTGGAGATTGGGTTTGGGGATGGAGTTCAGGGAGGCTTTTTACGTCTTGTGTCCTCCTCTTTGTTTTTGTTTACGGGTTTACAAAGTCAGATTAGCATTTCAATGTTGGAGGCGAAAGCCCTTGGGCAGTGGTGGAAGGCAGCCTGGTTTAGCCGGTTTGGGATTAATGCTCCTTTCCCAGCAGCCGTCCTTCCTTCCCAGCTCTGGTGAGGAGCAAAGCCCGAGGCTTCTCCCTGTTGGGAATGCACCCAAGCTGCAGATGCCTCTCCAGCGTGTCTCAAGGTAGATGCGCAGTGTCACCGGGAAGGGTAATTAGCCTTCTTTTCAGGCAAGGATAATTGTTTTATTATTTTAAATGGTAGCACAAGTTCGGGGGGAATAAAAAAACAACCCGCTAAGAGCTCTCAATCCATAAGCTGTTCACTTTTTCTGGTTGTAGCTGCTGGTCTAATAGGTGCTGCCTGTCCACCAATTTGGCTTTGCTTTAATCCTGGGAATCTCAGAATCCAAGGTCCTATTGCTGTAGTAAAGCAGTGTGTTGAATAAAAGAGAAGTCCATGCCCCTTTCCTCTCCCTGTCGGGCATAATGCTGTATTCAGTGTAAATTTAGGGCAAGTCCAGTGGGTTCAAGTCAGTGTACTCTGGACTTAGGTTTTAATTGCAGAAAGTAGTGTCTCTTCCGAAACCAAAATTATCTCTTTGGGCTATTCTCTGTTCACCAGAGCTGGATGCTGCTCCATGCAGTACCCAATCCATATGCTGAATATGCAGAGCATGGAAACAGCCTTGGATGCTCCTGCAGTGCAAGACTCTTGCATGTGGTTGAGCTTGCAAACTTAAATTCACACAAGAAGCTTAAAGAGGACGTAGTTTAAGCATAAGAACTTATTTGTGCTTATTGCTTCTTTATTCTGAAGAAAATATGGAGATCATTTTGAAATGTTCCCCCAGTTTGATTAAATTGTTCATATGGCTTTGGCCCCTCTGTGCAAAGATGGCACTGTATTCTTTGTTGGAAGACTCTAAAAAATTCTCAGCTTGTAGCTATTAACAAAAAGCGGTCTGAGTGTGTAAAAAAAAAGTTTCTCTAGGTTTGTTCCACCTTCTCAGGTGTCTCAAGTCAAGTTCTAATTTCTTTGGTTCTAGTGTATTTTATAACCACCAGTACTTTGTGCCTGCCTACTTATGCTAGGACACTGCGCACACCTTCATTCCTCACTGCCCTCCACATTGCTGTTTGTCTGCTGTCTGGGAGAGGAGTCCTTCAGGGTGCCAATATGTTAAGCTGTTGAGAGAATGGGGAGAGATGAGATGAAGGTATTGTTATGCTGGAAGGTGTTAATTGGTGCTATCAGCCACTTGTTTGATTTCTAGACAATTACAGCAGTCCTTGAAGTTGTGTCTGAGCCAAGCAAATGGCAGGGGCTCTGCAAGTCCCCCATCTCTTTTTTTTGAGTGCTTATTTCCCCACTGCCACTCACAAAAATTAGCAGAGCTCTGTCTAGAAACTTGAGCGGAGAGGATGTGCCTGGATGTTGAGGAGCTAGCTGGGTGTACTGCACAGAAGTTATCACCTTGCTTGTGAGCCCCGGCCTAGCAGAGTGGCTTGGCAGGGGATGGAGAGGAGATGCTGAATGGTGTGGGGATGTTTCTGAGTTCCTTAGGAGCAGAGGAACTCATGCACTTGGGGGATGTTTTCTTTTGTCATGTTTCCCGTTTTGGAGGCAGACGCTTGGTATTATTTAGGGCAGAGTCCTCCTGTAGGGCCAACACCCAGCTATCAAATAGAACCTCGTATTTGTAGTCCGGGATTTCTGCCCAGGACAAGTGAGAGCATCCATTCCTCCCCCTGTAGGAGGGACAAGATCTGACCTGTGGCAGCAGAAGAGTGCCTGGCTCCTCTGCGGCAAGAGGAGAAACCCTCTCCACAGCTGCCCTTTCTCCTACACCTGGGAAGGAAGGAACCATCCTCATTTCCCTGATTTCTCTTTCTACTTATTTTCCCGGGTGCAGTGAGAAGTGGGATGGGGAGTAGCACCTGCAGAAGCTTGGAGACAGGGTGTATTATAATGCCTCCTTCTTCCATCCAAAGGTCCAAGATTTGTTGAACATTACTCAGCCATAACTTTGTGTGGATCTCTTGGCATACACAGAGACACATGAATCCAGCCCCGAGTGCCTGTTCATGACATTCCTTTGGTCGTGGTGGGTGGAGCATTGCCACCCTGCTGTCCTTCCCTGGTGTCATGGCTTTGCTTGCTGCTTTTCCTGAATGTTCATGCTGTGCACCTGGTTTCGTGCTGTGTCATACGTGGAAAACGGAGTGAGAGAAGGCAGCTGAACAGAGGGGTGATGCTAAATGGAGGCTGAGACCTTGAAGGTGTAAATGACTTGTGAGGACCATTATGTGAGAGGAAAGTCAGTCAAGAGTTGATTTCAGAGAAGACTGATAAGGAAACCTCAATACAGAATCACAAAAATCTATGGTCAGAGTGGACCCCTGGAAGTCTCTTATCCAACCTCTTTGTTGGATTCAGGCTGTCACCAACAGTAGCTCAGGTTAACCATGGTCTGAAGAATGCATAATTTCTCTGTTCTTTTCTGTTCTCTGAATGCTTTTTTCTGTTCCTTTCCCTTTTCCCATTCCCCCAAAAGAGAGCAGAATTGTTACTTTCAGTGCTGAAGCAGGGATACACCTTTGGTAGTGTTTTTTTGAAACTCCATTCAAGCTGTGGCTGACAGTAAGTCGGGTTTGGAAACTGCGGGTTCTTTTTTTCATTCTGTAGGGAATAGTTTGCCTTTGAGGGATGTTTGTTGCTTGTGCAGGAATACCTTGCTTCAGGAGTCATTATGCAGGCACTCCAAATGGGACCTGTGGGTAAGCACCACACAAAATAGCAGCTGTTGCCTTGAGAGAAATGCCTTAGGCCAGACAGGAAGATTTTTATTTGTTTTATTGTTGAGAATAGATAGCCAAGAGTTCTGGCCTTTGGTCTTTTGATACATAGCTTGTTTTTCATCCACTCCTACATGCCTGAAATCTGTGTGATTATCTAGTCCCTATATCCCTATCAGCACCTTCACAGGTGTTCCACTGCAACTCCTTCTGGGGCTGCACTGGAACAGCTGACCTGGACAGTGGATAAAAAAACCTAAAACCCCTCAACTCCCATTCCCTCCAGTTATTTTTTGCCTGGATTAGTTTCATGAGCTGGCTTATAGAGTGGCCTGGCAAATAGTTGTGCCAGCCATACCGTGGTATGGAGTTTGAATAAGCGGTGGGGATGAGCAAAGGGGCAAGAATAATTTGGTGTTCCAAGTGGACTGTCATGTCAGACTGATCATGCAGGCATTTATCACTGTCAGTGGAAAGAAATTGAACTTTGAGAGATGAGAAGAGTCTATTTTAGAATGACATGAATCACTCTGAAGGTGTTCCCCTCTTTTCTCCGTGGATGATGATGGGGAGCTGAGTGCACCAGCTCTGACAAGGCATCGAACTTAAACCTCACTTTTTGACTCTTATATTTTAATAACGAAAGTATTGGCATGCCTGATTATTGTTCATAATGCTTCACCTTCAGTGCTGTTGTAAATATAGAAAATGTCACAGCTGGAAGCAGGATCCCAAACTTCCTAACAGGGCAGATGTGAGCAGTAGCGATGCCATGAAAATCCAGCTGCTAACCATATAATTGGTTGAATGTTAGCTCTGGGGAGAAAAAAAACAACCCACTTTTAAACACTGCCCATTACCTTACCTTTGGGTAAGGCTGCCCAGAAAATGGAGGTGTTCCTGCACACTTTTCAGCATTTCTGTCCTGCAGTGCTGTCTTCAAAGAGCAATACTGTCTGCTCGCCTGCTGATGTAATTTGTACTTGAGCTCAAGTGGCAGTGACGGTAGAGAACGTGCCGGCTTCAAATCACCACTGTGACATGATAGCGAGGGTTTTGTTGTACATTATTGGAGGGGCTTTTGTGTTGAAACTGATGCTAAATGATTACAAATTCAGTTACTTGACAGCAAACACTGCAACCTTTAATTCGGTGCCTTGTACCTGTAGATGGTGATTGGTTTTTAATGACAGGGTCGTATGCTTTTTCCATGGGCTTGCTCTGGTAGGGGAGGTGGTGCTGAGAGTACAAGCCAAGGCCGTGCACTGGAGGAGGCTGTGGGCTGTGTGCTTCTCACCTTGTTTGCTAAAGAAGCTCGGAAGTGGGCAGGATAGGAGAGATGGAGGCTGCCACAGGAAAAGAAAGGATGTCTGTTGGTTCCATGAGGGCAAAGTGCTAGATCTGTCTAGCCAGAGGCAAGGCTGATGTGAGGTCCCCCTTCTGCCCTAAGAGATGACAGCTCCTTTTCATCCACCAGTTCAACTTTGTGGGCCTGTGCTTATGTAGGGAGGAGAAAGAATGATCCAGGTTTCCAAAGCTAAATTTTGGAGGGATTTTGGTTCGTTTTTCAACTGAAATTATTTTGGTTGTCTGGCTTACAAGAAAGCACTAAAATGAGTGGGATAGAAGTTGTGTTTTCAGTCTCAGCACTCATTTTTTGCAGACTTATGACTCTGGGTGAGTTGCTTATGCCTCATTTCTCACAAGAAATCTTCATTTACCTGTCTGAGTAGCGGTGCTCTCCCCCAGAGCAGCTCAGGAGATGTGCCTGCCCTCAGCTGTGGAAACAAAATGCTTCACAAGCTATTGTGGGAGCTGGGAAGGAGCTTAGGTGAAGCCAAGGGATACTGGCATAAATTACTGCATCGGCTGAAGCACAGAGGGCAAAGGCTCCTTCACCCACCATTTGTGCTCCAGAGCTCCACCTTGGGCCCTGGCTCCTTCCATGTGTCTCCATTCCCAGCAGCTGGTCATCCAGATGATCCAGATAAGGACATGTTTTTCATTTGCTGAATTAGCCAGCTGAGGAGCTGTGGGTATTGGCCAGTACAGGGAGCCACAACAGGGAGATGGGTTAAAAGTGGCAGAGTTGAGTTTATGTCAGTACTGCTCTGGCATATCTGGTTCAGCCTGAAGCATCTGAACTCTGTTGCCAAACTTTAGCTTTAGAAAGTGTTGAATGTTTGGTGCTGAAGTTGAAATTGGTAGCAGTGCTGCAGGGAAGAGCCAGCCTGTTACAGGTTCCCTGGGTGGCCTTGGATAAGGCACCGTGCTCCTCCTTGCTTTCCCTGCCTCTGGGGTGTATTGCTACCTACCCACCTTCTCCCAGCCCTGGGAAAAATAACAATTAAGTCTCTGTCGTGTTCTAAATGCTGCCATAAAAATGCCAAGGATGTGGCTTGTGGGATTCTTTTCGGGACAATCTCAAATAGAGGTGCACCCATTGGATGCTTAAATAGAGAGGTTAGTTTTGCTAGTGTTGGTCAATTTTTTCCCCCCACCAATTTCTCATTTGTCAAATAAGATTAAAAATCATTAACTTGTAAATAGATTGAGAAAAGAGTTAATGCTTATTGGATTGAGATGCTGTGTGGAGGCCACCACAGAAAAAGGTCTGTGAAGCGATTAATAGCTTATTTGGTGGCCAGGCTCGGAAGCAATGTAGCAAATTAGGCATAGAGATACATAAAGAATAAGGAGGATAAAAATCAATATTGAACAGCTGTCTTTACTTCCTAGTCTCACACTCCCATGTACTGAATGAAGCGTAATGGAGATGTGATTACTCATTTTATTACTATTGTAAAGGGTTTGAGTAATGGGACAGGCCTCAGGTTGGTTTTATAGTCCTGAATGTAGCATTTCCCCCTTCACACGCTGTCACCTGAACCGTTGCAGAAAGTCAGCAGCCTGCACGGAATACATGAAAGAGGTGGTAATAAGTGAGGCTGTGCAGCAATGTAAAACCTGAAAGACACCACTTAACAGGGAGTGAAGAGTGGAATAAAGCTTTGGTTTTCCTCGTTTGGGTGGGGACAGGAGGGAACAGGGGGAAAAATGTGTGCTGAGGCTACTGGAATTGAAGAAATTGAGAATGGAGGGAATTGCCTGGATCAGCAATATGCAGAGTGCCTTACTGGTTGTTGGTTTGAAGTGTCCTGCTATCAGATGGCTTTCTGACTTTGTGATTGCTAGCAGACTCAAAATTGTAGGATATGCAGCTCTGACTCAGAAGACAGATGATTCTTCTGATAATACATCTGTAAAACCTAACTTTTTCTTTTTAATAACCTAACTATTGTAGTCTCAACAGATCGGTGATTGCAAAAATGCAAATTTCTGTATGCCTGATGAGGTCGGCTGTATGGAGTGGATGTTGTCAACAAGCTGGCTGGTGCTGCTGCCGCTCCAGTCTCTTCGGGGATAATAGAATCTGGGAACAATTAAGAGGCAGCGTAATCAGTTCCTGGGGGCAGGAGCGTACCCTCTTGCTTTTCAGCATTCCCTTGGCTGACTCATGAACTCTGTTGATTGACTTGGGAAGCAAATGAATCCAGCTCTCCTCCACAAGGAAGAGTTATGGAGGCAAGGTGGTGAGAGGAATACATCAGATCTCAGGCAGCTTCTGCCCTCTGCGCTGTGAAATGTGTGGAATTTACAATGGTTGCTTAGCTGCTAAGCGAGTAGGATTTTTTTTTTAACTTTGTTTTTGCCCCTAAGCCCTGTCCATCCTTTAAACGAAGGACTACAGCAAGCTATAGCTGGTGAAATGCTCACACATAAGCACAGAGGACAGTCTTGGCAGCTTGCTAGAAAACAAACTGTAACTAACTATAGCTGGCCAAAAATATATGCAGCCATAAGATTTGCAAGCACTTTGTATGGGCTTTGGTAAATGAAGGAAGTGGTGTGTTTGGATTCACATCTCCTTGGGCTCCCCTCTGTTATCCAGCTGTTCCCAGGCTGGTAACTAAGAACTTAAGGGTGCAGGTAGACATCCCTAGTTTAATGCACTGTTTTCATATTTCCTTCCACCCAGGAATCCTAAGAGTGTCCGTGGCTGGTTAGTGAGTGCAGCCAGGCAGGATCCCTGGGAGGCAGGCAGGCAGGATCCCTGGGAGGCAGGCAGGATCCCTGGGAGCCAGCCAGGCAGGATCCCTGGGAGGCAAGCAGGCAGAATCCTCGGGAGGCAGGCAGGATCCCCAGGAGCCAGGCAGGCAGGATCCCCGGGAGCCAGGCAGGCAGGATCCCTGGGAGCCAGGCAGGATCCCTGGGAGCCAGGCAGGATCCCCGGAAGCAAGGCAGGATCCCCAGGGAGCCAGGCAGGCAGGACCCCCAGGAGCGAGCCAGGATCCCCGGGAGGCAGGCAGGCAGGACCCCCGGGAGGGAGGCAGGATCCCCGGGAGCGAGGCAGGCAGGATCCGCGGGAGGCAGGCAGGATCCCCGGGAGGCAGGCAGGCAGGACCCCCGGGAGGGAGGCAGGATCCCCGGGAGCGAGGCAGGCAGGATCCGCGGGAGGCAGGCAGGATCCCCGGGAGGCAGGCAGGCAGGACCCCCGGGAGGGAGGCAGGATCCCCGGGAGCGAGGCAGGCAGGATCCGCGGGAGGCAGGCAGGATCCTGGTCTCGCAGGTGGGGCTGGGTGTGCTGCAGAAGGGTGAGGTGATGTGCCACAAGCCTGCTGCGTGAATGTGGGCAGTCTGCAACACACACCAGATCCTCTGTCTTCCAGCCCTACATGTGGGGAACACAAGAGTGCTTAAAGCACGAGAGTGCTCTAAACGTTTATTTTTTTTCTTTAGGGTTACTTAGTTCTTTTGCCAAACAGTCGCTTCTTTTTTCCTTTTATTTTAACTACTCTGTTTTGATGGTGGTACGCTTTAGGTAGTTACTCATCTCGCAGGCACATGGGGAATAAAAGCTTGCAATACACCAAAGGGTGTGCGAGGAAGGGATGGGCTGCACGAGCAGGACTTGCCCCTAACCAAGTTTAGTTTATGGTATCTTACATTCAAGGATGAGGAAGAAGGCCAGCGGTGAAAAATACTCCCAGAGGCTGACAGGAGAAGCTGCTGAGGGAAGGAGAAGAGACAAGCACATGGAAAATAAGCTCCTGCTCCCTCAAAATCGTGCATGCAGAATGATAGCGGGGTGGGGTGTGGGGGCGTGTAAGCAAGTAACATCCCAGAAGCTGGAAGAATAAAATGAAAAGGCAGCAGGATCAGCCCGCAGATGAAAGGCAGCCCCTTTAACATTTGCTCCCGGACTCCGGCAACTCTCAGCAGTTGGCTGGAGACTAAGCTGGACGGTCCTGTGGAGCTCCAACAAAGGGACGAAACAAACCCCCGTCCCCCGGGGCCCCCCTCCCCGACAACGCGTGAAACAACTTGATAAATGATTGCTCTGTCAGGGGACGAGGGGATGGAGACGTCTGGGAGTGCAGGGGGAATGTATCTAATTCAGGCATGGAGGGGAGCAGGCCAAGGGGCGCTGGCATGGGAGTGTGAGGATCCCCTGCCTTGGCAGCAGAATTCAGAAATACGGCAGAGTGGGAAGGGGTGAGCGGCTCTCTGGAGGGGTTTCTGGGGAGCAGGCCATCGAGGCTTGGGGGGCTCGGTGAGTCTCCCCTGCCTCCAGCCCCCATGCTCGCATTACCTCATTTACTGGGGAGGGCAGGAAACACAAACCTCCCCCCGCCGCTCCAGCCCAGCCCGGGCTGCTGATAGCATTGAAAGCTGCAGAAACAGGAGCCCGTGCCCCGGCTCTATTCAAGGGAACATTAATTACCCTAAAACAAAAACAAGAGGAGTTCACAGCTGGGGCCCAACACTTCAGATCCCCCCTCCCTCGCTCCTTCCCTGCTGCTCCTCCAGTTTGTGCACACTATCTATTTATACTGTCTCCCCTCCTAAAGGGCTGATACTGGGCCCGAGCACCCTTGGTGCCGAAAACTCTGCCAGCGGGATTTGTAGGGATTGTGCAGGCATCTTGCAGGCAGAGACGGTCCAAGGACTTGGTCCAAGGATCTGTGCTGGGAGAGAAGTGGCGTGCCACCACCACCCACCAAAAACAGGCTGTGTAGGTCGTGAAAAGCCGTGGCAGCTGGAATAACGAGCGGTCCTACATGGTCCGGATGGCCGCCGGCAGAAACCGGGCCTTGGGCGGCTTATCCTGGCAAGTAACTTCAGGGAGTCCTGCTGGAAGAAAATAAGGATTTGGTGGTGGTGTATTTTTCTCCCTCCCTCTCTGTGGGAATGGAGCAGAGAACTTAATTTAGAGCCCTCCTGAGCTGCTGGTTAATAGACGTTTGATCCAGGAGGCAGCTGCTGCCACCACTTACAAGGTGACCCAGAGCCCCGTTCTGGCGTGTCCCAGGCCACTATGTCATGAGCACCAGTTGCCAGGAATAGAGAATGCAGCAATGTGTATAAATAAATAAAATGGGGTTTGAGTGCACTTCTGTGTTCAGCTGATGAAGAGGAAGGGCCTGGCTTCAGGAGGACTGAATGCTGAGCTTTGTTGTTGTTGTTTTAGTAGCTGTCACCCATCCAGAGAAGCTGGCCCCAGGCCTCACTCTAGGGGCACATCAGCAATAAATGATAACAAAAATAGGTAAAACGTGAGGAGGAGTGTTTTTAAACATGTGGAGGGCAGTGCTTGCCAGCTGTCAGCTTCCTGTCTCCACAGGAGAATTTGATCTCCCCGGGAATTGCCCTTCCCCTTCTCCTCTGTGCTCCTGCCCTAAGGTCTGTGATGAGCTTAGCAAGAACTTTGGCACGGGGTAAGGTGGCTTGCCTGCAGTGGAAACCTTGTGTTCCTTTAGGCTGCTGACCTTCTGACTGTGCATTAAAGGCTAAAATGCCTGAGTCTTCAAAACCCTCTAGGACCTCCTCTCGTGTGTCCGGAAAATTACCAAATACCTCACAGTTTGTTGGAAAATAATTGTTTAATATCTACAGTTCTGGTGTGAAGCTGTGAGAAGAGCACCTGGAAATGCTGGTGTGAGTGAGCAGCCTCTGTCAGAATCCAGCACCTGGAGTGTGTCACTGCAGGGCAGCCACTGGCATTGGTTTTGGGTTAAGTGAAACGCTGTTCAGCTCAGTTAAGCAGACCTATTTATAATGTGGAGTGGCCTGGTTCAAGCACGGCTGCAGATTAGGAGCTCCGACAGGAGATAGGGAATTAGTCAACCCTGTTAATGCTTTACCTGGCAGTGAGGAGGAACTGTGGATGGCCATGCCTGCTTTCCTCTTGGCCATGCAAAGGCCACCAGTGCTTTGGTTTGTTATGGAGATTGCTGTCAGCCCTTGTAACCCCCTGGGACTTCACTTTTGGAAAGCAGCAGGTACAGTTTGGCAAAGTTGCCCTGTGTCAGAAAAATCCAATGTGTAGAAAGACTCTTTGTGCTATTCGGTTTGGATTGTCGAGAAAGGAGGGGAGAGTAGAAAGAGGTTTGATAGAATATTATCTCCACAATTTTCTTCTGTACTTCCGTTTATTTCTTTTGGACCTGAAACGGTGAGAATAAATTGCCACTAAACTCACGAAAAATAATTATACAAGCAAGGCAAAGGCTATTGTTCTTTATGATCACTTGCATTGGGTTGCAGCACCTAAAGTTATGCAAGTCATCATAAAGAACAACAGTTTTTGCCTTGCTTGTATAATTATTTTTTGTGAGTTTAGCGGCAATTTGTAGGACAGGAGATAGGGAATTAGTCAACCCTGTTAATGCTTTACCTGGCAGTGAGGAGGAACTGTGGATGGCCATGCCTGCTTTCCTCTTGGCCATGCAAAGGCCACCAGTGCTTTGGTTTGTTATGGAGATTGCTGTCAGCCCTTGTAACCCCCTGGGACTTCACTTTTGGAAAGCAGCAGGTACAGTTTGGCAAAGTTGCCCTGTGTCAGAAAAATCCAATGTGTAGAAAGACTCTTTGTGCTATTCGGTTTGGATTGTCGAGAAAGGAGGGGAGAGTAGAAAGAGGTTTGATAGAATATTATCTCCACAATTTTCTTCTGTACTTCCGTTTATTTCTTTTGGACCTGAAACGGTGAGAATAAATTGCCACTAAACTCACGAAAAATAATTATACAAGCAAGGCAAAGACTGTTGTTCTTTATGATCACTTGCTTTGGGTTGCAGCACCTAAAGTTAAGCAAGTGTAACACACGATACTTTTTAGAATGCAAGACCCCTTCTCGCAGTCTAGCAGGGAACAAATCCTGTCTTGAAACACTGGATTTTTGCAAGTATATACAACAGTCAGGAACGTAGGCAGACCATTTGTTTTCAACTTGGGGCAAGTTGCCAGCTCATTTAGACCATCATCCACCACCATGATGTAGAACTCCACCTTTTTCCCCAGCAGCCTTGTCTAATAGTCTGGGCAGTAACCTTTGCAGAAGGCCAACTGAACGCAGTGGTTTTTTCTAAAGCCCTTACAAAACTACCAGAACTTGGAGTCTCACGTAGTAATAGTTGTTGGTTGATGGTTTTGGGGAGGTTTTTTTGGTGTTTTCTTTTTTTTAAGGAAGTAATTTCCTTCACAAAAGGGAAGTATTTTTTCATGCAAGACATAATTAAACTGGAATTCATTGCCACAGGATGTTGTGGATGCCAGAAGTCGAGATAGGTTCAAAAAGCAATTAAACAAATTCATGGAAGCGAAGTTCATCGAGGGCAATTAAGCACAAAGATACGATCTCTGGCACAGGAAGTCTTAAGCCACAGCTTGCTGGAAGCTGGTAGGGGGGAAGCCTTATGGTATGCTTGCACCATTCCTACCCACCCGCCAAGTATTTGCTGCTAGTCCCTGTCTGGGGCAGGATATTGGGCTCCATGGACCTTTGGTCTGACCTGATCTGGCGGATATATTCATCTCTTGTGCTTTAGCCAAGATGTGAGGCATCCCAGTTTTGCTAAGGAAATGCTAACAGCATGTAGAGATGTGAGTGATCCTTCGGAGTCCCTTTCCTGTGTCTTTTTTTGCCAGCAGAAAGCAGAATCAAGACCAGGTCTTCTGGTGGCGCAGAGAGCAGGGTTCACAAGCGAGGGAGGGGGGCAGTGGGGAAGGAAATGAAACCAGGCTGCTCCACCACTGTCCTGCTGGCACATGACGTGGTCTGCAGAGCTCACGGTGTGGTGTTCGTGGATGAGCTCCAGACACTTCATGTGCTTCCAGAAAATTTGTCTGTGTGAGTCCTGTCTTCTAATAACCTGCCCTCATCAGCCAACTCCTTTCTCTGGTATGCCCAAAACACGGGGCCTTTGAAAATGGACTTAAAATGAGACTTCATGCTGATTAATAGCATGTAAATACATAGAGTAATTCTTCAGATGGATGTTAACTTGACTTTTAGCCTTTTCTTTAATTTTATGCTTCCTGCTTTGCTTGAGAAATTTACGTGAAGCACTGCTAATATGACGTTGTATTAAGTGGTGTCATTCAACGTAGATAACACATGATTATAATTTAGTTATTAGAAAACACCTGATTTATCTCAATTGTGCCTCTTAATTTATACTGGGAACCATAAAAGCAATAATCAAACCCTCTCAGGTCCTCCCTCCCTCCTCCCCCTGGGCAAGCCTGTAACTAACCTGTGCTGTGAGAGGATATTTATCAGGGTGCCACAGGGACCAGAAGTAGTTTCTGTCTCCAATTCACTGACGATTCAGAGAAAGAAGTAGGCAGTGTATTAATTCACTGATGTAAAAAAATGCTAAAGGAGTACTACTTAAAAGTACAAGAGCCTAGAGAGGGATTAAAAGTATGGATAAAGAAATTCAAGTTGGAAAGTTTATGCTATCTCGTGTGGACATAAATAATATGAACCAGAGCTAGCTGATGGGATCAGTCTGGATATGAGAACAAGTGTGCAACGTCTTGTGACTTTCAGCCAAAACCAGTATTTCATATTCGCTTGAACCTTCAGTTCTTGAAGATACTCTGAGAACGTGATCCAAGTGTATTCCCACTTCAGAGAACCAAATTGCACCCAGTAGTTATTTTAATTTAAAAACCATTGTGAATCCAATGGGTCATGTTTGTGTTGTTTTACAGAGTAAAGCAGACCACTGAATCAAGAGAGGTTGTAAAAGTGTGGTGTTTTTGTTCTTAAATGTAGTCCCTGCCCTTTTGTGTAGCTTTGTTTCTGAGTATCCTGGTACAACAAAAATGTATAAAATTATGGGGAAGTCACAGAGTATCAACCAGAATAACAGCATGAGAAGGATCCTATTGCAAAGAAATATTGAAAGGCCTGAATATCCTGGATACTTACCTGCATCTGTAGGACAGAGACACCAAGAGAGACAAGGGATGATTGAAACAATAGGAGAAAGGAGAACAAAAACTATTCTGAGCACAAAGAAGTGTTCCTAAGCAGGAATAGGAAGTTCTGCTCTTGAAACACTTAAACTAGACAAATTCATTGTGTCTGGCAGAAAATAGCCTCTAAGTAGTCCTGGGTTAGAAACAGAGTTTTGTCTGCCTTTTGTGTCTCTGAATTTTATCCCCAACAAAGTGGATTGGAAAGCAGGGGATGGTTAGTGTCATGAATCACTTGTGGGTTCATCTCAGTGGCCAACACTGGGATCATTTGAAAAAGTAGGAGAATAGGGACACTTCAGATGTGTATTCTTTTGGCAGATGGGGCTAGGTGCTGAACGAGTGACTCGGGATTTATTGGAAAGTCTAAGAAGGAATTAGATGGCACACATACAATGGTTCTGCTGAGCACGTCAGTGCTCTGGAATCCAGCCAGCTGCGCTCAGAGGTCAGATTTTGATGGAGATGTTTTGCCTCACCAACAGGGAGAAAAGGTTGGCATCTCATTAAATGCTGGGTTTTTTACCCCGGTGGTGGATGGCCATCAGGTTGGTAATCTCACACCCACCTTTCTCTTTGCCCAAAGTGTTGTGATGTGGGCCATGGAACGTGACCTCCAGGGCAGATGAGCAGCCCTCCTCCCCTTGAACATCACAACAATGTCCTCTCCAGATTTCGTCTGTGCGCGTTGCTATTCAGCAGCAGCTGTTCTGCTTTCCTGTCCCCACCCTAATCTGAATGGATAGGAAGGTGTTGGGAAGACCTGCAAAAAAAGTCTCCCATTTGGTTTGGATGGAAGTGTTGGTGATAGTAACTGCAGAGTTGATATTGGCTCCTACCACTTTTTACAGAAGACTGAATGTTTTAACGATGAAAAGCTCTGTTTCTCAGCATTTTTTTTCCTGCTGTTCTTGTGGTGACTTAAGGCATCTTTTCCTTGAATGCAACTCACACAATGAAGTTCAAATCACATCTTCCCGGTTTCCTTCCTCTTTCATTTTGAGCTACTTTCATGTACAAACCATCCACCTCCTCACAGTGAACACTCAGAGCAGGTTCTGGATGAAGCCACTGAGGCCACTTGTTCTCATTTCTAGTCCCAAGTCATGCCTAATATTAGATACCTTGGAAGAAAGAGCAAAATTCTGCAAAGACAAGTGGGAAAACTGCAGATTTCTCTTGACTCCAGTTGCTGACACTGTTGATGTTTTGTGGTTTTTAATCTTATTAGTATTATTGCTTCAATAAATACCTTGCAGAGAAGAGTTCTTTGGGTTACTTTTGTAAGTGTGGGTGCAGCAATATTTTCTTTCATCACTTCTAAATCTATTGTCTTTTATTTAGTTGGACAACTCCTTGCTCCTGTCCTATTGGGAGAAAAAGAGGGTGGGAATGTAGAGTAAGTGCATCCAGATGGCTTTCTCTGCCTGTTTTATGTTATCATGTGCTTGGATTGTTCCACCTCTTACTTACCGCCCCTTGAACGTAGCCCAGAAATTTGAAAATCGTTAGAGTTCCTATTCAGCAGACTTTTTAATGGACTGTAGGCCATCCAAAGTCATGCTAACAAGGGTTCAATGAGTCTTGAGTTTTGTAATGCGTGTGTTTTGTAACTGGGTTCTTAGATGAGCGTCTTTCTGGGGCTGTAAATTTATGTCAGTTCTTTCTGGACTTCTAAGTTTCTGAGGTTTTGTTTTGTTACAAAGGCGAACGGGCTGAACGCAATGTTCGAGGGAGAAACTGTGTTTTCCATCTTATTCTTTATCTCTCTCTAATACAAAGCTCCACATCTGGTTTGTGGTTTTGACGATGACTGGAAACTAAGCAGATGTTTTCCCTGTGCCGTCCACAAGGCCACTTAGATCTTTCTCCAAATGGTTACAATTAATGTGAAACCCATCCGTGTCTACAATTAGTTCAAACTCTCCTTGCCAATTTGCATAACCTTGCACTTGTGTGCAGTAACATTTATTTGCTGTAACTTGGGCGGATCCTTCAGATTCATACTATTAGTTCTTGCTGGTTTTATTTAATTTATAGAGCAGTATCATCAACATTTTTTCCCCCTATTTCACGTTGTATATGCCCCTTTCCAGATCATTTAATATATTAAATGTTGATCATAGTATCCACCCCTGGGACTTCCCCCATTAACCCTCTTGAAAACTGGCCATTTATTCATGCTGTTCGTTTTTCCTAAATTAGCTTTAATCTATTGACAGATGTTTACCTCTCACCCCATGACTAGTTTCCCTAATAGACTGTGGTGATTAATATTACCAAAGGCTGTTTGAAAATTCAAATTAATTATAGCTACCAATTTTTCTTTAACCACTGTCTTGGCACTCCTTATAGAAAATACGGATGTGCCCATTTTTCTTATGGAAATACCATGCTAATCTAGGCCTGCTGTATGGCATTAATCTAACTTTCATAACTACCCAGTTGAGCCATTTTACCAGGTACTAAAGTAAGGTTTACAAGTGTCTGTAATTCCCAAGTTCACTGTTGCTTTTTATACACAAATCCACGGTATCACCTGCCCTGCAGCTTTGCCACTTCCTATTTAATTTTAATGATCAAGCTGCCAGCAAAATGTGTAATGTGCCGCTTAGCTCTTAACATTGTTTGAAACTCGGGCGAGCGCTACCTGGGCCAGTTTGTTTCCAATTTAAATTAATTTTATGTGACTCCAGGCATCAGTGGCAGGCTGCCCTGGGTTTTTACAGCGCCTGCTCTTGAACTGCTCGTTACCGGCGCCCGCCAAGGGCCCCTGCAGGGTTCTGCTCTCAATGCCTTCCCATACTCCTCCTATACCTCTTCCATACCTCTTCCATACCAACCTGCTTGGTGTAGCCAGCCCAGCCTCTCGCTCTGGAGATGTCCTTTGAAAAGGTCTTCCAAGCATCTTGACAGCCCCTTACCCTCAAACTTCTGGGAAGCTTAACCAGGTCTGTTAAAACCGGACATTTTAACTTTTTAATTCAAGCGAGCAAGCAATAGAGCATCATTTGAGCATAATTTTAATGATTTTTGCTTTTTACGGTAGTTAAAGTTGGGTTATTTCTGGATCTTGCTGCGACCTGGAGGTTTACAGCCAAATTAAGTCTTTACATTTAAGTCAATATTTTCTTCTGTACGTGTCTGAGCAATTTATGGCTTTAACGTACATTTGCTTGAATTTGTTTTAATGTTTTAAGTAACAATGTCATAATTGTTTCTTCCTGTTTGCAGAAGGAAGTATTTGCTTTTGACCTGTATTAAAGTGCTTTTGGTTAAAAAATGGAGTGAAAAAATACACTGAAACCTTTTTAAAATTGGCTTGATGATGAAATTTAGTATTCCATTGTGTTAAATGAGATGCTTAGCACCTAAACCTGATTTACTGCAGTTAGCCAGCTGTTCTGGTTTGTTTCCAATCTTTAGGTTCTCCGTGGCCCATCTCAGCATCTCGCACTCCCCTGAGCACTCAGGCCTGTGATCAGGTTGTAGGTAGGTGCTTGGCAGCAACCAGGGACACTGTGAGATGGGCAGAGAAAGGCTGATCCACTGCAAAATAACACAGCAAACAAAACTCAGCCGGGTAATCAGTTTTAGGATAAAAAACCCTAAAACCTCCTCGTAGCCTGGTCATCGGTGGCACCCAGAGCTGTGAGGAAGCACGGGGGTCATGCAGGTAGAGGAGCTGGGCAATGTTGCTATAAAGTTACCCCCGAAATTTCATCCAGAGTGACGGGAATAAACAGAAATGAAGCGCATACTCCTCGTCGCTCGCAGATGGGCTCCACACATGTCAAGGCTCAATTTATCCTATCAGTAAGGTCTATTCTGGGCTCTTCTGTGTTTTCTGCCAGTTCAGTCTGGGAGTTGTTTTACACCTCTTGGCAAATATTTGGTTTGGGAGTTTCTAAGTATAATTTAAGTGATTGATTAAAAGTCAGGGAAACCTCCAGCTCTTACTGGTTAGAGTAATTTCAAATTTACCATGAGATAAGTTTTAAAGGTATTACTGTATATTAAACGTTTAAGAGTAAAGCAGTGGATCCAAACAGCCTGTACTGCTGTTCTTGAAGACTTTGTGCTGGTGCTGGTATTCCAAGTTTATATCTCCTGTTTATATCTGCTTTAGTGATACAGTTAATATTCAAATGATTAAAGGTTTGTATTCCTGAGAGCGGGTGGGGGAAAAGTCAGTAGAAAGCATCGAAAACATTACACTAAGCACTGTTTCTTTATTTCTGAGTACTCAAGTGCATCTTGGATGTAGACAGACATTGTACCAAATTATCCCATTTATCTCCCCTCCTGTTAGTGTTAGTGTCAGGCTGATTCCTTCCTATAGTTTGCAGCATTGTCCTTCAGCAGCATTGCAAACTTGCCAGCTCCTTCAGCACTCTTCCTGCATCTTCTATTTTGACTGGCTTTGGAACCTGTTCCCTTCACACCTTCTTGGGTTTAACTCCCCTGAGCTGATTTCCTGCGATGGAATTCTTTCCCCCGTCCCTGCCGCCGTGGTTTCACCCCACGCTGCGACTGGTCCCGGCAGCCCGTGAGACGTGGTCCTTGGCGCGGGAGTGATGGGTGTTTGCTGCCCTAACTGCGCTTCCTCAGGCCCCACACTGCATCTCGGATGTTTAAAGAATTCAGCCTCGCGGCTTCCCTGTGCGTTAAGGAGATGTTCCCTCGGTTTCATGGAACAACGAAGTGAAATGCCCGGCATGGTGAAGGAAGTCCGTGGCGCGGCTGGGGGATGAACTCTGATCTCCACGTGCCTGTCCGGTGCCTTGATTACGTGATCATCTCCACTGCCTCGTCTCACATTCATCTGCTGAAGTTGAACGAGCGTGTCAAACTGCATTTTTCATCTCTTTTCTCTCGACCCTGCTTATAGCTTGGGGCACTGGAGGAGAGTGGAGTTTTTACATGTCAGGAGTCTTCTTCAATACTGTTCTTTTATCCCCGCTTTTTTTGCCTCCCTTCTTACATCTCAAGTTGTGTGAAATCAAGTCTCTGTTCCCTTCTACATCTGAAATGCAGTGTTCTGTATTCATGCACGTACTTGCCATCAAAAGTTTAATCTCTGTCCTCCGTTTTAATGCTGTAACAAGATTTTATTATTTTTTTTAGGACCCTCACATTTTCCTTCCTCTATGACATTCAACTCTAGGCAACCAGTATTTTCTGCATTTGGCATCTAAGTCACGTTCTCTCCTGGTCAAATTTTAGTATCCCCAGCCTGATTCAGCGTGGAATACAAACCCTTTTTCTGCCTTGTACACAGAAATGGATGTACAGGGTTAGATCAAAGGTCCCCCCAGCCCAGCATCCTGTCTCTTGTTGTACAGCGGATACCCAGCGAAGAGTGTCAGTTCAGGGCAATCGAGCAATGATACTTCCCTAGGCTGTGCTACCAGTCTCTGGCTCCTTTGCAGCTCAAAAACTTCATTTTGTACTTAACAGCTGTTGATAGATTTTTTTTCCCCCCCCTTCTGTTAACTTGCCTTTCTTCTGTGAACCCATGTACTCTTATAGCATCCATAATATTCCGTGGCCAAGAGACAGAAGAATTACTGCTTGTGCAAGGAAGTGTCTCCTTTCTGTTGTTTCTGTCCTGATAATTTAATTTGCTGACTGTCCATTCTTTTTTCGGAAGGGACTACAAGCACTCATTCATTCTCCATGCCATTTCTGGCTTTTTATTGTTTTACATAATTGTTTTTCCTGCGGAAGCTGTTTCATGCATTTAATCACTGTTGTTGTCCTCCTCCAGCTTTTCAGTTCTTCTGTGTCTTCTTTTTCCCCAAATGTGGGGTCCAGAACTGTGTAGTGCTCGTGGTGTAGATTCACTCTGCATTCACACAGAGATATATTGATGTTTTATGTTCCTTTCCTCAGCAAGCCTACTATTATTATTTCATTTTTGACAGCTTCCACTATATTGCTTCTACTTTCAGGGTTCTGCACACTGCTGCCCAAGCTGCATCTCTGCTTTTGGCACTCTTGCTTGTGATCTGGACCCTGACAGTTACTCTTGCTTCACCTGAATTTTCCTTTTCCTATTTCTTCTCCCTTTTTATGCTCCTACCATGTCTGAAAGGGCTTTTTTCCTTCAGTGCTCCTACCCACCTTGATCTCTAAATTTCTGTCGAAGAGTCATACTACAAAGCCCTTCAAAAGCATCTGCTCTTTTTTTTCCCCTTATCTAGTCTACCAGCACTGTCAGGCAACTTTCTATTATGCTGGAAATAAAAAATGTCTCTAAGATGTGTGCCAAGCTCACAGAATGTAAATCCGCATATGTATAACCAATCCACTCTTCTTTTTTCTTCTTTCCTCTTCACCATCTGTCTTCTAATCTGGTTTCTGTGGGCATTAAGGTATAATTTTACACCAGTCCGGTTAATTCTGAGTTTAGTTCTAGTTTCTACTGTTCAGAAGTGTCTCATGCTAATAGAGCTTAATCTGCTCGCACCGTGCCCAGCATCTCAAGGAAAGCAGCTCTGATTTTAAGAAGCAGTCCAGGAAAGTCCGAGGCCTCCTCTGTTCCTGTCTGGGGACTTCTGGACAGAAATCACTCGCATGCTCCGTGTAACTTCTGCCTAATAAGCCCGACGTTCCTGTTCTGCGTGGGACCCGCCGCAGCACTGATGTGCAGATGTGCAGCCCGTTTGTCTCCCAGACATGCTGGGTTGCACACAGACCGACTCTGATCAGCGAGCACGCACGTGTGAGGCTGGAGACGTACCAGGAGCACCATGTTTGCTGCTTGTGCTGAGCACTGGGTCGGCACGTAAGCATTTGTCCCGAGTTGTGTTGGATTAGTGGGGCTGGCTGGACCTGTACGAGAGGGATCTGCCATCAGGTGCAAGCCCTAATGTTGCCGTGAGCTTTATCCATGACCAAGATATTGGGGGGAACTCTGTTTTTATAACAGTGTAAAATGTTAAAAACACAGTTGCAATATCAACATTGCAGATGATTAAGTTACCCTGATTCCCTCTCTGAATCTCTAAATTCCCTGATTCCTGAGGCCCTAAGGAGTGTGGAGCCTCTTCCAGAAAGGCACTGTTACAGGCTCTGAGCATCTGAAAAGTTGGATGTCGTGTCCAGTTGCTCCCATAGGGACATTGGACCTTGATCTGTGACAGGGATATCCATCACCCTGTGGCTGCAGTGATCAAGGAACAGTGTCCTCCTTCCCTTCTCCTCCACAGCCACAGAGTTCAGATGCAGTGTGGATTTGAAGGCCAGCAGCATTTCAGGTCCCCTGGTTGTGGAGATGCTGAGGGATAACTCTGTCCTTTAGGCTGCACCACTACATTTACACGTAAAGATGTGATTCACAGAAAAGCCCAGATCTCTAATGTATAGCTCCACACCACATAATAGTGGGTTGGCAGAAATCTGTAAGCTGAGTATTACGTTCAATTAAACTAAATTAGAAACTGATTAATTCTGCAATGGCCAGAAGTCTAGCCCAGGAGTCGTGGTGCTCAGTTTTAGTGCTCTGCATTCGGCTTCCTGTGTGATCTTGGGCAAATCACTTAGCTTGTCTGTGTGAGAAGCCCACATGGGTGTCGTGAGTTTAAATGCCATAAGGATGCACAAAGTCTCCTTGTGTGTGTGTTACCGGGCTTATATAGAGTCTGAAGATAAAGTTAGCAAAACCAGTCCTTCTTTGTCAGCCCTTTCTGTGTCCCAAGTGATTTCTGTGGTAGGAAAAAAGCCCCACACTTAAAAGTTACCATATAAGCAAATTTCACAAATACACTTGCAGATGTACCTGAACAAATGACGTCGCACTTCAGTGATTACTGTTGAATCTAATGTTGATGGCGATGTTGGCAGCGTGATCTGCTTCTGCAGTGAGTGTGGCTCGGAGCCATTCTGATGTTAAAAAAGGGACAGAAACAATCAGTAACCCCCGCTGCCAGGCAAAGGAAGGATGAGGGCTGGAGCAGACAAAAGCTTAATCTTTCTCTTTCTCTCTGTTTTTCTAAGAGTTTGAGCTAATCGCTGATAACCAACACTAAAACATCTGAATCATAAATCTGTTCAGCTGCTGTGTGACTCACAACAAACAGAGTATGAACTGTTTGTGCCTTAGCTATTCTCTTCCCTGCTGAGCTCTGCCACGAGTTATCTCACATCCAGCCCCTTCTCGTAGTCTTTGCAGGTTTAAAGCAAAACTCCCGTAATGCTTTTTACATTTAAGTCACTGGGGCACTCTTTCCGTGCTAGCTCCCTTTTAAGGTAACTTTAGGCAGAAGATGAAATCACAGCAAGGAAGTCCAAAGATCAGGGATGCAGCCTACACATTCATCTTTCTCCCTTCTCCCCCACTCAACTCCCCCCAAGAGCTGGGACTCCTGCTTCCCACTATTGTGAGAATTAATCCTTTAGTGCTCCTTGCTGCTCTACCTTACATATAGCCAATAAGCACAGAGTGACTGAAAGATTGGATCTGTGTCCAAAGGAATGAATAGCAATGGATCACACTGCTCTAGCTCTTTTGCGAGTGCTCTTAGGAAAATATCATATGGTTTTGTTTCAAAAATAGTTAAGGTATCTCAGTTTATACAAAAGTGAGTCTGAACATTTTTGGTTTTTTTTTTTTTTTTTTCTTTCTTTCTTCTCGGATCAATGGACAGCTGGGGAATAGGGGGGAAGGAAATTCCTAACTTTGGACCCCAGCTGGAAATCAATACCAAGATAGTCCTGAATGCTATTCCTTGACTGCTGGCTGTGGATGTGCTCCTGTGCTGACTGAGGCTGCCCACAGTAAATGAATAGGTGGACTTTTTCAACACTAAAATTTATTTTGGAGGAAAAGGAAGTGACGTTACTTTGTTGTGGTTGCTTAACTGCCTTCTGTGCAAGAAACTCTGGAATGAGGAGATTTTGTAGGCTGCAGAGTAGGATGTGATTTTTTTTGTTGTTGTTGTTTGCCTTTTCTTCTTCTATTTTGACTTTGTGGAAATGGTGTGGAGGTTATTGAGTTCAAACGACTTCCTGAGATTTCTGCATGCTAGAAGGGAATGGCTTGGGAAACAGTCTTTGGAGTTCCTCTTACTTGAAGCTTTATTAGCAAGGCTGAGTCAGAGGAAATGGTGCCAGACATCAACACAGTGGGACTGAGTTCCCTGGGAGTGACCAGGTCAGAGCCACCTGAACTCAGGGCCAAGTAGGTTTTTCAAACAGTAGCAGCAAGTGAATGCATCGATCTAAGAGCAGGGGAGTGCAGAAAAGAGCTGTGCTCAGTTTTGGAAGATGTGCGTCTGAAAAGCTGCAGTGCAGAGCACAAGTAAGGCTCTCAATGCTCTCTTTTAAGGAGCTTTAGAAATCATAGGATTGTTTTATGCTCAAATGCTTTGTACGCATTTTATTTAGAAGTTCGAAGGGGACTACTTTAGGGACACTAAAATGTGAGGAGTATGTAACTAGGACAGTTTGGGAGGGGTGGCAGGCACCTTCTGAAAGGAGACTCTAAGCCAGTATTGGTTTTCACAGTGGAGATGCCTGGGATGAACTTGTTGGGAAGGAAAGTAGCGATCCTTGTTCGCAGCACTGAATGTTCTGTGTCATCTCACACTTTTGGTATTTTTTTTGTATTGTACTTTTGAAATGCTTGATTATTGTTTTAATTGAATTCATTTTGTTGTCTTTTGAAGTTGTTTTTAACATTCTTGCAGTGAAATGAAATCCTGCAGAGGAAAGCTATTTGTTGAGTTGCCCAGGCAGCAGCATGGCTTTTCCTAAACTTGAATTTTTTCTAATTTCTCCGTTTTTCTCCTTTTGAGCACCTCCTTTGGACAGTAATGCCAGACAGGATAAGACATTTCTTTAACTGCTGAAAAAAATGTAGGTGGTAACACTGTGACTCAGGATTCTTGCCCACATGAAGTGCCCAGTGCAGGTGTCCCTTTCTGGTATGTGTGGAACCTTCTGTTTGGAGAAGTTTGAGCAAGCCTGCTGTATGGAATGGCTGGACATCATCTGCTTGGAGGGGTCTGTGAAGAGTTAAGCTGGTTCTCGTTGTCTTACAAATATTAAGCCTCATGGGAGATTTAGGTATTTGTCTCTGCTGTGCATATTGAGAAAGAGCAGAGAATAGTCAAGTGGGTTGCCTGAAGTCACCCAGCCTGGCAGAGCTGGGAATAGGTTTCCTGGCTCGCAGTACTGTACTTTAAACCACAAGATTAGTCTTTTTTGAAAAGGATAATCTGTATGTTCAAAGAAGGCTTTATAAAGCTCCCATTAACCCCGGTGCCATACCTAGTGAGGAATCTAATTTATGTTCTGGCAAATGAAAGCAGTTTCAGAGACCTTGGTGCTGCAGGTCACTGTCAGACCTTCAAGGTTCGTTGCCACCAGTTTAATTTTTCTCCTGCTTGAATTTGACTCTGTTGTTCCTGAGAAAGGAGGAGCAAAACTGTACTCCAGAGGAAAGATTTCCAGAGACATCCAGCTGTGGATAACTGAGAACAAGGTCCATGCGAGGGTTTTTGCTATGCTCAGTTAATGTATAGAATGTCTATTGTTCCCATTCCTTCCTTGAAAGAAAGAGAGACCTTCTGGCAAAGCTGTCTTTTTTTTTTGTTGCGTTTTATCACTTAGTCAGGATCTCAAGATCTGAATTCCAGTAGCCAATGACTGGAAATGTCCTTTCAAACTAAAATGTTGAACTTTGGAGTTTACCCCTGAGTCCTCAAGCTACCTTATCTGAACAGCAGAGAAAATCTTTTTCCAGTTTTCTCTTCTGTTATCAAGGTGGAACACAGTATCTGAATGTTAGAGAAGTAGCAGTACATTAACCTCAGCCTTGCTTTTACTCAAAGACTGCAAGTGTTCTACAGGGTTGGCTAAAAATTATCTAACATTGGGGTGGGGGAGGAGGGAGAGACGGACAGAGATTTAGCTCTCATCACTGTGGATGCATGAAGTGAGAATAAAAGCCAGGCCTTTCCTGATCCCATGCCCTGCTAATAACACTTTTACAAGCTGGTTATATAATTATCTGTTATCGTGAGCTTTTTCCCCCCACTTCAGGCAGATCAGCTATTTCATCCAACCAAAGTGTTTTGTGCGGATCTTTGGGTAATCCTGTGTCATCAGTTCTGCACTGAATTGCAGAAACAAAACTGGCTATTACGGTTTATGAGATGTAACAGACTTTTGGGTCAGTTTTTTGTTTGTTTTTCAATAAAATGAAAAAAGTCTGGGTTTTTTTCTTTTTTTCATATTCTGGATGTTTAGAAATTTAGAAGAAAAAGGCACTCCAACTAATGTCTGTAGAGTAAGTGTTGTAGCAACGGAGCTGGTTTCCTCTATGTCTGGGCAATAGTTTACTGCCCTTCTCTCAAATTACGATGCTTTTTATAATATGTGTTTTAAGAGCGTAGTTAGCATTAACATTTATGAACATCATAATAATAATTATTTGCCGTTTCTGGCAGATAGAACTATTATTGTGTAAATAGCCAAGTGTTTGCAGCAATCTGCAAATTTATTGGCTATAAAGACAGCTTTAAATTAAGCTGGAGAAGAATTCCTGCATGGCGTGTGTGTTGAAGAAGATTTTCATCCCGTGCTCTGGAGGGAGAGCCACAAGCACTCCATCACCTTTTTTATGGAGCAGCCTCGCCAGATGTGGAGTGAAACGCGGAGCGTGTCTCCTAAGCACGCAAAGGGCTCGGTGGTGTTTCCCTTGGCAAACACACATGTGAGCCAAGCTCCTTCCAGATGGGAGTGGGAGTGGATGGTGGTTCGTGGCCACCTCGGGCCGTGGGGAGAATGTTGAGTTACTTGCAGATTGTTGCGAGAAGCAGCTCCTGAGTTTTTGCACTCGGGCTCAAAACCCTGCGACTGCCAGCTTTTTGCTTTGTTTTTTCGAGCACCTCCTTCTCCCCTCCGTCTTTCCCCAGCTCCGGGGAAGGGAATGGGAATTCTCCTGGCTGCTCCTAGCCCCAAGAGCAGTAGCCTCAGTCACCAGGCAACCCCGTTGGGTCCTGTTTGGGTTTTCATTAGGGCAGCACCGCGTGTTCCACAGGCCATTTGAACAAGCACCCGATGGGGAAGGTGTGGTACGTAGCAGTCGCTGGGGTAGAGGCTCTGAGCCCAGCCAGGCTTTAAAAGCTATGGCAGAGGTGTCTTTCCCACATATCCAATGAAATACAGATCTTTTTGGACAGGGCTGAAGATAGAGTGTGAGTCGGAAGGGATAACTTCTTGTATTTATTTTGACATTGGATCCTGCAGTGACGTGCCTTAGGAAGCCAAGTCTGTGTGACTCCCATTACAATATTCAACTGCCTTGAAACACCATTTCCTATTTCAAGCCTATCCCTTAGTGCATATACATCTCATTAAGGTGGTAGCATCTGTGTTTGTTGTAATAATAAAAAAAATGGTATAAAAGCCATTAATTTTTGTATTGAAGTATGTCTGGACTGTATAAGCTTGGAGTAAGTTCAGAAACAGGTAAATAAGATGATGCTTTTGGCTATCCAGAGTAGAGCAGACACTGATCTAAGAGTATGGAAAGACCTGTTAGCTCTAGTTCTAGCAACTGTTATGCCACAGAATAGATGTGTGTTTTTAAAACTTATTCTTAGGCTTGAGACTAAGCCCGCTGCAAACAGGCAGCTCACACATCCGAGGAGCTGGCTGGCTGATCCATCAGGGTTGATAGCAGTAGGCAGCTGTTTCATACTTTTACAAATCCTTTGCTAAATTAGTAGGAAAAAAAAAAAAGGTGCTGGAACTTGGATTTCACCGTGGCACTGCGGTGGAATTCGCCCACCTTTCATCTTGGCAGTGGCAGGAACGTGTGGGGCACCTGTGTGTGGCTGCTGGCTCCCTCTCTCTCCGTGGCTTTCCTTTTGTCCCAAGGGTGAGGTGAAGATGATGATGTTTCCTTGAGGCAGCTGCTGACTTCATCCCCACTGCCAGGAGCACAGGGAGGGCATTCAGCACCCATTTTCCTTGCTGTGGAAAGGCAGAGTGAAGAAATTGGGGATCCTTTTAGCTTAGGAAGCCTTAAAGCCCTGGAGGATCATAGAGAGGGCAGCATGCAGGCTCCTGCAGGACTGTGGGGAAGCTGGGAGAGGTGCATCCAGCTGCAGACTTGGATAACACGTAGTGTTTCCAACTAGCCACTTAAAATTAAGATGGCATGTCTGAGAGACTCCATCAGCACCAGGAGCCATAACTTCTTTCTGAGCAAGGAAGAGTTTTCAGTGCCAGCAGCACTTTCAGGCCACCCTCCCCACTGAGCCCCAGGCAGGGTTTGTTTGCAGTGTGTATGCCGTGGGCTGCACTCTGCACAGCATCCAGGGAGAGGCGGAAGAATGGCTGGCTGTGGAGATCAGATTAAAGGCAAAAAGCAAGGCTTTGCAGCCTGTTTCTACCTTAATGTGTTTTACTGTTTCACCCTGCTTTTTCAGGCAGTGGGGAGCAAGGACCTTTCTTGCTCCGTTCAAAAGCCAGGTCGTTGTTTTTGTCTGAGGGGCAGAAGGGATGCGAGGAAATCACCTGACTCCTTAAGGGATGATCTGGACTTTCTGTTTATCTCCAGGCTCATGAAGATAAGTTGTTTCATGGCTTGCATATCACCTGGCAGCTAATAACATCCTGGAGGGGGGAGAGACATGAATGCCAGAGGAGCAGCACTGGTTGCTGTCACAGGAGAAGTTTTGTGGGGAGGGTGCAAACCAACTGCGTGGCTTGAATGCCCTGGTACCTCAGGAGTGCCTGATGGCAGGGAATAAATCCCCCAAGAGTTTTGGCCAGTGTATGAATTAGAAAAGTGGATGTTGCTTAGACAGACCACTCCATCTGTGTCAAAAGCAATGAAAATTCCCTTTAAAAAATCGTTTTCCCAGCAAGTTTTGAAATCTTTGCAGAAACTTTAGCCAAGCAATCCATTCCAGATTTTGGCACTCATCCTTCCCCTTCCTGGTGCTCATGCTGAGCAGATGAGTGCAATGGCCAGACCTAAAATGAAGAGCATCTACAGTCTGATCTCATCCTCCCTTGCTGCCTTTGGCTGGAGAGGAGGAGGAGCTTTGAAATCGGATTATTACTTCGAGCCTCTTGGCTTTGGAGCTACAGACTGTTCCCCACGTTGCCAATGGGCTTAAAAGCTTAGCAGAACTCCCACTAGGTACCCAGGAAGCCTCTTACCACAGGAGATGGTGACACGGCAGGATCAGCTGTTCTTTATTTATCGTGCAGCTGAATTGTCTGGGGAGGGACCATCGCTAACCCGCTGGTGTTTTTTCCAGAAACAACATCAAAACAGGTGGAGCCGATGCTGTTTCCCACCAACAGGACTGTGCTCACCCAAAGTGCTTTGTAAAACACTTGCTAAAAGTTTAGTCTTTAACTGCTGGTAGTACTTAGCTCATAAATGGGAATGCTAAACCCAGCATATGTGGAGAGAAAGAGTTTGGGGTTGTTTTGGTCGAGTTTTACCAGCAAAGTACTGCTGGCATGGGACTGCGAGAGCTTAATGATATGTTATCTATACAATATTTTGGGTTAGTTTCAGAATGGTGCCAATCTCTAGGTGTCTGCTCTCCACTTTTCTCACCCTGTCTTCCCAGAAAAAAACAAAACCAAAATCCTAAACCAGCACAGTCTACGAGTAGTTTAATGATCTGAATACTTCTGATACTCCATACAAGCGCAGCTGTTGGGAGAGGGCCTTTCTAGGCAATAATAAATGATACCTTTCTGAGGGTGAGGCAAACAGGATGCAATTCAAACAGACTGTGTTTCCTCTCACACTGTTGTGTTTGGAGGCTATTTTCAGCTGGAGGAGTTGAACTTGTGGCTTGGGCAATCGTAGTCAGCCACTTTGGGGTGGGGGGGAGGAAGGCAGCATTTTGGTTTGGTGTGTTTGTTTCTTTTTTTTTTAAGACCACAGTGCCAATACTGTTCCCATGAAGGCATAGACCCCTGATTAGAAATTTAAGCAGACTGGTGCTAGGCTCGCTTTTCTTATTTGCCCTTCTCAGGCCTCTTGGAAGTCTTCCACGGGGTCTGCAAGAGGTCTGCAAACCACAGGCTGGAGGTTCTGCTGAGCCTGAAATTTCCTGTAAAGCCAGCTCAATGCCCAGTGCGATGCTTGCCCCTCAGCCAGCGTAACTGGCTTATGGTAAATGGCGTAGATTATCTGCACTGAAGGAAGAGGGGATTATTTTGAAAGGGAGAAATTATCCTTTGGGGGGAAATAGCACGATCTCCAAAGGCTTTGGCTGCTCATAAAGCTGTGGGAAAAGAAAGATGATTGCAGTGGCGTCAAGTGTCAAGCCTTACGGCTTCTCTCTTAGCCCCGCCACTGCGTGAAGCACCCCCGTGGCGTGGATGCTGGGGCTTGTGTCAGTTGGGCTGCCTGTCAGATTGTTCTGCGTGTGGGTGCGTGCCTCCTCTTTCTTCACAGGTGCTACAAGGCTTTACTGAGTGTTCTTTAAATGCTTTGATGCTCTGGGATGGCAACTGCTGTAGAGGCATAAAGTACTAATACCTAACTACTAAACAGAAACGAATCACTTGTTACTTCGGAGCTTCAGATGCGCCCTGTCCATCTGCAAAGGTACTTTGCCAGGGGGAAGAAATGGAGTGAGTAGCAGTTTTACATCTTTAAAGTGCTGACAGTGCCTACCTTCATAACAAATGTAGTTCTCAAATCACTTGCACTGCAGGCAAGATGAGCTGGGAGGAGAAGAAGGCATTATTAGCACTGGTACATGGCTGTGGGGCGTGAGGGAGACTGGACTGATCAGTCTGAAATCTCTTTTCAGTACAGTTGAGCCACCCAGCGTGAGCTGCTCGTTTTTGTTTGTATTACACAGCAGCGAAAAATTCCACTTGGAGAGCAAGGAGCGGCGTGCTGTGCAAACAGGAGAGGGTCCCTGTCCCAAGGGACAGATCAGGCAGCAGGTTAATGTGGATGGAGAACTCCAGCTGTTCCAGTAAGTGGGATAGGTGGTAGATAGAGAGCACGGTGGTCTCAGAGTTTTAAGCATCCTGATAGAGGGGGTAAAGGAAAACAAAATCAAGTTTGCCTATAAACCAGGCTTGGAAAATTCTAGCCTGACCAAAGTGTCCATTGGCATGGCAAACAGTTTGCATTTGCAAACCTGCTTAGGCTGAACTGAGCAGAATTCAGTGTCTGTTGCATCCCCTTTCATAGCTGGAGGGAGCTGCTGGAGGAGAGGATGGCTGACGTTGCCCCTTGTGCTGCTGGCACTGGTGGGGAGAGCATGTGGGATTTATTCTTCGCAAACAGCCATAATGTGGAGCCAATACGACAAACTCTCCCTGGCTTTCTGTTTATAGCCAATCTCCCTCATACAAAGCTGTCATCTCACACCTCTGCCTAGCCCTGGAGAAACATTTTGCTCCTATTTACAACGTGTTCGAAATAGCCTTCAAAGTCTGCTCTCGGAAAGCCGAGGAAGGTAGACATTTCAGAAGGCACTGACAGACATTAAGGGGGAACCTGAAGAAACAGGAAAAGGGAATACCTTTGCTGCCCTTGCTTTGTCCCCCTCCCCAAATGTTAGTTCCCTTCTGACAGGATAGCTTTTTTCCTCCCTCAGGTATTTGCTCTTCATCCCTTGGCCTCGCACACACCAGAACAGAGGCTGAGAGAGGAGCTGGCACCACTGTGGTGATGAGTGTCATTAACCTCTTCACCTGATACCCCAAACCTACTGTAGAATGCCGGCTTGGCTCCCTCTGAGCTCGTGGTCCCGAGGGTGAGGTGAAGATGATGATGTTTCCTTGAGGCAGCTGCTGACTTCATCCCCACTGCCAGGAGCACAGGGAGGGCATTCAGCACCCATTTTCCTTGCTGTGGAAAGGCAGAGTGAAGAAATTGGGGATCCTTTTAGCTTAGGAAGCCTTAAAGCCCTGGAGGATCATAGAGAGGGCAGCATGCAGGCTCCTGCAGGACTGTGGGGAAGCTGGGAGAGGTGCATCCAGCTGCAGACTTGGATAACACGTAGTGTTTCCAACTAGCCACTTAAAATTAAGATGGCATGTCTGAGAGACTCCATCAGCACCAGGAGCCATAACTTCTTTCTGAATTTATGGCAGCCAGCTAAACCCACTGCTGTTTGTCCTTGTAGGGTACTGTGGCCCTAAGAACACCCCTAATGCCTTGCAGTGCCCTGCTGGCTTGTCATGCAGAACATGGCACTCTCCGTAGGCTTCATATTTTGGAAACTATTTCCATATGGTGGCAGGAATCCCAAGCAGGGAGAACGTGGCACTGGGCTGCAGGCAGCGTGCTGGGTGAGGGCTTGGTTCTCTCAGGCATCCTGAGTAGGTCGCAGGGGCCAAAAGGAGGTTGGTACACTTTCCTCTCTGGGATGTGTTGGGAGGAGCAGTGGTCCCTTCCCAAGCCTCAGCGTCATCTGGGACAGCAGACTCTTTGGTAGGGAGGAGAGCAGGAGCTCCTAGTCAGGGATGTGAAGTGCACACACTGGCTTCGCATCGGCAAGGATAAATGGTTCTTCTTGGAAGCATTTCAAGCCTGCAGTTGACTTTCCATCTTCCTGCCCAGTCGCAGTACTCTTTGGCGTGAGTTTGCCAAACTTTTGCCCAGATGCCTGTTGTCATTAATTATCTGTGAGGGGAAAAGAACATCCTGACTTGACTCAGTGACGGCATTGAAATTTCAGAGCACGAGCTGGGGCTGGCTCAGCACGTCCCGCTGGTAGCTTTTGGTGATCTCCTAAAGCCTCTGCAAAAGCCTGTTGAGTCACTTTGGAGCATTGCAATGGAAAGCTGATAACGGCAGCGGTATGGAAATAGAGCTGAAGGGATTGGGGTTTTTAAACTGGTGGCTAACTTGGACAAGGCTTAGCTGCGCTTAAACTGGTTATGTCCATCGGATTCTGTTATAGATGATTCAGCTCCAGCACAGAAGAAACCTCTAAACTGTAGTCCTGTACCTCAGCACCCAGCCTGCTCTCACTGGGCTCTTGCAGGTTTGGAGGAGCCTGTGTTCTGAAACGAAGGCCCCAAGCTTTGTGAGGCTGCTCTCTGCGCAGGCAGCTTGCTGGAGCAGGAGCTGGAGGCTGCCTGGCTGCTTTCCACAGCTCCAAAAGCAGCGCGTGCAGCAGCCCCGTGGTCACCCCATGCTGGCTTGGTGACAGCGGTGCCGCTCTTGCGGACTCATTTGTTTACTTTTATTGGGAAAGTTGACTGTCCTCCCTTTCAAAAATCTGGGCAGATAGCAAAAAGGCACCCAAAGCACCGTTAGTTTCAGGCGCCCAGCCGGTGAGGTTGACCACACCTGCCCGAGCGCCCGGCGTGGGGCAGGCAGCAGGCGTGGGGTACCAGGCCCTTCTGTCCCAGCCCACTTTCCCAAGGGAATGGGGAGGGATGGGCTGGTGCCCCCTCGCCCGCCCCGCTAACCCTGCTTTGGGCCAGTGCTCCTCTGGGGAGAGGTGGTCACCCTTGCTCCCACCCTTGCTCCCACCCTTGCTCTGGCGGCTGCCTCTTCTCAACAGTCCTTGCCTGACTCAGGGGGGATTTAGTACCGGGCTGGGGGGAGGGAAAGACGTTAAACAGGCTTTTCCCTAATGAGGTGTGACGCCAGCTGGAGAGGGGGAGAATCCTGCTTTTCTCCTGTCTGTTGCTCTCTCCAGCTAGAGGAGGAGGAGATGTGTGTCCCCCCCTTTTCCTCTGCTGATTTGCTGCCTCTTCTGTTTCCTTTCTGTGCTGTCCCCAAAGCGTTTTGGCAAGGTTCAGATTTCTGTGCTCACAGCTCAGTGCTCAAAGAGAAAAGGGGAAAAACAAAAGGATTGGAGGCGTGGGGAGGATGGTGGCGGGGAGGAAGCTGAGCCGCTCGTCCTGGCCAGGCTGGAGGAGTGTGGGGATGGGTGACTGGGGCAGGGTTTGCCCTTAGGACCAGGGGAGTTTTAGTGGCCTCTTTCTCCTGAGAGTCCCTGGCATCACTTCAGCCCTACCTCTGTTTAGATGTACTGTGCTGCCTTGCTGGCTGTCCCTTGTTGGAGGAGGGGGCCGGAAAAAATCCTCCTGCAAAATGTGGGCTGAAGCATTGGGTGAAAACCTGAGGGGATACTAACTCTTTGTGTTTCTGAGATGTTAAGATTTGCATCGCGTCCTCCTGGTGTGTCTGTCATTCCCACAGCACTCTGGGTGTGCGGGAAGAGTCTAGGATTTAGGTGTTTTGGGACAGGAAGCTGGAGAATCCAGTGGGATGGCAGATTGTGACATTCAGTGAAACAGGGCCGATGGACCCAACCCTGGGTTCATTGTTCGAGCCCTGTGTTCATTCATCAAGTTCCTCTCACTGCTCTCACCCTTCTGTCACAAGCAACAATAGTAAAAATGTAGACAGAAACATTACAGGACAAAATCAGTATCTTTTTTCCAAGACAAATAATCGTGGTAATACTGTGGCTGTGCCTTTACCGTAACATTCTGGCGCTGTTACTGTTG
Organism: Callaeas wilsoni; assembly: GCA_013398955.1. NCBI lineage: Eukaryota > Metazoa > Chordata > Aves > Passeriformes > Callaeidae > Callaeas > Callaeas wilsoni. The sequence goes on from VWPU01012620.1 coordinate 47,834, forward strand.
GCAGGGACCAGAGGACCAGCATGGGCTCCAGCAAACACCCATGGCATTGAGGAGCAATGTGGTGCAAGTGTCTTTCCACAGAAGCCTCGTGCCTGCCAGGGATGGACCTCCACTGGCCCCGTGCTGTGTGCATGCTGATTAATCTTGGCTTGTTCCAGATCCCCTCAACCCTGGCACTGGAACTCTGCACCCAGCCCCATGTTGGTCTGCGTGCCCAGAGCCTCCTTTCTGCAGTGGCTGTGAGATCCGTCTGGGTCAGGTCCCCAAAATTGGTGCCACACCTGCCATGAAGACAAGGACAAGGAGCACACAGCAGGAGAGGAGGGAGTAACAGCCCATCCAGGTGTTTTAGTCCCTGCCCAGGAGATGGCATCTTGCCCAGTGCCCCAGGAATGTCCCCACCCCTCTCCTGGGGTGACCCGCCAGCTCCAAAAATGTCTCCAAAAATGTAAAGGTCACTCTTGGGCCTGGAAAACAATGGCTGCAGTTGGAGGCTATCTGAGGCAGTTTGGCCACTGCTTGAGGAGTGCTAGTCAAACAGCAGGCTGAAAAGGCTCACGGGAAGCAGTTTAAATATTCCTTCATACAAAAGGCTGTCACATACTAGCAGGGGCAGACTGCTGACTGACAGCTTTAATGAACAAGTGTGTGTGGATGAGGGAGAGGCTGAATGCAGGGAGGCATCCTGGAGACTTACTTTCCCCCTGCCCATCATTCTGGGTTCTAACATGTCACTTTTCACAAGCTGCCAAGTTTATTGTGGTAATGTGGTAACACACCTGGGATGGTTTAGCGTATCACATACTTTAGGTCCTGCCGCCTCCCCTCTCCCCCAGGGATATTTATAGAAGGCAGATGTCCACTAAAATATTTTACAAATAAAGTAAGTCAACACCTCTAAAATTCTAGCCACTTATCAAGTGGTAAGTGGGGCTAGGGCCAGGAGCTGGACCCGGTCCTTGTGGGTCCCTTCCAACTCGGGACATTCCGTGATTCTGAGTGAATTCACTTGGTAACTACTATTTATATAGCGTGATTACTATTTATACAACAATAATATCACTCTCTCCAAGGGATGGCAAGCAGCAACTGTAGTTTTTGTATTAACTTGCCCTTAAACGGAGTGCTTACATAGAGGCAGAGAACAGAGATTCCTGGTTCTTTCCCTAGCCCTATCAGGCTTTGGCTGCATGCTGCCCTTTCCCTACCTCCAGTTTCCACATATAATAGATGTGTTTAGTACATTCTTCACAGGGCAGGTGTCAGGCTTCCCCTCCTGAAGCACTTTGTGTGTTGCACGAGAGGTAAATAAGAGCAGTGTTGGTAATGAAAATATGCCATTAATACATTCCCAATAAAAACTACAAGCGGCGTTTAAGCTGCAATCTGTTATCAATAATTTTATTACTGCAGTTACTGCGGTCTAATAAAAAAGCACTTTCTCTTCTTTATTGGGTAAGTGCCAAAACGTTTATCCTTTATTCTCTGGCCATTAACCTTTATTCTGTAGCCATTAGCTTAGCTATTTGTGTAACAGTCTGTTGAGTAACATTCAAGAAGGAATTTGTATTCAATCCATTATTTACTCTGAAACCCAAAAAGAATGGCTTCTTATGCCTATATTGTTTATCCATATTAAATCTTGTTAAGTGCTGTATGCTAGTGATGATAAGTCTTATAGAGAGTGGATTTTTCTTACTGTGAATAATTTTCTGGCATACAAATAAAACTGTAATTAACCAAATAATATTTGGAAAACAAAGCTTGAAACTGCTAGCTGAAAAAAAGATATTTCTCACAATAAGTGCAAAATTCGTAATAACGAAATTTCAGGAGTTTATCCTTTTTGTGGATCAATTTCTGCATCACATCTTTGTGAACTCCACTGTGCTGAAATAAGCCGTGATGCTCTCCATCGAGAATTGAGATTTTGGGTCATGAAGTCTGACACCCCTCTATCCTTTCTCTCTTACTGGAGTTGGGAAGAAAAAAAAAGGAATCCAGTGGGAAATAAGTTAAATAATCAAAATGCCTGCTTTTCTTTGAGGCATTTGCTTGCTAGCGTTCAGCCATTTCTGGGAATCCATCTGAAACTGCTGCTTCTGGGTCGTAAGTGGCTTTTAGGGCCCTGCTTTCTGAGCACATCTTTTAAATTGAGCTCGCCAGCCTTCGTGAGTGGAGGTAAAGCAGGAGAATGAAACTGTTGATTCCTGTCCATCAGGTGAACATGGGAGAAATCATGCCTTTCTTATTGGGCTGTAGTGTGTCTCAGCCTCACTGAACCCTGTTTTTCTGTGTCCAGACAAAAGCATTAGTCTTCTGGCTGGAGAGTGACATTCAGTAAAAGCCTTTCAAGGTCTTCCCATAAACTCTTGCAATGAAGAGGTAGTAGAAGCAGTATTTTTCATGGTGAGGAAGGTCGGTTTACCCCATGTGTGCTCTGCTGCTGTACGCATACATGAGGCTCTCCGGGTCTTTTTGGTCCTGATGAGCTAGCAGGAAATTCTAAGGAATTAGTTTAATGGTTGGATTTTTATTTTTTTTCCCCCCTCTCCTTTCTGCTCATTAGGAACTGGAAGCTGCTCTTCACGGGGATGATGTGGAGTTTATCAGCGACCTGATCGCTTGCCTTCTTCAAGGTTGCTATCAGCGCAGAGACATCACGTGAGTAACCTCACTCTATGGCTTAAGCACTTTGCAAGGGGAGCTAATTAACGCGGTGGCGGGGATGTTTCACGGCTTTGGAGTGATGACATGGCAGTGATCAGCAGCCACCAGCAATCAGGCCAGATGCTTCACGGAGTGGAAGGGAATTCCAGTTCTCTTGGATGGAGTTGTAGGCTTTTAATTGTACGGACCTGTTAAGCAAACTCCTTTGTTCAGATGCCGTGCAAAACCGTGTTTGATGCTCTGCTGTAGCACTAGTGCACACAGTGAACATTCACATCTGCTGTTATGCCCTGCACTCTCTTTGGTCAAATTAGTGATATTAAATCATCACATATGTTTTCAACATTTATATGTATTGCATAGAATAAAACTTGCTGCTCTGCACGCACCTCACTTGCCATGAAAGATCCCGCTGCTTTACATAGGGATAACAATGATTATTTTCTTAGAAATAAAAGAAGTATTGGAATCACTTCAGCTGCAGGATGCTGGAAGGTGATTTGACATGTTCTCTTGAAGTTTTGACATCCAGAGGCGCTTTGTTAGTGTCCACTAAAGCAGCCTCCCAAATGGAGACATCTGCAGAACATCATTCTTTTAGAGGACTGCCGCTCGCACAGCAAAATGTGCTTCCAGTGATAGCGAAGGCTTGTTGCAGTGTTTTTTGTTTTTTTCTTTTGTGAATCATGTTAATAGCAAAGCATAATTGTGGGGACAAAGACAGCTTGGCAACACATGCAGTTGCTTGGAAGCAGTCCTGCTCCCTGAGATCCCCCTGTTGTGGAGAGGCTTAGGCTGGTGCATATAGGTGCTTGCATTGAAAGCTCTATTTCTAGTTAACTGATTATATTCAACAAAATTTATATAGTTTATGTGTGTATATATATGCCACTTAATTAAGTTCTCTCGCATTGCTGCGTCGACATCCAGCATCAGTGGGTATCAGGACCTGAACCAGGCAGCTGCACTGCATTTACTATCTCCAAATGAAACTGATGTGATGAGAAGATTGATTGTAAAGGGACTGCAGTCATGTGTGTCTTCTTCATCAAAATAGCCACAGAGCAATTTATACCTGCATGTAAACATGCAGCACGTTTATTTCTTCATACCAAAGCCATCAGAAAGTAGTGGCTTAAGTGTTTTGCCCACCTGAACCAGCTCACCCTTGTAGCAGCAGAAGCAGATTTGTCTTTGAAAAAATTCATAAATTCCACATTGTAAGGTTCTCCAAAACTCTCCAGACCTGAGAGTGCCCACTTTGTGATTGCTCTGTGTAATTGCCTCACCTTTTGCAGCTGTCGTAACTAACAGAATTCAGGGATGAATCAGGGGTGAGTCGCTGGGCACTGGCAGATTGTCTGTCTGTCTGTCCGGGGAAGGTCACACTCGTACGTGGCAGCTGAACAGTGTGTAATTGTTCAGCATTGCGTGTAGGTCCACGCTTGTGCCCTGTGTAAGTGCAGCTCTGGGCATCTTCGAGATGCAAAATCTGCGAGGAGGTAATGCTGTCACAGAGGGAAGGGCAGGAAGCCCACGGGTGGCTCTGTGCAGCCCGGTCAGGGTGCGCAGGCAGGTTCCTTCCTTCCAGGAGCTGCGTCCCTGCACGCACCAGAGGCGCCCTGGGAAACGCAGGAGTGCGAAGCCACGAAGTGAAGTTGTGAGAACTTGCACCTCACCCAAACAGTCGTGCTGGAGGAGGCATGAGGTGCCTGAAGGGGAAGGCAGCTGCCCCATTTCTGCAGCACCTCCTGTGGGAGGGGGTTGTCTCATGGGCAGGGGGATAACGGGGAAAGAAATTTCTGGGGAGGAGATGGGGAAGAGCACAACAGGAGCAGTGCAGTGGGAATGGCTTAAGGAATAATCAGGGAAACTGCCTGAAGCTGCTGGGATGTTAGAGAAGTGAGCTCTGAAGCAATGGGGCAGGCTACGTGGAAACAGAGGGATGTCATGAAGGAAGAAGCATTAAGATGTAGTCTAAATATGAAAATCTGTATGTAAATAAGAATAAACATGATGGCTTGGATACACTTCTCAGAAACAAGCTTGCCACACTGTTTCACGCTTAAAACCAACTGTAGAATCCAAAAGCCTAAAATTCCACACTTAAAACCAGCTGTGGAATCCAAAAGCCTAAAATTCTCCATGTTCCTTACATGTTTCCTTTCAAGACCTTTTCTCCCTCTAACCCCGGTTCAAGAGGCATAGGTCTTGGCTGATGCACAGCTTCCCTGCTGTACCTTGTTTCTCCACAGTTAGTGGTGAGGAGCTGAGCCTCTAATTGATTTTTTGAGTGCTCAGCAGACAAAGCCATGCAAATGCAGGAGGCAGGATTTGTGTGGAGTTTCGACTTGGCTTTTCAGTGGCCCAGGACTCCATACTTGTCTGTCGCAGACAGATAAGAGGTCTTGAGTGGGAAGAATCAGCAGTGTCACAGATCATCCTGGTGGTGTTACTGCAGCATCTCTCCAGTCATTTGTGCCCTGCATCCTTGTGCTGAAGCTGTGAGCTGTTAATACCGAGGCTGTAAACTTTTGTTCCCTGTTGCACCTCTGAGAGAAAGGCAGGAGCTTGTTCTTGGGCTGGGGCACTGCAGCTCAAGCACAGGGTGCTTCAAAAAACCTCAGTTTACCTACCTTTCTGAGGGGTTTTGAGGTTTAATTAGTTTTGTATCGGGTCTTACATCTTTGATGGCCAAAATGTTATCTGCCTATGCTTTCTCACAGTCTGTCTGGCAGCAGCTTGCAGTTCTTGTCACATCTGTTTTGACGGCGCACAGGACTTGCGGCAGAGCTGGGCTGCCTGGCTTTAATCATGCATCATAGAGGGGGTATAAAACTGTCACATACCTTTGCTAATTATAATGTGCTCTCAAGTAATTTTGGAAGTGGCTGAGAGCCCTTCTAATGCTCAATTTAACATGCTCTAGTTTGATTTGCTTTCCATTCTTTGAAAAAAAAAAAGAGATTAATACTTTTGTAGGGTTCTATGATCCTTGGTTTTGATATTATTTATGACAGACTTATTTAAAAAAAAAAAAATCACATACTAGAGAGAGACTGCTTTTTACCCTGCTTGATGGCTGAGGGATGTTGAATGTCTGGTAAGACTTTCTTTGAGTTATGAATATCTGTGTTTAACTACAGAGGCTACTTAATGGGATGCTACATGATCTTCTCCAAACTCTTATATTTCGTAACCTATCATGGCTGTTAGGAGCACTCCATTGACCTGGTTCTTGCTATGTTAAGTAGTGTAGAAATACGAAAAAAAACCCCAGTTGCCTGCATTTCTGCATCTTTAGCAATGACCCTGTAGCTGTCCTTGCCTGGCACTGGGTGGTTTGAGCACTTGGCCAGGACAGTTTCCCCATTGCTCTCCTCTTTTTTTACTCTGAGCCAAAATACTTGCGTGTCATGATCTGGAGCTTTTGTTGTTTTATAAATACCCCTCGTAGCATCCATATACCATCTGTACCATCTGCATCTAACTGCTACGGATGCAATAGGTATCTAAGGCATGGTTTGGTGTGATGCCAGTGAGATTGCCCACAGGTTTTTCCTGCTCCCAGCTTTTTTGCACAGGTCTTAAAATGTCTGTGTTTACTTTTAATTGCTTCAAAAGGCAAGTGCCTGGAAATACTCTTACTAGAATTTGGGGGTTACAAAAAAATAAAGAAAAATTAAGCAGTTCAAAAAAATCTTGTTGCTTTCTTCAGATTCTCTCTGATATAAATTGGGTAGCTGCATAGTCTCTAGGGGCTGCCACTTTAATTCCAGCAGGAAATGTGACTTGATGACTTGTATGAAGACAGGAAGATCAGAGCTTCAGCTAACGGCAGCGGCCGCAGCAGGAGCCTTCTGCAGCTGTTTTTAAGTAAGAAGTGATGGTGTGACATGGATGTGTACACTCAACTAAAATATTCCAGAAAAGCTCCCGCTGTTCAGCTTTTCTTTGGGTGAAACTCATTCTTCGATGTTCTGTTATTGCACTTTTGCTGTTTTTCTAATGTGATGGCATAAAAAGTTCAGTAACTTTATCATATTTCTTATTGGGAAGCATTTTGTATGCTGCTACTTTGTCTCAAAAAACATCTTAGCTGCTTTTTCTTACGTTTTGTTTTTTCAACATGTACAAAGACCAGAATGTGAGGCGGAAGAAAAACAATATCTCTTGCTTTTTTTTTTCTGTGCCCCATGAGATTCTTTTCTTTTCTTACACTTCAGGAGATTGGTCCATCACTGTAGCTGAAAACTCTCTAATTGACTTCTGTGGCACCAGAGGGGATTTGCTTCCTTAGGAACCTCAATTGTTTTTTTCTTGTTGTTTCTTCCCTAATGCATTGGAATTTTTTTCTTCCCAAGCGGATCATTGGTTTTGCACTCACCTTAAGCTCTTTTGGGATCCGTAAACTATCCTTGGAGTCTTTGGCTTGCAGTTTGCACCTGGTTTGTTCTAATAGGGACAATAAGAGGATATTCCTTAACTCCTCTTCCCTTCCCCACAATTGTCTGAATTATTTGTTTCCTATCCTTAGTGGTGGCATTGAGAAACACTCCCAGTATGGCATCTGAAGAGCTGTGTTTCCTGCCTGTTTGAGTTGCCAGTCAAGAGCACTGTGTCTGTTCTGTGTATTTTCTGATGCTCGTCCTGTAATCACTTATTTGAGCTTTCATCAGAAAGAGGGAGGTAATCTGAAATCTTCCAACCTACTGAAGAACAGTACCTGTTTCTGAGGACTGTGTTTAATAGCTCTGGGTATTTTGCTTCTTCCTTCTGCTTTGTCGCTTTTGCCCATCCTCGCCCGTTGTTCTGTGTGGGCTGTGTCCTTACAGGTGCTTTGGGGGCTTACCCCAGGTCTCATATTTTGGTAAAAGAGACCTCAGTAAAATGCTTAACATCTTGAAATCACCCTTCTGCATGTGCCTGCATGAGCTGTGTCATTCCAGAACTTCTGTTTCCAGTCTGCTCTAGGGGATAAAGTGGCAGGTCAACAGGAGCAGCTGCCAAACCAGTGCCGAGATGTCAGGCTCATGGATACTGTGTGAACCAGGCCGTGGGAATAGCTAAGCCAAGGTGCTGAGAGTGAGCTGAATGAATTCACCACTTCAGTCCATGCCATGACCTCTGGGGCAGCCAGCCTGAGCTCAGCCACAGCACACCCGGTGCCCACCACCTTTGGAAAGAGTTTTAACGGCCGGCTCTTGCAGTTGTGCCGGTGACCTTGGTTATAACAACTGCTTCCATGGCCCAGCCACAATGCACCTCACTAACTCATATTCATGAATGCCAAGTGAATATCAACAAGATCAGCATTATTTACAGTCTGACTTTTAGCAAGTGCTGCCTTGCATACATCATGGATATTGGTGGATGGCCTCTGGAATCAACCCGGCATCGTCGGCACAGGAGATAGCGTGAGGGGGCAAGGGAGATGGAGTGGCTACATTGCTCATCTTGAATCTAATTTTAATATTTATTATAATAATAGCCAAGCCATGCAAGGTGAGCCTTTTAAAGGGTAAAAAGTGAAAATTAAGCAGCTGGCAGGTGTTGGCAAAGGAAGGATGAGATTACAGCAGTAAAATAACACGGTCATTCAGAGATTAATGAGAAGCACAGTGGAATAAAATTATAGAGTTGAAATATAACTAAAGCTAAGTAAATGTCTTTGATTCTCAGATGGATAAAATGAATCTTTAAAGAAGAATTTGAAGAAAAGTTGGTAGCATGTTCTGGAAGTGCTATTCCATTGATGTGGTGGAGAATAAGGACTGAAAACGGTGGAAGAAAAAGAGGAAAAGCTGTGCTGTTATTGTCAGGGCAGATGGATGAGAGACAAACAGATTGGATTGCTGGGGAGAGGGAGTTATGCAAAACATCGACAGGGAGGAATAGGTGGCTAAACTTCAAAGGAGGAATAGAGAACAGTCAGCGAAGGGTCTTGGAGACTGCAGTGATGTCATCATGCCAGTGTCAGAGCATGAAATATGAAAGGGACAGCTGTATTTATAAGTTCTTGATGTTGCAAACCAAGTTCTCTGGAGAGGAGGAAGAAAGCAATGATGAAAAAAGAAACTGAGGAGGCAGGCGAAAATATCTTCTTTCAAGGAAGAAGACAAAGAATTGTGGAGAGAGACAGATGAGGTGTGGAAGTTTGCCTGATGTGAAACCTTCGCCCTCACTTTTGAGACTTGCAGTGGTGCTCCAAAACACTGGTGCAAGATTTTTGTTCCAGCATAGTTGGTTTCGCAAGCCCCTTCCCAGCAGCTCACACAAGTTCAGCAACCAATGTTTAGTCCAAGGGTGAATATTGGAGAAGTTCTGAAGTAATTTTTTTGCAGCCTTTTAACCTCAGTGGGCTTGATGAGCAACCTTTTAACCTCAGTGGGCTTGATGAACAGCTAGGATGGCTGCTGGCCAGCTGCTAGGCCACTGTGATAATGTGGCGTGTCATGTAAGTCTCTGTTCTAAGTCACCTATGCTTTCACTTTTTCTCCCATTTTACCTTCCAGCCTCCCTCAGCTTCTTTTTTGGCTCAGCCAGTGTAGTGGTTTCAACTTTAGAGAAAAGAAGATGAAAGACTTGTTCTGAAACAAATCCCAAAAGGGACTTCTTTAGGACCTATTTATGTGTAAAAACTCGGGTTTATCCATGGTCTCCAGAAACTTATAATGTGCGAGGCTGGTTCTAAGAAATGAATTTGCTAAGCTTATTTGCTTCAAGGCAACCCCACGCTAGGTATTTTGTGCCTCACAAGGGACTCTTTTCTCTGACATTAAGTGTATTTTTCGATGAGCAGCAAGGCACATAAGGGCTTGTTTCATATGGGTTTGTGCTGTAATACACGCATGTGTCCTATTTCCCCATCATCATCAAGACAATAACTCCAGCTTCTTCCCCACAGCGCTCATCATCGCTGTAATACCCTAAGGTCCTCTCTGCAGCCCCCCAAACAATCAGAAGTGCTTGTGGCACAGCAATACTGTTGTCTTTCCTTGTGGCAATGAATTGGGAGCATGCTTTCTGTTGATGGGCACTAGGAATGAACAATGCAGCATTAAGCTGGCTTCACTTGTTCTTCAAGGATTCAGGAATGAATAGTAAGTAATGATCCTCTTCCAGTCTGAATGTGGAGCATGGTAAGCCCCATTCCTATTTGCTCCTTCAGAATATAGGAAATGTATTTGGGTCTTTTGTAAGTTAATCAGCTCCAGCTCCCAAGGGTTGATGTGCTTCTCCTCAAAAAGAATCAAGTAACAGTAGTAGAAAGAAAGAAGCATGTGGATTAAAATTGGCAAGTACATATTGAAGCCTGGCTAGATGCAGGTGAAGGTCATTGATGGGAGAAGTGAATTGTCATAGCAGAAAATCCAAAGCCCTTGCTGTTCAATCATAAGGTGAAATTTGGGCTGTGTGTACATTCCTTTATTCTGGACCATCCAGAAGACTGTGTTCATCCCTCCTGAGACAGAGACTACTGTGGCTTGATCTTCATTTCATCATGTCCAAAGCGGCTTCTTGTTGGGGCATACCTTGCGTGGCTGGCTGTCGAGGTCACACAGAACAGGACTCTAAAGAACGGGGGAAAAAAATCCACGCTTTAGAAGTCAAAAGTGTGCACACGAAGCAGCGTGTGGCAAGAGCAGGGAGTGCAGCAGCAGTTCTCACACTTCATTTGTTGCCGTCAGCATCCGTCCCTGCACTTTTTCAGGTCAGATCAGTAAATGCTGGCTTTGTACCCATCGTGCAGGAACCCCTCAAAGCAGTAGCCGGCAGCCTGCATCTTGCCAGACCTCTCACCAGTGTTACCCAAATCCAGACCTCTCACCAGTGTTACCCAAATCCCCCCCCAGTCATCTTCCCCTAAGGAACTTGTTTATTCATTTTGAGCACTCAGATCTCTCTCTCTCTCCCTCTCTCTGTCTCCCTCCTTTTTTTTTTTTTCCTGTCAAACAACCTGTAACTAGTTCTTGGGTTAGTTACTAGTTCTGAAACTGGTTGCTTTTGTTTTCTGTTTTGATCCTTCAAGAGATTGCCCTTTGTTATTCAAAGCCCAAGGTACTTGACACAGAAGCACTGCAGAAGCCCCTGGGCTTCAGACTCTGTCCTGGCTGTGTGATCAGTATGCCTGTGAGCGATTCCCATCCTCAGTGTCTGATAAGCCTTGGGGAAGAAATGGGAAGAGGAAAGAATGCAGCACTCCGAATTCCTGAGTGGTGCTGGGAGGCATCCATCCGTGTGGGGACTGGAGGACATTCACCTGCTGACCAGGGCCTTTCACATTCAGCATTTCAGGCTGCCAAGGGACACTCCTGCCTTTGACTTTCTTTATAAGGCTGACAAAAATCTGGCTTCCTATCTGTTGAAGGGAAAGGTATCTTGCTTTGTTGAGTTGTTCACAGAAATGTCCAGGTCACATGGTTTTGTGTTCAGGCCCAGGAATTGCTTTTTGAGCTCTAAAACTGACCCTAGGAACTGCTCTCTTGGATTTACTGTACTGCTGTGTGGAGAACCCAGGTTCTTTGTTTTTCTGTTGCATCCAAAAAGTGCCATAATTTACTGATACCATTAAATCCAGCCTGCTGATGTGCCTGTAAAATTTCCAGTTTGGCATCAGCATGGCTTAATCTTCTCTTGGTGATGTTAAGCTTCACCAGGGGGACCAGCTGTGCTCTGCAGGTCAGCACGTTGTTCCTTCAGTCTTACTCTGCACCTCTGTCTTGTGCACCAGTGCCACCGACGTCAGAACCTGTGATGAAAACGTCTCTTTGCCATTATCTTCGCATCATTTTGTGTCAGTGTTTGTCCTGTGCCTTTAGCACACAGCCTGGTGTTGGCTCTGAGATTCAGGACCTCTCCTCTTGCCTCCTGCCATTCTGCCTTGGCCACTGGTCTCTGTCACTCACTTTCTGATTTTGATCATGACAGAGTTCTCTGCACCTCAGGATCTCAGGAGATTCTTGCCTCTTGTTCTGAACATGCTCTGAGGGAAAAATTCATATTCCCAGTCTAGCTGCAGTGATAGCTCTTGTTGGATAGGGAAGCGTTGGGCTCCAGCTCTCCTCAGCTCTCCAAGCCTATTCACTAGCATGCCTGGGAATTCATTGCTTAATGAAAGCCATTTTCCCTGGCCCTCCCTAGCCGAGATCAATGTCATCACATGGCAAGAGATGGCCTACACTTAGACATCTCCCTTGTGTGTTCTTGAAGAATCAGGACAGCAGAGCTTTTTGGGTGTGATAGGCATTTTCAGTTCTATTGTTAATTTATCATAGGTGATGGTGTGAGATAACTTCTTTCCTTGGTCCTTTGCACCTCAGACATTCTGTGTGATGGCATCAGAACAGGTACCACCCTGATCTGGTACCTGCTGTGCCTCCCTTGCTGGGTAAAGCTTTAGAAACTGATATTGCCTCTTTCTTGGGCTCCTTGCCTCAACGGATTGATTCCTCAAGGCAGGAAGAGAGTAGTTGACCCTTCTGGGGACACTCAGCTTGTCTCCTTTTTGGCTGCTGAGCTGTTCCATGCAACCCCATTCAAGAAGCAGAAACCTCTTACTTCTTGACAGAGGCTGAAGTCAGGTAGGATGTCTGACCAACCTTCTCACCAGGAGTTTTCTGGAAGTTCCTTTATATTTCCAGATGCACAGTATTTTACAATTTCAGCCCTATCTCAAGGAACTGAGGTCTCTGTTTTCAAGCCTTCCTCCATGCGGGAGCTGCAGCGCAAGTTTCAACATGATGGTTGAAAATCCATGTCAGTGACTGATTACAGAGCTGTTTTCCTCTTGGAGTTTAAAGCTACCCTTGCTGCTTTCATGGGCTGTATATCACACTGAATGCAACTGATTTGTTACTGCACCCTTTGACTCATGGTTTCAGGGTAGTACCCTAAAGGTAAAATTGAACAAACTGTGAAGTACAGAGTATCTGTGGGGTTAGCGTGTCAGCAGAGCCGGGCAGGTGTGTTTAAACACACCTTTGGTGTGAACGTGCTCACCCTGAGTCAAAACCAGCAATGCCCATGGAAAACAGCGTCATCACTCTTAATTTATTGTATTTATGCAGGTGTAATTAAGGGACAAGACAGTTTTCTAAGCTGTCTCAAATTGTCCCTTTTTTCTATTCATTCAAGGTAAATAATCCTTTCTGTTCATCTAATGCTACATAAATTCATGTTTTCACAAATGAATATAGCAATACTGTTTGCTCAACATAGTGATGTTTCAGGATGGTTTAGCAGAATTCTTTCCCGCTGTTTTAATCCAGTTATCTAACTCATTGATTTGTCATTATCAGTTTTCACTCAAATTGCAGCATCAATAGTGGGGGATGGAGTTCCTGCTTCTCTGTCCAAAACCCTGCATGTATTGAGAGCACAAGTCATCCCTTGATGGAGATTGTGCAGAGATTCACTGAGTTTGAAGGAGAGGTTGAGCTAACATTGAAAGACAAATAAATTTTGTTTTAATCCCATTAATATTCCCTGAATCTGTTTGGGCAGTGTATATATCCTCCTGCTCATCCCCTTTGCCCCCAGGATTTCTCTTCCTGTGGTACCATATACCTTCAGGTGCTGTTTGAGGTGTTTCTGGCTGCTCTGGTTTCATTGATACCCCTATTCCTATTTCTTCCTTTCCTTAATCAAGCAACAAAAACAAGCAGCCCTTGCTCCTACCTAAAAAACATATGCAGGCCCCTGCACCCAACATGCATCTAGTTAACCATATGTGTCTTCCTCATCCTCCAAGAACTGCATAATCCACCAGGCTTGGCAAATCCAACCCCTTTTTCCTCCAATGTTTCACATCTTCACACCCATCGCTTTCTTTCCCTGGCTCACTTGGCCATCTAGGCTGCTGGTCTCCTGGGATGGGGAGATGGATGCTGGGCATCTGCTCGCTCCTTCCTCGTGTTGTGGTGGGGAGGGTGAGGGAGAAAACAGCAAGGCAGATAAGGGCAGTGAGGAGCAGCTGGGCGCAGGTGAAAGAAGGGCCATCAGTGCCTTCAGGTTGTGTTTTCTTCACCTAAAATTACTTTCACCTTCTCACACGGAAGGAGAAACAGCAAGATGCCTTTTTGTTGCCTCCCTGTACTTTGAGGTGTTAGAGGCAGGGCCACAGCACGAAACACTTGTGGCCCCTCCTGCTGATCCTGGTGATGGTGATGAAAATGGAGCAGCCCTGGCTCACAGAAGGTGCTTGGAGCTCCTGCAAGCAGGGAGACAGAATATGACAGGACAGTTCAAAGTAACAGGTATGTGTGATTTCTCCTGCCAGTGGTGCCTTTCTCTCACACGGCCCAATTAACAGGGGTCACGGAGCACTGATTAGCTGCCTTGGCTTTTTGTGAACATAAAGCAGTGAAAAATCCAGGGTGAATGGGGGAAAAAAGATCAAATAGACACTTATCTCAGCACTCCTGCCTGTCCCCGGCATTTGCCAGCCTAAGGAAAGAGCCTTTCCAGGAGAGACCAATGCAGGACGGTGCTGTATCTGTGCTGATATCTCTGCTGCTTTTCTGCCTTTTCTCAGCAAAATAACAAACAAGGCACCCCCAGCAGCTGTGTCGTTCGTAGGGTTGTTGCTAGATAAGAGCCAAATAGCTGGAGAAGTGTGGGCCATGGGCAGCTGGGGAAGATCAGAGCGTGCCCTTTTGCCACACTGGTGTGTGAGATGACTTCAGTTCCTCCTTAGGAGGAGTGGACTTGCTGCCTCCTGTCCTTCGTGTGAGGGAGAAGGGGTGGGAGGCAGCACATACCAGCTCAGGGGAGGCAGAAGGGCGTCTCCATCTAGTTCAAGACTTGCTGAGCCTGGTCTAGCAATGTTAAGGAGCCCAAGCCGGAAACTTCCGCGGTTGCTCAGGCTGTGGCTGGGGTGAGAAATCTGGACAAGCAGACCTGGAATGTTCCTGAGGGGTGGGCAGCTGTGGTAACCTTGTGCCTTCCCCTCTCTTCCCTCATCCTCCCCTTTTTTTGGGGGGTAGCAAAGCAACGCTCCCACTTCAGCTGTCATACCCAGGTTAAGTGGCTGCACTTGCTTCTGTCAAGCCAACACATGCTCCTGTGGTGTGATCCCTTATTAGACTAGACAACCCCCATCAGCTCTCCATTCTCCCTGCCTCCCCGGAGACACCGCCTCGCTCCATAGCTGTTCCTATTCTGCTTCTCTGTGGGATGCAGCATGTCTGCCAGCTCCCCTTCCAGCTTCCCCAGGTTTGATTGCATGGAAGGTTGCTCAGGGGAAGATGGAGGAAGACAAGGAATGGGAGTGTTCTTACAGCTGCTGACAGCCATGGGTTTTCGTAGATCATTTTTTCCCCTCTCCTAAAGACGAACACTTTTGGAGTTCAGGTGGGAAGTCCACAGCATCCAACCGTGTAAATTAGATTTCTTTAGCAGGATTGTGTGGCCCTTCTGCTGGTGAACCTCCTACCCTAGCTTGGTGCTACCATGTTGGAGGAAAAGTCCAGAACCCTGATGTCTTCTCTAAGCATCACTTCAGCATATTCTTGAGGTGGTCTTTGGTCTCTGCCACATTTGAGTTCTGGAAGTGAGTTATGGGATGGACAAATGAGGAGCAGGGAACAGCAATTGCTAGGGTGCTGAAATTACTCTGCTGTCCTTTATTTTTGTGGAAGACATGGGTATATCCTTCATGGATGTGGGAACCTCCACTTGCTCATGTTTCAGACTGCCAAATCCAGGAGTTAGGCCAGACTGTTTTATGGAAGAGCTGCTGCTACTTAAAATTCGTTAACTAGCTAATCTTTTGTCCTTCTGTTTTGCAACAAAACAATAGTTCTAATGTAGAAAGATTGGATTCTCTTGTTCAGCAATGGTGAAGATAAGTGTCCTTGTGTGTAGAGCCCAGTGCCATCCACCTGCTTGACTCCTCAGATGTCTTTCTCTTCCCTTACCTGATGGCCACACAGGTAAGCCGCAGAATTGCTGAGATTTGGGCAATGTCTGCATTCAAAAAACTGGTTCTCGCTCCCCGTGGAGGACAAAAGGCAGACCTGTATATGCCTTGTGATGGTCTTGTGCAGCAATCTCTGCTGTCTTTACAGCTCTGGGAGGAGAAAATTCACTCTGGAGGTCCAATCAGTGTAATTTGAGGTTTTTTTCCCCCCACTTCATGATCTCATTTGGGCTTCATTAATGTCAGCTGTCCTCCTTTTGTTCACAGCCACTAGTAGGCCAGCGGGTTTTCTCCAGGCATGATTCAAAACAGGCCCTGAAAAGCAGGATGTACCTGGGTGTTTGTTTCCTTCATCACAAGAGTTCTGCCAGGGTTGGACCTTGCTGAGGTCTGTCCCAAGTGTGGTGTGGAGTTACTGCTCCCTCTAGACTGTCCTTGGCTGGACTTTTTGAAGTCTGTCCCCATCAGTGGTGCAGCTGGTGGCACTGCTGAATGTGGCTGTTCAAGCCTAAGGTCATGATTCCTGGATCTCCAGGTCATTTTGCTCTGCTGCAGTGAAGTATTTTGTGGAGAGACCCTTCAGACCCTTCAGGGTGCTCGTTTCCCGTGGGCCTCTGGCAGTTTGGTCACCCTGATGACAAGCTGGCCCCGAGTCTGAGGAATACGTGCTCCCCGTTGGCTCGCATGCCATCTGAGCCAGCTGCACACAGGGCTTGGAAGGATTCCTCTCCAACCCCCTTCTCCCTCTGAAGGATGGGGTAGTGTCTTTTTCCCCCTGCACCATACTTGACTTCGTTTCTCAGTAGGGTAAGTTGAAGGTGAAGTACAAGCTGGTCCATAAAGCTTCCTCCCCCACCTCAGATAAGAAAGCTCATTAATACAGTAAAAAAAAGGTCTCCATTGTTACATGAGAGCTCAAGGTCAGGCTGGTAGTAGTAACTCATATTGCTTCTAAGGTCAGCCTAAGCTTTCTCTTTCTGACAAGCCACGATAGATTGATCATGGGGGCCCTTACATTATTTTTTTTCTTCTGAAATAGGCTTTGCTTCTCCTGACCCTGTTAATGATGTTTGACTGAGGTCATCCCAGCAAACCCTGAATCCTTCCCATTACCTTCCAGAGGGCTTGCCTTTGTGCCAAAGCATTGTCTGCTTGTTAAGAATTAAGCTTTCCTGATCTCTGCTGTAGCAAAGAAGCTGTCTTCATTGGAGAGGCGAGAAATATCTTGAATGCCATCTGTCAGTTAATGCTCTCATTAACACCTGAGTGACTCCCAGCACCAAGCTGGTGCCTTTTTGCCAATTCCGAACTTAAAAGGTGCCAGCCCATAAGGTGAAATATCTTCAGTCCATAAAATTAATTCTATTATAAAACGTCTGTTCTGATAAGACCTAGATTTTTGTTGTTGTTTCTTTTAACTAGAGAGATCACAGAGGCAAAGCCAGTTCTCTTGTGTGCTGTGAATTAGATGCCCGAGAAGTCTTTTTTCACTTAGTACTGAGAACCTCCAAAAAGCAACACTTGTGCTGGGTGGCTGAATGTATCCGAGTCTTTTTCAGCTTTTAAAGCCTTTACGGGACAGAAGTATCACCTCTATTATTTCCCTTACTGGCTAACTCTGTAATAGGAACTCGCAAGAGTAATTACATTTATGTTTAAATGGTCTTTGGTAGAAAGGCTGAGCTCTCCCAGTCTTGTTTTCCATGTTTCTCCTACATTCAACTCTTGGGCCGGAGTTGGGAGAGGTCTGTTGTTGTTCCTGCGCTCTCTCATCCTCTGCTTTTGCCAGGGTTCTTGGTTTTAATCTCAGGAACAAGATGCTGTCTGGGATTAGATGCAGGTCAGGCTCGCCTTTTTCCCAGCAGTTTAGCTCGAGAGCATGCCAGTATTTACTCTTCCATTGCATTTTGTAAATTAAATGAAACAAGAGACTTAAAACACTGTCAACATGATAGATCTTCTAGCTAGTGGGTCCAGGCAATTATTTGGCATCTAAACTTTCAGAAGGTTTATTTGTGTGTGCCAGCAGTGTCCAAGCATCGCTGGAAAATTTTTGTCTCCGATATTTCAGATCCTTACCCTAATGTTTCCTTTAATCCAATATTTACTCACCCAGGACCAGAGATTTTGTGAGGGGTGGGTTTTAGGTTTGTTTTTTTTTTTAGAGATGCATGTGGGGGGATGGCTTGTAAAAAAATTGGCAGCAGTAGACCAGATAGGGCAATGTGCTGTGACAGTAATTCCACACTTGGGCCATGGCATGCTGCCTGCGGGAAGCACAGATTGACACGGGGACTCTCTCACTGAATCAGTGTTTGGTTTAGCTTTTGTTTGTTTGGCTTGATTTTGTTTACAGTTTTCCAGCCAAGATTTGATTTACTTTGGAGTCTTTAAAACTAAAAGCACAAGTGACTCCACTTCCTTTGGGCATGAGGATAAAAAAATAAGCACGTGTGTCTGTGCACATAATTCCACCCCAAATTTGCTCAGAAGGAATTTCACGTTGAGTTTGCTCCTATGGGGTCCTTGTAGGGCTGGGGTCTCTAGGTGCAGCTGTTCCCTCCCAAGCGTGCGCACCAGAAGCTCCAACCAAATTTTTTCCATATATCCTGTCAACTCTATGAAATTCTCCCCCTTTCTTCCTGAGGTCTCCAAAGGAGCCCCTCTAGGAAGCCGGGCACTGTGACGAGCGCAGTGGCCAAGCTTTTTCCGACAGCAGAGCATGACCCTGCGCATTAAAAACCCAGGCATTGGGAAGGGTGCCTCTCCTTCGAGCAGGGGAAAACACTGGGATGGCCAGGCTGGGGGGAGGAGTCCCCAGCTCCCCTCTCGTGGAGCACACAGAAACCTCCCTCTTTGGGAGGCAGCCGGGCAGCAGATGGCTGGGCTGCGGCGCTGAGCTGTCAGGGGTGTATCATTTCTCTGGCTGTTCTGGGCGCTGATACCCATGGTGGAGAGGAGCCCCTCCCTCAACTTGCTCCATCTTCTTTATGCCCTGATTTTTTTGCAGCTGCTAGTAAAGATCACCGGCAGCTCGAGCTGCAGCCTCAGTGGTACTCTCGTGGATTGCCTGACGCTGTTCTTCCCCTTTGACACGGATGTGCTAGGTCGTGTCCTTCCCTGTGCCCCAGATTTCCTTCTGTATATGCAACGTACGATTAAAACTTTCAACCACAGTCGCAATTCAGCTTTGACCTCCTTTCTAATCTTTGCAAAAAAAAGATAGGAACCTCTTACAACAACCCTGTGGTTTCAGAGCGTAGCCAGGGATAAGACTAAGATTTGCACTGGGCTCTTGAAAAATCATCTGCATCCATGTGGAATGTACCACATAGATATGCATGTACCATTCCACCGCTGCCCCACTACAGCTATCCAAATTGCTTTGCACATCGGGGGCAGCTGCAAAGCAAGGGATGTTTTGACAAGTGAGGGAAACTTCCATCTCAGTTTTATGAGGTATTCGTGGTGCTGGTCAGGTTGGCATGGGAGGTTTTACAGTTGCAGAGTTCTTTGAGGTACTTTTTCCGATCTGTTATAGTTGATTTCTGTAGTACTTCTCTGTGGCTAATGAGCTGTATGGAAGCTGCTTATGCTGTACATCAGGAAGTGGTTGAGATGTGGTGAGAGTCGTGGCCCGTGGTCTCACACTATTTTGTAAATTGTTTCTAGGACTCCCCATTTACTTTTGGAAGAGGGTTGGTTTTCCTTTAGATACATGCCCTGAAACAGAATGTGCCCATGTACCAGTTCAACCTCCTTGGGAATGCTCCAGTTTGTAGAGAAAAGGACATGACTGACCTAACACTGCCTCCACTGGTCGAGTGTTTTTACATGTCTAAGTGATGCTGAGCACCTCTGAAGAAGAGATACATCTGTCTCCTCAGCTCACTGATTTCCTTCCTGCCTTCTTCCCACTTACGAAAGAGGTTTTGGAGGTTCTCGGCTGCAGCAGAGCCTCTGTAGGACTTTCAAGCATACTGCTGTCCTACTAGTGAGCTTGAAAAAAGGGCATTTAACAGACTGTATCCAGGTCATTTCATTCCTGAATCCAGTTTCTCTGATTTTTGGATTTGAATTTTACTAATTCTAAACAGTTATTCCTGGGCATTTCTGCTTTGCACAGGGAAGAACACCAAGGACAGGGTTCTTAAAGATTGCTGTGCTCCCTGCACGTTTTCTTCTCCAAACCAAGTGTGCTGTCTCAAAAACTTTTTCAAAGGGAAATATCATAGAGATAAGTGAAACTAACTGTGGGTGTGGCAGACAGGGTGAAGATGAGCACCCTGCGTTTGTCTGGAGAAAAGAGGCCGGTTCCCATTGAGAGGGAAAATATAAATTGGGTAAGATTGAGAGTGATTGGGAATGCCTTGAGACATCTGTTTCCCATCTCTGGTTCTCATTTCTATCTTTATTCAAAGCGACAAATGCACAGTAGCTGTCTTTGAAAATTGATGGGGGTAGGAACTCAAAAGTACTCTCAAGAACTGAGCTTGTAATGCATTGAACACGGGGTGGATGGCGGAAATTTCTAGTGTTAGCCACTTATGTGAAAGTCAAACTAAAACCAAATTGGTTAAATCAACAGAGCCAATCCCTAGGGGGAAAGAGAGTTACACAGGCAAAGATTTCAAATGATCTTCTGGAATTAAACTGCTTCCTGGATCGGTTTTCTTTGAGAGCAGCCAAACTGATAGAGCAAGATAAGTGAACAAGTGGTAAAAGTATGTGTCTGATCCATGCCTTCCCGCTTTTTTTTAGGTAGAAAAAAAAAAAATAGGAGCAGATAAAACCCTTTTACTTTTGTGGTTTCTTCCTGGCAATCCTTTTCATCCATTAGTTTTTCAGGATCCTAGGGAAACTGCTTTTTCAGTCCATTTTATTGGAAATAGCCAGAACCTCTGTACCAGATTTGATGAAATAATCTTCTGCCTTGAGCTCTGACAGAGTTGAAGAACTGAACTTGGGGGACTGAAACTCGAATGCTCTTTGGGAGCTTACAGTTATTTCCCTTCTGCTTCTGGGCTAAGCATCCAAAGGCAAGCAATGCTTTCAGGAAAAGATGTGCTCGTCACTATTTCTGTTCTGGAAGACAATCAAAGCCGCCTTCCTTTTTTTTTCTTTTTTTTTTTAATCTAATGGCTTCTGTAAATATCTGACATTTAAGGTGTGTGATCAAATAGCACCCTTAAAAAGTCTGTAAAGGGAATCTGTTATTGCCCCCTTTCCCAAATCGAAGTCCTTGCTGGAAGTTAGGTCTTGAGGTATTTGAGAAAGACACTGCGGGAATGCACAGCTACGTCAGATGGGTGTACTGTGTACTGAATATCCGACTTTGAAAAAGGATATTTGCTGTAGTTTTTACCCAAAAATTACTACTTGAGGCAGTTCTGAGACATTTCATAAAATGTCAGTCCTCCCTTTCTGACTGGGCTTTGTCAGGTAGGGGGCTGTTTCAAGTTACATTTGTCTGATTGCTGGTGTTAGTGGGGGTGAAACAACGATACTTGGGAACACTGATGCTTTGCTTGTGTCATGCAGATGGAGCAAACCCCAGGCTGCAGAGGGCATGAGGTCCAGGTACATTCAAGCATCTGTTGTTAAATACAACCAGAGGGCTGGTAACAGTCGTGGGGTGAGAGGAGATATCTCTGGGAGGTCAGCTTGCATTTGACGTCAGAAAGAAGCAGGCTGGTGAGGAGTGATCTGCAGGGTGGGAGCATCGATTTCTCTCTGCTCAAGGAGGAAGGGAAATGCTGCCAGGTGGACATGGCTTGAGGCATCTGTTCCTTCATTCTCGCAGTCACTGTCCAGTCATGGTCCTTGCAAAGAAGTCCGGTCTTTACCAAATGTGTGAAGACCCCTGTCTAATAGCTAACTTCTTGTTGACTTTTAATGATCTTTCTTCAGCTGGATCACACTCCTCCACCTCTTTGTTAAAATATAATAGCTTTTGTAGAAGTTAGCAATTTCTCAGGGAAATGCAATTCTGTAGTGCTGGCGCTGTTCCATTAATCATATAGAGTAATCTGCTTGTGCCAAAAACCTATCAAGTGGAGCTGCCTTTTTGAGAGCTGGTGGGAATGTGTACCCAGTGGTGTTCTTGCTGGCATATGGACTTCCCGTGTGTGCAAGAATGGCTGGGGCATGGGGGGGTCCCCTTTTGCTGTGCTCAGGGTACACAACTCAAGCAGGCTGAGCGAGCCTGGCAAGTCTCAGGACTCAAAGTCATATGGACAGATCTTCAGAAAGTTTTATATTCAGGGACACGGCCCCTTTTCGTTCCCTCGCCTGAAATTTTGAGCATTCAGAATGAAGGCTTAAGTCTCACTGAAATATAGACAGGAGTTCTTTTAGCCTTAAGCTCCATCAGTGGTCTTATATGTGTCAGAAATACCTGCTTCCTTGGGTTATATGATGAAGTGCTGGCAGTGAAAGTAGGACTTAATGTGACCCAGCTAGAAAATGAGAAAGATCATTTTAATATTACTATTATGTTTAGGAAGAGCTTGAGAGTTCAGCTTGATCATCTGGGGAGGGTACAGAGGGGGGAGTCCTCTGTAGTGAGTCCTTTTTGGGAGGTGCACTCCTGTTGGGGATGAGCCTTGCTGTGAGCAGGGTCCGAGCCACGCGTGTGAGGTGGGCTGTGCTGATGTCCTGCCAGAGCCACTGATGGAGGAACAGGCAGAAAGTGGCAGCACCTTTGGGGATGGAGGGAGAGGGGACTAGGGACAACAGGAGGAGTATGGGAAGCATACAGCAGCAAAGCAGGGAGGAAGCGATCAGCTACGCAAAGTCTCAAGGCACTGAACCAGGGCATGCAAAACTTCTTCAGAAGTAGAGGGGAGCAGGGCTTGGCAATGACAGATGCGAGTGGCAGAGGGAAATCTGAAGAAAATGGTCTCCACATCAAATGGGAAGAGCTGGAAGGGGACCAGACTCATCAATTTTGTTGCATCCCATTTTAGTAAAGGGTGGCTGTTGGTGCTGGCACAAGGCACTGCCCATTGGGATGGAAAGGGGATGAGTTGCTACCATGTTTGGCTCATTCTTTCGGCTTAGAAAGAAGTGACAGTCTGTGTATAAAAAGCTGTGTATAGCGTGAAATCCCACGGTGTTGCAATGAGATTGCTGTGTTTTGGGAACGTGAATGACGGAGCTGCACCGCACCATAGCTGACAGTTTTCCTTCAGGAGCTATCTGTCTCTGTGTTGTCTCTGTTGGAGTTGCTTGGTGCACCAGGTGTTTCTGGACATGGCAAACTACAGTAAGCGTGTGTGACTTTTTCTTCCTTGGTTAGATCCCAGACGTTTCACAGCTACCTGGAGGACATCATCAACTACCGCTGGGAGCTGGAGGAGGGGAAACCCAACCCTTTGCGGGAGTCCACTTTCC
This sequence comes from Callaeas wilsoni, assembly GCA_013398955.1. Classification (NCBI taxonomy): domain Eukaryota; kingdom Metazoa; phylum Chordata; class Aves; order Passeriformes; family Callaeidae; genus Callaeas; species Callaeas wilsoni. The sequence goes on from VWPU01012620.1 coordinate 70,821, forward strand.
AGGAGCTGCCCCTGCGCACCCGGGTGGAGATCCTGCACCGCCTCTGTGACTACCGCCTCGATGCAGATGATGTCTTCGACCTCCTCAAGGTGCTTTGGGCAGCAGGGATGAGGGAAACTGTGTGGCCACAGGAGCTGGGCCAGATCAGAATCTTCCTGGGACGAGAAGGGTTCACAGTGGGTCAGCAGTTCCCTTTCCCCTCCTCTGCCTTGCTCAGGACTTGGGCCCTTGTCCTGTGTGGATGTATTCATAGCACGGGAGTCGCTACGTAAATTGGCTTCATTGGCTACTCTTTCTGCAAAGAGTGAATTTGGAGATGCTTTAATGGTAATGGCAGGGCTGTGAGACCTGAGACTGCTGCCTTGTTGAGGGATGCTGTGAGATGAAAGGACGGCGATGAAGTATACTGGGGGAGCTGGGGGAGGGTAGAGGAGGGAAGGGGGGAGGGAGCTTCTCAGGGCTGTGCGTGACTGTCGCCAGCACTAATTAGACCTTCCCTGTCAGGAGCACCAGAGATGAAATGTTAAAACGAGAGAGGCCATTCAAATTAGAGATGCCAATCTAAATCCCTCCCTGGACAGAGAGCGAACGTCGCCTTTCCCCTGGAGTAACATTTTCCCAGCTCGGCCGGGAGGAGCAGCTGTACTGCTGCTGTGGCATGGTGGGAGGGAAGGAGGAAGGGAGGGACGTGTTTACGGAGGGGTGTCATCATGTTTTGTGTGACAATGTGGCCGCTTTTCAACTTGTCCCCGTCTGGCGGGGGGCTCCCGGTGGGCGCAGGGCTTGGACGCCGACAGCCTCCGCGTGGAGCCGCTGGGCGAGGACAGCAGCGGTGCCCTGTACTGGTACTTCTACGGCACGCGGATGTACAAGGAGGACCCGGTGCAGGGCAAAACCAACGGAGAGCTGGCTCCAGACAGGTACCCGCTCACACGCGTCCCCCCTCCGTGTCTGGGTGCGGGGGCTCGGGGGGCACGGCCCAGCCAGCCCGGCTGGAGGGGCTCCGCCTGACTGCTGTTGCGTCGGGGGGAGCGGGCAGGGGGGGCCTGGAGAGGGGCAGCGCGCGCGGGACCGGAGTTGCCAAGCAGACTGGGAGCTGCCCCGCGCCGCGCTTTGTGTCGCAGGCGGCCTGCAGCCTTTGTGGCACCGGGAGAGCCTGCTGTGGGAGCGATGCTGCCTGCCCCACTGCATTCCTGCCTGTCTGCCCCTTTCCGTGCCGTGCCGGCGGCTCCCAGAGCAGGCTCCCAGCCAGCGGGAATCCCTCCTCTCTCCCCTCCCCGTCCTGTTGCTGCTCTGATTTAATCCCTCCTTTGGTTGGGTTCCTAGCAGCTGTTCCGATTTCCGTGCCCTTCTCCCATCCTGCCAGCCTCGGTTCCCTTGCTCGGCAGATATTTCATGGTGGTTTTGCCATTTTTCAGGGGATGTGGGGGGCAGACAAACACCCCAAATGTTCCTGGGAAAACAGGCAAGAGACGAGGGCGACCTCCAAAGCGGAAAAAACTACTGGAGGAAAATTTGCTGAGGTATGGAAGGGTTCTTCCTGCAACAGACGTAAAATACATACATTCCCAGAGGGGATTGTAATGTATTTCTGGGGTTCCCCCAGTAAGTATGTATATACCATGCAGCCATAATTTCAATGCAACTCAGAAGTGGAGCAAGCTCAGACTTGGTGGATGCTTTGATCACTCTCCAAATTCTGACTGAGCTGGAAGTTGGTGAAACAGTGGGCATCACTCTTCCAACCACCTCGCTTCAAGTGCAGTTTCACCATGCAGTGCTAGGGAATTTCCTCCTGATAAAGAATACTTCCATTGTGTGGCTTGAAGCCAGAAATCCTGGCCAGTTGAGTCCGTATAGATTTTGGGATGCTTCCCGTAAGAACTGAAATACTGTACTTGCCAAACTTCATCCTGCACCCTTCACTTAGAAAAACTTAACAAAGGTATGATAAGTATATATGTGAAAATATATATCAAACGTGTGTTCTGCAGTGTTCTTTTCATGGTTTTGCTCTGCATTGAACAATTGCGGTGTTCCCTGTTCTTCTCCTCAGAAACAGCTGCATTTCAGTGATGTGAAGTAATGTACTTACAGTTATCACTCTTTCTCTTTCTTTTTGCTAGGGAGAAGGCAGAAGAAAACTTGCTTATCCACGAGACTCAGATAAGAAATGGTAAAGAGATTTTGCATCATCTAGGTTGATACCACCAGCTAATAAGGCTCCTATATTATCAAAACCCGGAGAGATGCCTGAGAGACAACCCAGCCTTTCTCAGGAAAGAGTCTGCTGGTGGCTGGGGCAAAGTTTGGAAGGAGGGGTTTGTGTTACAGACTGCCTGGCAGCTGGGAGCCTGGGCACCTGCAGACTTCCTATTTTATCATGGCTGAGTTTGGGATGAAGAAACCTAACCTACTGGGATACACTAGAATTTAAGGGCTCACCTAAAAAAGCAGGCTGTGAATGGTCCTCAGTCTTCCAGGGGTGACGTAAAAACATACCCCTCTTGTTGGCAGGTGTGTTTTTTCGGGTGGGGAAGAGAGTGGAGTCAGTGATGCCAAGATAGGGAAGGAAGAACCTTTTTGATCCCCCTCACTTTTCCTTCCTCGTGGCCATTGGGTGGCTGAGAGTGGTAAACAATGTCTTGGGGGTACCCACCTAAGGGTTAACAAGGCAAAAAGCGAGTTAGCAACATGATGTGAAAGCGAGTTCAAGGGAGCTGGGACTCATTTGTCATACATGTGTATCCACTGGCTTCCACAAAACCCAGGGACTCAGCCTGCCTGTTGCCTCACAATAAAAGGCAAGGGTGGCATTGTCTTTCCCATGCCTCCTTCCCTTTGCCCTTTGTCTTCAGATTTCCTGGCGGCTACTCCGGCTGCTCCGGAGCGGGGCGGCAGAGCCGGAGCGATGCGCGTGAGGCGCTGGGGGTTTTATCAGATCATTGTCTTCCAGCAAATTGTGTCACTTCAGCTGCAGAGTAATCTTCTGCTGGCACAAAGCAGTGCCTTAGTCCTGTTTGCTATTGAAATGAGTCGTCCGTAGGCAGCTGGCAAGGGAATGAGAAGCAAGGATGCAGGCTTTGGGGGCAGGATGCAGGTAAGCTCCCTGCTGCAGGTGGGCAAGGGATGGCTTTGCGTAGCCAGAGCAGCGGAACCAGCACGTGGCTGGACCTTTTCTGTCCCAGTTACCAGTCCCCAGTGCAGTCACTTGAGCTGAAGCCGAAGGGGTCTGAGCTCCAGGCTGGCCCGTGACCTGGGGCTAGCACACGCTCGCTCTGTGCCACTGCCACTGCACCCAGGCACCTGACAGAGCAGGTGCTGGAGGGAGCCTGCAGCTTTCCAGTCTTCCTAGGACAAACTGACAGCTTGCACGTCGGAGCCCACAAAGGGCCCACAGTCAGGTTCAGGTTTTTTACTTCTTTCTATTTTTCGTTGTTAGTTTGCTTGAAAATGTGGTCAGAAGGTGCATCACATCTGCCAGTGGTGCTGATGGCCATTGCTTTCTTTCCATGAGCCAGTGGTTAGCCCTAGAAAAGTCTAGAGGGAGCTGAGAACCCTTCAGCCTGAAGGTGTTTGATCCAAGACTTTCCCCACTCCAAAAAAAAAAAAAATAAAATAAAAGGCCACAACCTTTTTTGCTTAGAGAGCATCCTGGGGCAAAAGCATACAAGTTGCAACCCATGAGGCTTCCCTGCTCTGTGTAAACATTTGTGGAGCAGGAACCACATTCCCCCTCTCCAGGTGGGTGTTCCAACCACAATGCAAGAGAGCCCTTCCTTTGCAATTAATATTCAAATGTTTTGCACAAGGTGGAACAGCTCTCAAAGTGTCTTGGTGGTTGGGACATGCTTCAGAGCAGTGGGTGATCTGCTTCAATCCCACTCTGGATCGTGCAGGGATGGGATGTGAACTTTTGGAACTTCCCCCTCATCTGGCAGCCCGATGAACCCCGTCCTTTGCTTCCTCTTCTGCTCTTTCAAGTGCCTGCAAACAAAATGTTTCATTTGCGGGGAAGAGGAGGATTTTTTTTTCACTGCAGAAATGGTTTGCAGTGCTTTAAAAAAAAAAAAAAAAGGCTTATTTCAAATTACATTATTTTTTGATGGCTTTATTCTGCTGCCAGACTGAATCGGACATTTGCATTTCCCTATGTCCTGCTCTGGCTGACAGCCACCATTACAAGAAACAAATTAAAGTCCATTCTCCAGTCTGCCATAACTGGAATGTGGGCTTGCTACAGGGATGTCACACTACCTGCGTGTTGCCATGTGCCACCATTATTTCTTCACGTGTGTGCTTCCTCCCCACCTTGGCATCAGTCTCAGCTGTCACTAGGGGAGGGAGCAGTGCTTCTAGGGCATGAAGAGAGCTTTGGGTCCATAGCAAAGGGAATGTTTTCCATAGCAGCGGCCATTGCCAGTGTCTTTTGCTCTTCCTGAGCCCTGAGGAGAGAAGAGGAGGGATCGAGAAGAGCTGTTAGTCATATCTGCTGTGGAGATAACATCCTTTCATGTTTTCGAAGGGTCCCAAGGGCCTGGCCGTGGGACATGGTGGTTGCTGTGCCAGACGGAAGAGGAGTGGAGGCAGGTCACAGAGAGCTTCAGAGAGAGGACTTCCCTTAGAGAGAGGCAGCTCTACAAACTCTTGAGTGAAGACTTCCTGCCGGAGATCTGCAACATGATTGCACAGAAGGTGAGGAGACATGACATCCTGTTTACCTCTCTTTGACCACTTCCAAGAGCATGGACACTTGCTGAGTGAAGGAGAGCTAAATCCAAGCAGCCTGTCACCGCCTTCTGCTCCCTCCACCTTCAGCCTGCAGGTGTCACGGATGTGGGGGCTGCTGAGCCTGTGAATGGGGGAAAGACTCTCCCCCATGCTGTGGCAGGGCTGGAGTCGATGCTCGAGGATCTGGTTCGTCATTGCAAGGCACTGTAGGTAGGATGGCTGAAGGGGTTACTGTCTTCAGCCAGGTTCTGTGTCCCTTTCCTGCTAGCAGGGGATCTCTGTGCTTTTGAACTGCTGCGATTTACAGCCTGGCTTTTCTATGCAAACTGCCCGTGATTCCACTTTTACTGCTGTTTCTCTACTGGCTCTGCTGAAGGGGCACTGGCTGCTTAGCTGTCCTAGCAAAGTCTGCTTTGAGCTGGTACGTCAGAGCCCCAAAACTCTGAAGGGTGTTGTCCGTCAGCTGAACGTTTTCAGGTGGGACAGATCTGGAAAGGGATCCTTCGGCTTTGTAAAGCAGGCTGTGCAGTCAGCGTGATGTTCTTGGACTGAGTTCAGTTTGCTTGTTTGCTACCCTTGTAAAGCTAATAGGGATTTCATGGTCACTTCTAGCCCTCAGAGTTTCTCCTGCCAGTGTCACCGATGTGCCCTAATTTCCTCCACTCTCTTTTTCCTCCCCTCAATTCTCAACCCTGTTTCAGGAGAAGCGTCTGCAGCGGACAGAGTTTTCTCCCAGGTGGATGTCTGACCATCAGCCCATCAAACCAATCAAGCAGGAGGTGAGGGGGGGTGCGAGGGGGAGGACGACGGAGGGAGGCGAGAGCAGATGCCTCCTGGGGGAAGAAATAAACCGCAGCATCGCCATTCAGTGGGAAGGAGTCGCTTGAAAGTGCTTGTGCTGAAAGAGAGATGGGTGGTAATGCCCGTCAAAGGCAGGCTGACACCCGGGGTTTCTATGGCGAGCAGGGAGGTGCTGCCCTCTGCATCGCAGAGGTAAGCGGCCTCGCCGCAGACCCCGCTGCAGCTGCATATGGAAATCTGCGCTCAGTCTGGGGAATTCCACTTCAATGAAAGTGCTGGCACATTCGAGGCAGTTCAAAGAAAAGTTGAAGAAGGATGAGAGGGCTAGAAGAACCGGCTTACAAAGGGAAATGACAGAAATTCAGCCAAGGGGAAAACGTGAGGCTGCAAACACATGAGGGTGTAGATAGCACCGAGGGAGAGAATGACTGATGCAGTATGGAGCTGAGCTAGGAGGGGGTCAGCTGGAAATGGAAGTCACAATTTAGGCTGCTTAAAGAAATGCTTATCAAACCGCAGCCTTGTGGGCTCAAATGGCGCTTTCCATGCCTCCTCACCCTCATCTCCTCTCCACCCCATCAGTGTAGCAGCGCTGCTGCTTGAGGGTCTGTGCAGTGAACCAGACCCAGGAAAATGACTGGAGTTAAATATAACCTTTTTCTTTGGCTGGGGTTATTTTTAGCGTAGATCAGTTTTCCGATCCAGTTCACCACACAGCCCCTACCAGTCGCGCCGGCACAGCCGGGGACACGGGGCCGTGGAGATGGGGGGTCTTTGAACCAGCAACTGCTACCCAAAGCGGTCGGTCAGACAACACGGGATTAGCTTCAGAGGAAAAAATTGTCTCGATTCTATCAGGTTGTGGCATAATCTCTCACTGTAGATGTAATGGAAACGTAGTTACCTGGTGTTTTGTCAAGCCCTGGAAATTAAGCTGCAGGGAATATGCCGCGTGAGCCAGAGTCAGGGGTTCCCCCAAAACAAAGGAGAAAGTCCAGTTCCCGCTGCAATAAATGTAATTACTTACAACAGATAAATAAAAGGAAGGAAGAGCCTCTCATCGTGCTGCAGATAAAAGCCTGCCGAGAGGAAAATGAGACCCCAGTGACGGTCAGTTTGGGGCCAGAATTGCTCTCTGCAAAGGCCACCGCGCAGGAAGCACAGGGACACGTGTTTGTTCACAGGCAGCAGAAATCCCAGAGGAGGAGGGGAGTGGGAAACACATGGAGCCTGAATGATGCTAATCAGTACCGCAGGTGCTCCAGGTCTGCGGCAGCAGAGGGCTGTTAATTGCCGCCTGTGGGCCAGTGAAACGTTCCCAGTGAGCGGGGGGCCCTCCTGGCACCCGCAGCGCCGGGACACAGGGAGCCAGCCAGCGCCAGAGCGGTGATGCTCGCACTGCTCCCCAGCAGGCTGCGGCAGTCATCCCTGCCGTGGGGGAGCCAGGGAAGGTGCCAGCGTGTCTGATGGCTCGTTGCTCAAGCGAGGCTGGGCAGCAGGTGAGCCTGGGGGAGAAAACCTCAGCCCGGTGCAGGTGACCCCTTTCTCCTGGCTGCTGCTTGAGTTGGAGATGTAACTGCTCCGTGGGCTCCTGATCCTGCGGGGGATTTCTCAACAGGTGGTTCAGATTAGCTCCTCATTAAGAGCCGCCCGAGCAGCACCCTCATTAGGAGAGCACTGCGGAAACCTGAGCAGGGAAGGTTTGGCGGCTGAGGGGCCAGGGCACCCGTGCTTTCTGCCCTTCTGCCCCCGAAGTCTGATAGCCACTGTCTGGAGAGCAAAGCGAAAGGCAGAAGTTTGGCCCTTTCCGAGTCGCAGGGCCAGGGGAGGGCAGTGATGTTGTGTCCTGGAGTGCTCTCTGCCGGAGAGAAGGAGGCAGTGATGCCTTGGTCGCAGTGGTTTTTATCCTCCGAGTGGGGAGGAAGCTGGAGAAGCGTCCTTTTGCCACCTCCGTGGTCAGGAAGGAAGTTTAACTCGTGTTTGGTTCTTGCTTTCGTCGTTCCAATAAGTGTCCGCTTCCACCAATCCAGTGGGAGTTTACTGGTCTATGTTTGCATATTTTTTAACCCTGAGTTGAGCACACTCACCCCCAATGGACTTAGGTGGGACACCAGGCAGAGAGCCCCTCTGAAAATCAGGTTATTTCTGTGTCTGAAGTGTCTCAAAGAGCCCATGCAGCATTGTTGCTGCCCTGCAAGTGCTGCAGGGAGCAAGTGCATTTGCGGGTATCTACTGCAGTCCTTGGGGCTCGCTACACTGTGTTTGTGGTTTCTGCTTTTCCCTTTTCTTTGCTTTCTAGATCTGGTAGGATGACACCCTGTCCTTCGTTTAAAAGTGGCACCTTGCTTTGTTGATGCCGTGTTTGTGGGGGGTTGATCCGGAGCGTGCTGTGGATCCTGTGTCATGCCATTAAAGCAGAGTGCTGAATGTGCCCTGCAGGCTTGGAGAGGTCCTGGTGTGAGCACTGCAGCTTGGATGTTGTGTTCCTGTGTCCTTAGGACATGAATGGTGGAAACTGTATTAATCCAAGGAAAGGGAAGGTCTCACCTGCATACCAACAGTCAAAGAAATGAACGTGTCCTGCCAGGCTGGCTTACATCTGCTGGTTGGAGAATGTAAAGGCTGATGGTCACATCCTCACTAAAATATCTTGGCATACCAAGTTTGGTGGCTGGTTCCTGCTCACCTCTTTCTCTTACTGCAGAACCTGACTCTTTTGGTTCCTATTGCAATTTAAAGATTTATCAAGAAGGTTAGAGGAAAACTGTTTGAAAGTGATCAGGATCAGGTGTGAAAGGAAGTTGTTTGCAGCTCATGAGTAGCAAATCGGATGGTAGAGCTTTTGAGAAAGGGATATAAAAAGAATCAAAAGTGGAAATGTAGAACCCAGTTCTCTAGGTTCCTTACCTCTTGTCCTTGTCATAGTACAATCCCGGGCATCCTGGTGTTTGGCTATTGATCAGGTAGGAAGGGTCTGAGAGACAACTGGAATAATCATTCCGGAGAGCTGAAAGGATTGCTTTATGAGAAAACATGTAATCTAACTGTAGAAACGTGGGAGCGTTGTGAAAGTGTCTGAGGAAGTCCATAAGGTAAAGGCTGGAATGTGACTGAAGAAGAGGAGAATTTACATTCACCCAGAAGCATGTAACTAGGAATAATTGGATGGAATGAGGGGTTGAGAAACAAACTTTAGACTGATTGTGAGGAGAAGCTGGTTAATCTCAAGGCACCTGAACTCACAGAATGATTTCCCTAGGAAAGAGATAGAAGAGTAAAGTGGTAACATTTTGACCAAGATATAAAATGGAAAAGAAGACAGGCAGAGTTCCCTCGTGGTGAGATGAAGCTCTGGGTTTCACCTTAAAGGATTAGCACAGAATAGGTGGTTTTTATTGCCCAGTCTGTTCCTAAATGCAGAATATGGTCCTAATTTTGTCAGGAGTCTCGTCGCCCTCTCTTGGACACTTCTCTGTGACTGTTGGTGGTTGAAGCATAATTCTCTTAATGTAATGTTGCCGCTGGAGACAGGGAGATGATGCATGGTGCTCTTCTGCAGAGAACTGGAGTGGGAGTTTGTAGGGCAGCACGGGGCTGTGTAGGGGAAGGGGAGGCAGAGGGGGAATGAATGTACAGTGAAACCAGACAACATTTCTAGGCTTCCATCAAAACACCCCCAGGTTCCATTCCTGGGCAATGAAACAAGGACAAAATAGTAATCGTGGTGCCAGATTTTTTTTTTTTTCCTGGGGATTAATAATGGGCCTGGAGAAGTTGATGGTCTGAGCAGCAGCCAACGGACCCCGGCTGATTGCTAATCCTCAGGAAATGCCTTCTGCCTAAGTGGTGGTTGCTGGTTATTCCCTGAAAACGAAGCTGGAGCAAACTGTATGTACGTTGTTTTCTGGTTGACATTCCCTGCTGATAAGGCACACATATCTTGGTCACAGGGGTAGGAGTGGCTGGTGGATGACTGATACATTTCTCTTATAATTAAATTAGGGTAATAAAGAGAATTCCACACTTCCATATACGTGCCTCATACTTTATTGGAGAAATAGGAGCAGGCAGTCCCTGGTCTGGGAAGCCTGCAGTCTTAAGAAGGATCAAACACAGCCTTGCAGCCTGCTGGCAGTGGGGAGGTGAGAAAGTGGGGCAATAAAGAGCCAGGTGTCCTTGAATGAGAGAACTGGTTTTGGGACCCAGCAGGAAAACTGTCCAAACAAACAAGCGAGAGCCAGTTCAGGGGAGATTAGCACGCAGAAATTTTCAACAGGAAAGGAAAACATTCCTAATGATACCTTGATGCAAGGCTGTACCAGACGCTTTTCCTATTGAAGTATTCTGTGTTTTACAGCAGAGACAGGTTTGGCAAAGTAGTCCTTTCTTCTCACACTTGCACTCTGCTAGCTGGAAGAGGTAGAGGTGTTGTGTAAGGGTGTCAACAGCCTGAATCCTTTGCCCAGAAGGGAAGAGAAATGCACACGGTGCATCCCTGACAGAATGGCAGCTTGTCTAACCCATCGCTTCTCCTTCCATTTTCCTTTTATCAGTAGGATTTCATTGCTTGACAAATAACTTCCCTTTCCGTGTTGCTTTTCATCTAGGACATCGTACATACAAATCCTTTTTTTCCCCCCTTTTTTTTTCTTCACAGTCATTCATTGTAGGTGTGCTTTAATACTTCCTCAACGTAAACCTGCCTCTTTTGGGCTCTCAGTAAGCCAGTGCATTACAGTTTTTGGTGCATCATTCTGTTACAGGTAAACCCCAATGTGCTGAGTTCAATGGAGAAGCAGAGGCGCAGAGAGGAAGAGGAGGAGCGCCAGATCCTTATAGCAGTGCAGAAGAGGGAGCAGGAACAGCTGCTAAAGGAGGAGAGGAAGAGGGAGATGGAGGAGAAGGTCAAAGCAGTGGAAGGTAACGTGCGGCTAGTGTGGAGCAGGAGTGGAAGCTCTCAAAGCCAAGACTGAGATCTTGAATTAAAGTCTGCCATTTGCATTCCTCCCCTGCCAGACTTGCTAATGAGAATCTTTTCTTGCACTTACCTCTGTTAAATTGGTTTGACTACTGTAGCTTCTTTTCCTTTCTCTGTCCTCTTGTGTTGGTGGCTGTTCTCTAGGGCACCTTTCGACTGTTGTCTTCTTCAAATTGTGCTAATTTTCTTCCTTGCCCCTGCTGTCCATTTTTTCTCCTGCTATTCACGTTGTTTCTCGGTTCTGTGTTCCCACTTGCCTCCTCATGATTTCCCTGTGTGCATGATTAGCTGGCTTTGCTCTCACTGAAGAGCATTTGGTTCTCTTGGCCCAATGCATGATGAAAGAAGAGTTCCCTTTGAGGAGAAAGGGAATGAGATAACACGGGAGTAGCAAGAGTAATATTTTTCTATTGCTACTGGCCTTATCAATTGGAGAACTAAAGATGAAGGGATTGGGCTATATAGAGCACCAGAGGTGGCAATTTCAGGTGTTGGTCTAAAATTTTTGTGGCTATGAATTAAAGGCTGATTTAAGCTGTTCTGGAACAAACAGCCATGTTGTGTTAATACATCAGATCAAGGCACAGACAGCAGGCAGGCAGTACATGGAGGAGTGGGTGTCAGAGCAAGCTCATTTCTGACCACCTTCTCTCTGTTGGCCTCCCTTATGGGGGATTCCTTTAGCCACAGTGACTGGCTTGCCTGTTGTAGTTCTAGGGAAAGGCTGAACATCCTCAGAAAACTGTGGCATTGTGTGGCAGTATCAATATCATGAGTTCTGAAGTGGATAAAGAATCAGAAGAGGAAAAAAAAGATCAGGTTCATGCAAACCTTGTAAACTTTCCAAAATGAAACAGTTTGCTACCAGATGTTTGGTAGGAGGCCAGATGTTATCTAAGAATAGCTTCTTTCACCTGCTTACCTTCCTAACCTTTAGAAAATCCAATTATTTCCTTGGCCTTCATGTATTCCTGGTTGCTAGTCCTAGCTAATCAAGTGCTTTAAATTGAGACTTGTCCAGCTTCCAGATCTGCCACAGATACCTGTTTCCCTTGGCAAATTGCATATTCTCTGTGGTTTAATGCTCCATCTCTGTAGACAAAATTAGTCTTGAAGTTCCACAAGAGCTGCGAAGATAAATGTTCCTGTAAAATGGTTTTGTTTTGGTATAAGCCACTTCCTTTTCTGGGTAAATGGAATCATTGCATCATCTGATTCAAAGGCACCAGAGCCATGCAAAGAAACTGGCATGAGGTTGAGCAGTAGCCTCTTTTAAGCCAAGTTAGCATACATTCATGCTTTTATTGGCAGAGGTGCTTTTATTTTGTTTTGTGCAGTTTCTTTTAGTTAGTTTAAGCTCTTCCTTAGTCCATTTAGGCTTAGTCAGGAGAAGTCTCCTTTTAAGCTGGTGCAGAAGCTGTTTGCAAGGGTTATGTTGACTCGGTCAGTTAAATCACTACAGTATTTTTTGTCCCTAGAACCAGCAGCTATCCAGGTAAAGCTGGCTTCTTAATGATCTTTTCTTAGTGCCAAGCACACCCACCCCTAGCATGTGCTGTCATGACAGTTCTTATGATGGAGAGGAAGCGATTTGAAAACGATGTTACTTGTTTTACTTGGATCAGACTTGTTAAAACTGGACATCCATCAACAGAAATTTTAGGGTAACAAGATTTTCTTCTAATTTTCGGTCTGTTGGGAATATAATATTAATTTTATATGGTCTTCTTTAGAGGGAGGATGTGAAATACAGGGTGAAATATCTTCTCCCTGATGAATTTCACCTTCTTCTTGGTATTGGATGATATTCCTGTTTTTACATCACATTCCTGTTTCCAGCCTGAGATTACACTTCCCCCAACTCCAACACACCCTCCAGGTAGCAAGTTTCCTGCTGGGCCCATCTGTACTCTCCTGAATCTACAAGTTAAGGCAGCTTTCTAGATTTCTACCACAACAGCAGGTTAGAGTTTCCCAGTTCTCTTTCAAGATGCTGCTTCAACATAATCTCTCTCATATATGACTTTCTAGCTGGTTGAGGTACTCTTACCAGTCTTTGACATATCTGGCAATGGACGTCCCTACAAACACTCACCTTGTAGCTATTCCTATTTTTCTTGGGTTCTCAACTCCCTCCCCAAATTTGTTTTCGACTGACAGAGTAGGACATTAAATAGACGTTTTTCCACCAGAGCCGATATCTCTTGAGTACTTGGCATTTTCCAAAGGCAGAGCCTGTGCTAGAGGGTGTTAGCCAAGTCTCCCTCATCTTTCTTTCACTCTGGGTGTTCCCTGATGTGGCCTGTTCCTGTGACATCTCTCCCTGAACATTACTTTCACACAATTCTGCTCCTACAGAAGGTTGGTCTGACCGCAGGTGTTTTGCAAATCAAATGAATTCAGATTTCCTATAAGAAAAAGGAAATGAGGTTCATAAGAGCCCATAAACTTTCTATTATGAAGCAATCTGTTAGCCAGCTGTCTGGTTGCAAACCACAGGTTATATTACCAGCATTGCTTCTTCCTGTGTATCACCTCTTTAAACGAAAGCTGTCCCAGTGGCCCTCGTGTGTGGCAACTTGCTCGCTCTGGCTGCTGGCCATGAAGACCTACCTGAGCAACCTTCCCAAAGCTAGCCATGGAGGATGATAATGACCCCAGTTAGTCATTGCCACTCAGCTGGTAGAACTTCCCTCAGCACTGCTCTTCATCCCATTCAGTGGAAAGCCAGCTGCCTCCAGCTCCCCCGCCTGAGGTGAAGCCCCTAAAGGAAGATGATAAGAAGCCAGCTCTTTCCATAGTGCTGATTTGTGCCTAGGGCTGGGTGTTGAACTTCCCTCTTTGTACCCCACCACTTCTGGGAGCTGCCTAAGGGAGCATCTGTGTCACAGTGGGGCTTCAAAATTGCTGATTGTAACCAAGGGAGGATGATGAGGCATGTTGATGGTGCACTCGCCATTCTCACCTCACCTGCTCCTGTGCTGTTGCTGTTTTTGCTGAAAGAACAAGACCATCTCACTGGAGTTCTTGAGAGCTGCAGGAGCACCTTCTGTTTCCCTGCAAGATGTGGGCAAGGAGTGCTGAATGGTTTTTCATCTCTTCCCACTGCAGAACGGGCCAGGAGGAGGAAACTTCGTGAAGAGCGGGCCTGGCTGCTGGCACAGGGGAAGGAGCTCCCCCCTGAGCTCTCCCACCTGGATCCCAGTTCCCCTACCAGGGAAGAGCGAAGGACCAAGGATATGTGAGTAAATAATGGGGCATTGCAGCACACAAGTACATTGAAGCAGTAAGTGTGGCAAGGAGAGAAGTGTGATCATTCACAGGAGTGCAGAGGGAGAAGTGAGGCTGGAGAACAGGGAGAGGAGTAAACTGAGAAACATCTGGGTTTGGTCCATATGAGAGGAGTGTTTGTGATGGGGCCTATTTGCCAGCATTATGGCACTGCATGGGTGGAAGAGAAGATGAAGTACAGAGCATGTGTTACCTGTCCTCAGTCTGCATATTCACTGTGGTGCTTCCCATTACAGCTTTGAACTGGACGATGAGTTCACAGCCATGTACAAAGGTTAGTCCCACCCCAGTCTTCCCCCTTTGTGTGACTTTCTCAAAGTGAAATACTCCTCTGTGTGTGTGTGTGTAACCATTCACCTTTCTCTTGCTGCTGCCAGTTCTAGATGTGGTGAAGGCTCACAAGGATTCTTGGCCCTTCTTGGAGCCTGTCGATGAATCGTATGCTCCCAACTACTACCAGATCATTAAGGTATGGAAAGCAGCCCAGCCATCTTGACTGATGCACTTTGTTGACTGGGATGCAGTTTTTTGGAAGTGCTTTGAAGTTTTGTGGGCTGTATTACTCTCAGAGTCAAACTCCATGATTGTGGCAGTCCCTTCTAGCCTTAGAAGTCAAGAAAACCAAAGATGGATGGCTGCCTCTCTGGAGAGCATCCTCTGCTGCCCATGCCCTCTCTGAGCTCCAACTTTGTAAGCTGCACTATGTTTGCTGTAACTGAAGGGAAGTTTGGTTGCATTCCAGGCCCCCATGGATATCTCTAGCATGGAGAAGAAGTTGAATGGAGGCCAGTACTGCACCAAGGAAGAATTTGTGGGTGATATGAAGACCATGTTCAGGAACTGTCTTAAATACAACGGTGAAGGCAGTGGTAAGAGCAGTAAGATGCTAAATTTGTCTATAAGCAGTGCCCTCTTCCTCCTCACCAGTACTTGACTTGTACTTCTTCTCTTTCAGAATATTTTTGGGAGACCAGATGAAAGGGTAGTAGCTACTGAGACCTGCACTGGGTTTTAGTGAGGCTTTTAGCACAGTTTGGTGATGCTGAATTGGGGCTGCCATGGTAGATGGTGAAGGCAGAACATACAAAGGCAGGAGTCTCTTTCTTTCTGAGCTCATTCCTTCATGTGCTTTTGTGTGCCTGTGTGCCCCTTTTCCTCATAGTAACTAATACAGACTTTGAAAAGCATTGCAGCCTGGTTAACTCCCAGTGTTTGTTGAGTACCACAGGAAAGTGAGGAGTGAACCAGTCCTTTGGATGGAAAATGTAGTTTTTAGGTTCCCTGGCTATTGAAGGAATAACATGAGTGTGCAAATGGGAAATCCTGGGTCTAATTGCCATGCCAATTAAAATTCTATCTGTTGTTTAGATAAGAAATCAGTTCCCATATGATGGGTCATCACTGCAGACTGTCTCACCAGCAGCACCTGGTGAGAATGGGAGAACAACATTAAGAACAAGTCAGCTTGTTGCTGTTGGCTGCAAGTAAAAGCATACCTGCACTGCCACTGGGAGAGCTCTGCTCCCCAAGGAACTTCAGGGTTAGTTTAGTGGAAACAGCTGGAAAGTCACTTGCTTCAAGGCCTTGTCACCAACACCTCTCACATCTTTTCCTTCCTATCCACTCAACAAAAAGTAAAAGCTCATCTCAGCAGAACTGTCCA
Organism: Callaeas wilsoni; assembly: GCA_013398955.1. Taxonomy (NCBI): domain Eukaryota; kingdom Metazoa; phylum Chordata; class Aves; order Passeriformes; family Callaeidae; genus Callaeas; species Callaeas wilsoni. The sequence continues at coordinate 86,285 of VWPU01012620.1, forward strand.
GTGAAAATGATGCAGTGGGAGCTCTGGTATTGGCAATAGCTTTTGTGTCAGGGTCAGCAAGTGCTTTGGAAACTACACGGATAAATGTGTTTGCTGATTTTCCTCTGTCTTGTGGCCCACAGCAGAGATTTGAACAAGTCCAAGAAAAGCCTCTGAATGTAATCAAATAGCATTGCTGGAAGTTCACATTTCTTCTCTCAGCACTCTTGCTGGCTAACTGTGCAGGTCACACTTCTCTGCGAGCAGAGGTGGTGCTCCTCCTAATGCAATTCTTGGCACTAGGCTGGAGCACTGAGTTAATGCTGACTCTGCAGGCCCTGCCGCCAGTGGCACTTTGTCATGCCTGTGTGCCTGTCCTCTGGTGGGGTTACTGAACAGAACTGATGCTGTGTTGCTTATGGAGTTTAGGAACCAAAGCCAACCAGTTAGAAACAAAAGTCTTCTCGGAGAAACCTGGCAGTGGGGAGATGATTTATCTGATGTTCCATAACTGTTTCTGTCTACGAGACTCTGACGTTCTTGGGGGTTTTTGACTGCAGAATATACAAAGATGGCTTACAACTTGGAGAGGTGTTTCCACCGAGCAATGATGAAGCACTTCCCTGGGGAAGACGGAGACACGGATGAGGAGTTTTGGATCAGAGAGGACGGGAGACGAGAGAAGAGGAGCCGGCGGACTGGCCGCTCTGGCACAGGCAGTGTCTGGACTCGGTCACGAGACCCAGATGGGCCTGGCAAGAGACAGCAACGCCTGGAAAATGGAGGAAAGCCTCCACCATACCGAGCTACTTCCAGGGCTCCTGCTTCTTCCTCCTCTTCCTCCTCGTTCTCCTCGTCCTCTGTAGATGACCCAAGTGGCAACCCAATGCAGACTACTCGAGAAGTGGGCCCATCCAATGGGCGAGGCTTCCCCCGCTCCCTGCAGTACGGCGGCATGCCCAGCCCTGTGCCACATCCTGGACAGATGGTAAGGAGCAGTTCCTGCTGTCCTTTGCCCATCGGGCCGAGGGAGGGAGGGAGGTAAAGGGGAATGACACTCTTACCGTGAAATCCTTAGTGCATGTCAGGAACCTTTTTCCAGAGACAGAAGTTCAGAGCTATGGTTCCTCCAAGTGAAACTTTTCAGCTGTCCTTTGCCCATCAGGCCGAAGGAGGAAGGGAGGTAAAGGGGAATGACACTTCCTACCGTGAAATCCTTAGTGCATGTCAGGAACCTTTTTCCAGAGACAAAAGGTCAGAGCTATGGTTCCTCCAAGTGAAACTTTTCAGCTCTTAGATTTAAACTGGTACAATTTAAGTCTTTGCCACGCTAGGCAAGGGCAATCTCCTAATGTTTCTCATGGCTGGCATGTCCCAGTGTAGCCTTGCACAAACTGATTCCCCCAGTTCTCTCCTCTCCTTGGAGAGATATCCCAGTGTGCACGGAAAGCTGTAACATTTCTTCTCTTACCCCCTCAGTTTATGAAGCTGAACAAGCTGGTCTTCTTTTGTCTCAATTGTTTACAGATGCCTGGTAACTTCATGCCATCTGTGTACTACTGCATGTCGTGCCTTGAGTATTTATAAAAGCAGTAAACTAAATCAAACAAAGGCCACCGTGGATGCAGCAGTGACCTATCTTTAGCCCAACGTTTCTTTTCTGAATGCCGCCTGTTCTGCCTCCCTTCTGGGCAGTTCCTCACCCTTCCTTCGCTGCCTTTTCCATTTTAACCAGTGATGGCTTGTGGTGTGATGTATCTGCTGTTCCCCTGAGATCTAGGCTATCCCTTGCCTTTTTAGCTAGAGAACAAACAAAATTTTTAGAGTGATTCTTGTGCTGCAGGTAGTGGGAGGTGGTAGGAGAGCTGGAGGCATTGAGTATTTTGAAGGAACTCCAGCACATTCCCTGTTGTCTTCCTGCTTCCATATTCTTGTGGTCAATTCCTCTTCTTGAAGCAAACCACTGCGCCCTCCAGTCTTCTTGCTTGCTCCCCAGTATTTGGGTGGCAAGTGAGTGTATTGCAGCCTAAAGTGCAGGGGTGAGTGGCTGACGTGTCAGAAAGTGGCATTGATAAAGCTTTGATAAGGTTGTGTCACCTCGTAGAAGAGAGTGTACAGGTTTTCCATGGTACCCCCAAAACAGTCCGGCTGCTCATCCGTGTGGTTACTCCAGCCCTGGCTTCCCCCTCACCTGCAGTATTTCTGCTGCTTTCATGCTCTTCACAAATTGTTTTATTTCTCCCCCCATACCCCTCCCCATCCCTCAGAGACCAGCGGTGCCAGGAACGTTTGGTCCTCTGCGTGGATCCGATCCCACAAAACTGTACGGCTCTCCGCGAGTGCCCGAGCCCCATCCCGGAGACCCGGTCCAGCAGCACCAGCACTTTGCCATGCAGGTAAGACCCTCCTGCCGAGGGCTGCGGCACCCCAGGCCCTGCAGGTGTGATGGCCCCCAGTGAGACTCCCTTTCTCTCCGCAGCCGGCCGTGGGACTGAGCGAGCACCGCGGGCACCGGCTGGGCACTCCGGAGAAGCAGGCGTGCGCGGCGCCGGCCCACGTGGCCGGGCTGGGCGCCCGGCCGGGCTCCCTGCAGCTGGGGCGCGTGGGTGGCCCCCCGCCCGATGCCGTCTACCCGCCAGCCCAGTTCCAGCAGGGCTTTCTCCCGCCACGGCACAACGGGCCCCCCGTGAAGCCGCCGGAGGGCTCCGAGGTCCCCCCGGGACACATGTACCGGCCCTACAAGTACCTGAACCGCGCGCATCCGGCCCTGTGGAACGGCAGCCACGGCCCCGCCGGCCAGGCTGCCGTGGGGCCGGAGGAGAAGGCGCCCATGGGGCCGGGGCCCTCGCTCCAGCCCCGTGTCCTGGGTCATATGATGGACCCCCGGGCCATGAGGCCGCCGCTGGCTCCCAGCCAATGGAGCGAGCAATCGAATTTCCTACCTCATGGGGTGCCTCCCTCAGGGTATATCCGACCGCCCGGGAAAGCCACCGGTCAGAGGATGCCACAGCCGCCGGCCGCTCTGTTTGGGGGACCACCTCAGGTTCAAAGAGGGTGCCAGGGCGGGGACTCCATGCTGGACAGCCCGGAGATGATCGCCATGCAGCAGCTGTCCTCCCGCGTGTGCCCGCCAGGTGTGCCTTACCACCCTCGCCAGCCGCCCCCGCCGCACCTCCCCGGGCCCTTTCCCCAGCTGGCTCACGCCGCCTCGGCTGGCGGCCAGCCCCCAAAACCCATCATGGGAAACGGGAGCTCGCAGGATCCAACCGGCCAGACCATGGACATGGACGGCAACCAAGGTAACGCCCCGAGTACCCACTGGTAGCACTTGACTTTCCCTGCCTCCGTCTCTCAGAAGATAGTTCAGATCTTGATTAAATACTTGAGGGGGAACAGAGTTTTTGCACATAGTTTTATTTTTTTGATCTAAATTGGAATATGTTTGCTACTCCAGCCATTGCTTAGATTTTTCTAGGACCGTTTTGTTTCACTGTAGCCTGCCAGAGGTCCCCTCTGTCCCAGCTTTACCTGCGAGTTATCAGTGTGCCACAGGTTGCAAATGCAAAGCATGGGCTGTGATGCTGCTAGAGCTCACCTGGAGTTAATATAAAAATTGGATCTGGAGAGAGTTAGGTGAGGAGAGGAGATGTTATGTGAATAAATGTCTTAAATATACTTCGAGTGTGTGTCAGTATGGCTTCTCCTCTGAAATGCACATCTACCTTATGAGCTCTCAACATCTTAAAATCTTCACGCGCCAGGACTGCCCAAAAGCCCCTGAGCAGCTTTATCAGTTCAGATGGGATGGCAGCATGTCATGCATGCCCTCACCAGTTTCTTTCTGGCTGAAATTCATTTGTTCTATCCGGTAAACTACAGATAAAAAAAAAAAGAACTTTAACAATAAAACCTAAAGTAGAGATCAAAAAAATTCAGAGATCAAAAAAAATTTTTTTTCATTAATTCTAGCTGGTAAACTAGAGATCAAAACCCTTGTATCTTTTATCAATCCCTTGTGTGCTTTGCACTAAGAGGAAACTCTTTCCTTGCGTGGCATTGCTTAAAAGTTATCATCATAATTTAGCTTGCTGGATGTAGAACAGAGACAGGGGAGAATGTTGAGTGATTGCAGGACAGAGCAGTTGCATCCCCAAACCACAGTTGGTTAAAATATGGCTGTGATCAGCTCTGCAGTATCTCAGGGCATGGTGGTGCTTCTGCCCAAGCTGGGTGCAAATGCGGTTTGTGGAGGGTGGGTTTAAATTTGATGTTAAGGAGAAATTCTTTACTGTGAGGCTGGTGAGGCACTGACACAGATTGCCCAGAGAAGCTGTGGATGCCCCATCCCTGGAAGTGTTCAAGACCAGGTTGGATGGGACTTTGAATAATCTGGTCTGATGGAAAGTGTCTCTCTCCATTGCAGGGGAGTTGGAACTACATGATTTTTAAGGTCCTTTCCAACCCAAACTGTTCTATAATTCTATGACCAGAAGGGCCAAGGCAGCCTGAAATCAAGCTGCCACTACACCAACACCTTATGTTGCTGTCATGTGGACCCCAACTCTGCCTCTCCTTCGGGCAGCCTCTGCACACCTCTGTGTCAGACCAAACACGTGTGCCACCTTACCCTGGGGGGGCTGTGACTTTGTGGTGGCTTGCAAACTGCAGTGCCCACCTGTGCCGTCTTTCAGAGAGAGATGCAACCTCACGAGCAGCTCTTAAAAGAGCACTTTTAAAAGAAGCAGCTGTTAAAGGTCACCCAAATTTGCAAAAATTAGACATATGTCTGACTTTCTTCCCTCTCTTTCAGTGGAGACACCGGCAGGCATGGACGAGAAGGCTCAGTGCATCAGCATTCCTGACGGGGCCTACGCCAAACTCCTACCTCATCCCAAGCCCCCGCTGCCCATGGAGTGCGCGAGGCGCGCCTTGCCCCCGGATGGGGAGGGAGACGGCCCCGGTGTGAAGAGCGACCTGAAGGCAGGGCAGGGCAAAGGCGCGTGGTCAGCAGAGAGTGGCTACGCTGGCGACCCAGGCTGCGTGAGGGATCTGGTGCCCGCCTCCGAAAGAGGGGGTCCCCTGCCTCAGAATGGGGCGGCGGGCGAGGGGCCGGCAGCTGGCCCCGAGGGGAAGGGGCTGGCTGCCAACCTGCTGGAGAAGCCCCTCTGCGGTGGGGGAAAGGCTCTGCCCGAAGCAGCCGTGCCTTGCATGGGACAGGGCACCGGCCTCCCCGGCGTGGATGCCACCTCCATGGGGGCCACCCCCAACCAGTTCCATCCTCTCTACATGTCCAGTCTGGAATACCCGAATTCAGCCGGGCGGTACCACATCAATCCAGGCCTGCAGGGGTTCAGCCCCGTGATGGGGGGGAAGCCGCCCCCTCCTGCCTCCCATCCTCAGCATTTTCCCCCACGGGGTTTCCAGCCAAGCAGCACCCACCCCGGCGTCTTCCCGCGGTATCGGCCCCCCCAGGGAATGCCGTATCCTTACCAGCCGCAGCCTCAACCCTCCTACCACCACTACCAGCGACCGCCCTACTACGGCTGCCCGCAGGGCTACTCGGACTGGCAGAGACCTCTCCACCCCCAGGCCAGCCCCAGCGGGCACCCCGGCGCCCACCCGCCCCTGGCCAGGCCCCCTTTCCCAGAGCGGGGGTCGGCCGGCGGCCTGCAGGGCTGCGAGGCACTGAGCGCCGCCCTGGCCTCTCCCAACCGCATGGACGTAGCAAGTGCCAAAGAGGTTTCTCCAAGCGACGGGCAGGAGCTGGGGCCTGAAGATGAGAAGTCTGAGGAGTCCCAGGAAAGACCGGAGAGTCCCAAAGAGTTTCTCGATTTGGACAACCACAATGCAGCCACTAAGAGGCAGAGCTCGGTGGCAGCGGGGGAGTTCCTCTATGGAGCCCCACCGCCACACCTGGGTGCGGGGATGGGATTCGGCCCGTCGGCTTTCCCTCCTCATGGGGTGATGCTACAGACTGGCTCTCCTTATGGATCCCGGCATCCTGCCAGCCACTTCCAGCCCAGGACGTATGGATCGCCCATGAATGCTCACCTGTCTCATCATCCAGCCTCCAGCCAGGCCAATGGCCTCTCTCAGGAGGGCCCCCTGTACCGCTGCCGAGAGGAGAACGTGGGTCACTTTCAGGCCTTGCTGATGGAGCAGAGAGGCAGTGGAGGTGGCATGGGGGGGCCACCCCAGGACTTGTATAGACCCTCGGGGTAAGATCGTGTTTTCTGCAAGAAGGCAAGGTGGGAGGGGGGTGATGCCTGGGTGACCATCAGTTTTGGATACCCTTGAAGGGCTATGGCTTGAAGTCACAGGAGATGGCAAGTGAAGTTGAAGGGCTAACAGGTGGCTCTTGGACTCTTGGGGTAAGAGGTCTGCTAAGATGGAGAGAGTCTCACTGCATCTCCTTAAAGCAAGGAGCACTCGCTGTCATGGAGAACCTGTTAGCCTGCCCCATCCATCCCCACACCAGTGCTGCGTTTCACCTGCCAGTGTTTTGTTAATGTGTCATCCAGGGTTGAGCATCTTAATCACACGGACTCTTGCCATTTTCTTTGCAAGTGTTTTATTTTGTCTTGCTCGTAGTGGGGCAGAGTCACTGACTGAAGTGGAAGTTTGCCTCTTGTTACAAACACCTTTAACGTTGCCCTCTTTTTCCCTCCTCTTGCTTTGCGCTTTCCCTCTGTGTCAAATTTCCATCACAGAAAGTTACTTCTCACTGAGACTGCATATCACATTTTATTCCCAAGTGGAAAATACTGCTACTCCGAAAATTCCCTGTTCAGTTCTCATGAATGTGCTTCAACTGTTACTGTTTTGTCATCATCACAGCATGACAGTCCTTCTTTCTTCTAGTATTCAGGGAACTTGGCTTACAGCTAAGCCATTGGGGGAGTGGCGTGGGTTGAGGGTTGTGTTTTGGGGGGCAGCCAGACAGAATATACAAGACAAACGCTTGTATGCTAATGCTGTATGTATGCCTTCAGTGAAGTAGTTTTAACCAAGAGTGGGGATTTGCTCCTGACATTCATGTGCTAAAACTCTCTCCATTCAACCTGACTCCAGAATGCAAATGCATCAGGCTCAAGTTCCTTTCCCGAAGATGCCTACAGCAACCATGTCCCGGGAAGATCTGACATCACAAAAACCATCAGCATTGCCTCTGGATCAAGTAAGGGCTGCTAGAGAGAGCAGAGCTGAAATGCAAGTCTTTCCCTTCTCAGTGGTTAAAGAATTGAGGTGTTTGATGAGGGTGGGAAGAACTGGAGGAAGCTGTGAACTTGGGCAGATCAGTAGTGTTAGCTTTGAACCGGTTGCATGCAATCATGAGATTATTCCTTTCTAAAGCTGCCACTTAAAGCCTCCAACTCTTGTTCTTCCTCTTCCAGAGCTAGTCCAAGAAAGGATGGACTTCATGAAGACGAAAGCCACACGCGATTTGGACAACAGAGAGGAGGGGCAGGCCTTGCTCCCACCCTCCCCTCGCCCGAGCAGCATGGAGCTTCCTGGGTCTGTGGAACACGGTGCGGTGCCGGCTTTTGTGTTGGAAACCCGCAGCGGTGCTGGGCCCCAGCCAGCCGAGCAGCTGGCCCGCCATCGCAGGGCACCCCAAACTAGTGGCTTTCCGTGACCGGAGACTGCGTCTCATTCAGGGTTTGAGGGATTTTTCGGGTGGGGAGGGCGGGGGTGGGGGCGGAAACTTTCATTGACTGCTAAACTCAGGTATATTTTTCAGGGTGGAAGAGGACGATGATGGAATTTTACTTGTAGTATTAACGCGTGTGTTTTGGAGCTGGATCCAGTTTACAGAATTTAACCTGTTGCCTTTCTAAATAAATTTCTGTTGTTGGTGAATGTATTGTACATAATGGGGGAGGGGGTGGGCCCAGCTTGTAGTGGGCTTAGCACTGGAGGAATCGTTAACTGTTTACAATCATATCACACTGAAATCTTTCAGGATAGGGTGAGGGTTTGGGGGGACGAGGAGGAGGTGAGGAAATGTGTGATGGATGACTTGCTGTCCTCCTTTCTGTCCTCTGCAACCAAGACACGACTCGACAATTGGTTGACTTTATAGCGGGAATTGCTCAGGAGCATAACATGTCCTCCTCTTTCTCTTGCCTTCTTCCTCCTTGCCTTCTCACCCTCACCTCCACCCCTCTGGATCCAGGGCCTGAGTGCACTTCCAGCTCCTGTCATCATGGGGGAACAAGGAAACCAGGACCAGGAATTGAAACCAGGGCAGGACACCCATGGCATTGTCCCTTCTGCTAGTATAGTACCCTTCTCCCTGCCTTTCTGATAGAAGAAATGTGTGCTCCAGAAAACAGAAAATGGCATAACTGGTCATCCTAAAACTTACTTTGGTGAAACCAGTGCAGCTGCAGGTGGAGCAGCACCTATCCAGTAGAACAAATTTTGTGCAAATCTGTACGGCTCTGCTGCCCAAGAAGAGGAGCCAAGTCCCCTCCTCTTTCTGTGACCCTGGGCTATATTCTCTTCTTAGCAGCAGTGAAGCAGAAAGTGCCACAGGCTTCCTGAGCACTCCTGCTGAGGAGGAAGAGCAAGAGGCTGCCTGGGGGGAATGGTAGGATTACTGCAGTGTGAGCCGTTTGTTGGATTCGTTTGTTGGATTCAGCACTTGCAAGTTGCAGGTAAATTGGAAAGCACTCAAGCACTCATTCAGAGTTAGATGTTGAGGGCGATTGGCTCAGAAGCTGAGGGACAAGAGGGCTGCATGCTCGAGTTGAGTTGGTTTAATGCTGTTGTCAAGCAGCAGGTCCTGCAGGGCCAGTGGCAGTACTGCACTGGGAAACCCTGTGTGCCAGTGCTTGGACAGCCACTGCTGTTCAAGTGAGTTCTGTAGGAATTCCGGCTGCATTTATTCACATCTTAAAGCTAACAAGCAGTTGATTATTCTTGGGAAAGCTGGAGTAAAACAGGGGAGTTGTTAAGCTGTGAGACTGGGCAGCCAAGACCTGCGGGGAGCACAGCCCTTGTGGGCAGGCTGCTGGTTGCACTGGGAGAGGACAGTGGTTAAAAAGAGGATCTGCCAAGGAGTTGGACAGAGTATGGCACCAGGAGAGGGACAGAGCAGGAGGCCCTTTAGTCTGTGCTACCAGCTAGAGGAGGGATATTGTCTCCAGTTTCTGGAGAATTTTTCTGGCTGCTTTCTTGTCTTGGATGGTGCCATCGCCCATATCTTTAGCTGGATTGCACCAGGATGTGTGACTGTACTGCCTTTGTCCTGCTGTGTAGATCTACCACGAGCTGGCAAAGCTGTTCAAGCAAATGGCAAGTAGCATCTGACTGAGCCATTGCTCCTTCTGTCCTAAGCTTTTGGAAGAACAAAAAGCCTAATGAGAAATATTCTTTCCTGAAATAGCTGGAAAAAGGAAGGACTGCCATGTTAGTGCCCAATGAGCCTCTCTTCTTCATTGCTACAGTGCTTCTGCCTCTGATGAGCTGTGTAGGGCCAAGGCATTTTCCAAGCCTAACAGGAGTCAAAATTCCTCATGCAATTGCACAAGTGTGCTTCCAGATGCAGTTCTTACCCGCTGCTGCAGCCACCCTGTGAACTGTAGCTGCTGGCTGCTTAGGTCAGTCAGTTGCCTGGGACATCTGTCAATGTAATGTGAATTACTTCCAGTATCTATCTACAGATGCCATTACATTAGGAAAGGGAAGGTGGGGGTTTTGGTGTGTTTTTTTCATTTGTATTCATCTGTCAGAGACAGATGAAGTTTGACTGGTGGATTGATCTAAACTGGAAGAGATGATCCTGAAAGTTGACCTTTGAGAAATGAGTAACTGCTTTCCCCAGACAAGAACATTACGTTATGCCTCTTCCAAATTTGTCCCAAATCTGGCTCATCAGCAGGCAGTGGTTTTTAGAGGTGCCCCAGCTGCTCCAAAAGGCAGGTCTAGATCCTTCACTGAACAGAGCTACAGAAGCAGTAGTAGATATTAATGAAAAATTCTGCAAGTATAACTCCTCTTTAAGACAACAAACCTGGGACAAACACCGTTGCTTCTCATTGTAAAGCAATCTGTAGTTCACTGTAGATATAAAAATAATTGGAAATAACAGATTTTAAAACAGAGAAACTGGAAAATATAACTTGCAGCAAAGCATTGAAAACTCTGGAAATGTGGATGTAGATTCTGCAAAGAAGCCCTGCCGTACTTCAGCCTGTTTTCTGTATTGCAGACAGCTGAATATTTGAAGTGCCTTTCATTCAGCCTATTGTGAACATTGTGGAACAGGAAGGTTTTAGAAGCTATAAAAACTCTCCAAGCAAGCTGAAGCACACTTCAGCTGGAACTGGCACTGGGAACGTGGTTCTATTGGTCATGGCCTCTGGATGAGTACCAAGCCTCCATCAAAACAGGAGACAACTGAGAAGGGCAAGAATTGCTTGTGGTCTGCCTGGAGAGCGTAGTGGAGTGTTGGACAGTGATAGATACCCTCACCCGACATGATGCAAATCTGGGAGAAGGGTTTGACTTGGAGGCGGCAGACAAAACCAAGCAGTGAAGCTGACTCCTCCTGGGAGGGTTTCTAGATGAATGGCTTTTGATGTAGTCAGTAATTTTTATTAAAGTGGCTAACAAGCTGCTATTGTGAGGACAGGTCGTTTCTATTAGAAAAGTACTAATATAGAATCCAGGGAACTATGGCTGGGCTTTCCTGAGGACAGGACACGCTGAGGGGGAGAGATGCTTGTGGAATCTTAGATCGGCGTTTCCAGACTTTGAAATGCTTTGTTCATAATTGAGGGGTTTTTTCCCTCTTACAATATCTAGGGATCCCCTCAAAGTTAGAGCTTAATCTCGCTAGGTGCAATCTGAGCAAATCACAGAAAACTGACTCCCCTCAGAGGGCACAGCCCTGGGAGAGGATTGCTGGGCTGGACTAGCCATGGAAATGTAAGGAGGAGCAGATAATATGAATTTTATGATTTCCCAACCCATGCTGCTTTGTAGATATGGTGGAAGAGTTTTGAGGGATTTAGAGGAGTAACATTGCAGCTCTTTATAATGTACAGAGTAGTGTTTTGTGCCGTGGGTTGGCTTGCAGTGCAGGAGAAGTGCAGCTGCATTTTAAAATAACATGGCTTTTGAGTGCTATACTTGTGCCACTATCTTAAATTTTTAACACAACACAGAGAAACTCTAGTGCATCCCCCAGCATTGTTGTAGCACAATATGATGCCAGGTGGCCCTTTTTCAGAAAGCATCCTGAACTAGTGACTTTGCAAAATTTCCTGTAGCTATTACTTTTCCCATATGGAGGATATGTTTTGCTATAATTACAGATTTCATGTTAAACGAGATTATACAATACATAGAACAATTATGATGTTGACCATGCTCAAAGCATGACAGAAATTTCCAATATCCTCAGAAGAGCTTTGTATGCTACTCTACCTTTTTAGCCTCTTGCTCTCCCCACCACTTCCTCCTTTCTAAGTGATGTTCCCAAGCTCCCAAGATGTCAAGTTGCCTTTGCAAAGGCCGTTGTATAAACTCCCCCTGAGACTCTGAATCTTTGGACATCTTAGGTAGTACAGGCCCTGGCAGTTCAACTGGAAAGGGCAGTCATCGAGGCTTCACGGTGACTTTTAGCTGTGTTTAGAAGAAATTTGCAGTCTATAAATTCCATGGTGTGACCCACCAAACCACTCAGTAGCAATCCAAGGCACCAGCCTGCAATGAGGAGCACAGAAGAGGAAAGTAAATTTGAAGCTTCAAGGTCCAACTGGTTTGATTTGTGACTTTAAAGTACACGGAGACACTTTTCTTGGAAGCTTCTGATTCTTTCTTGTCTGCCAAATGCCTTTCCCATGCAGACTTTCCGAAGCAAATCGCCTGTGTATATTTTTGTAAGTGTGGTTTCTCAGGGTCTTGGAGAGCTATCAGCTTTATGATGTCTTATCTGAAAGCAAGTCACAGAGGCTGTCTTTCATTCTGCTGACTGAGGCAGCTCCCCTGCAGGTTCTCACCCCAACACTTCTCCATTTGAAATGGAAGTATAATTAGAAAACAACCTTTCTTTATTTTCTCCACTGATCCCTGTCAGGCTTTTGTTCATCGCTCTTTTCAACCAGGGTTGTTTCTTTGTTCTTGATGGCTTCGTTCTGCTTTCCTTTTCTGAGAAGACTGTGTTGCTGTATGCTCTGTGGAATTTCAGAGAAGGTGCTGAAATGAGTGACAGGGACGTGTCATCCCAAAGGGTGGCTTGGAGAAGACCAACAGTGGAATCTGTGATGGTGTAGTTGGTTCTGGTTTCCTTGCTGCACAGCAACCATGCAACTGGGTCTGCACTTAATCAGAGCAACCCCTTTAAAAGTTTTTTACTGTGATGCATCAGTGGAGGAGCAGAGGAGTTTGCTCTTGCAGAATTCCCGTTTCGCTTTAAGGCGGGTGCTGGTGGTTGCAGAGCAGGTGTGTGAGTGCCAGGTCCTTCCTGCAAGGCCAGGATTGAGACAGCAGGGCTCCAGCTCCTGTGACGAGCTTTAAGAGCCTGTGCTTATTCTAAGGGAGAAAGCATCTCAAAGATTGATTGCCCTGGAAGCCTCTCCCCACCTGTATCTGTTTAATGTACAGAGGGGGTGAGCACGCTGGGGCTGGGCGGCACCCCCGTGCCCGTGCGGGAGGAGAGCGCTTTGAACCAGCACAGAACGAGCTGCGCGTTCTGGTTTTCACTCTGCCACCTCCTGCTCTGAAAAAGAGCTGGGGAGGGACCCATTTCCAGCTGTCTCCCAACAGGAGCTCCTGGGGACAGCCAGGGCAAGGCTCAGTCCACTCCTAGGCAGGGAAATTTAGGACAGAGTTTAATGTATTTGAAACTAGATAGTAACATCCAGGTGTACCTTTGAAGTGAGCTCAGTTGTGCCCTTCCCTTTTTGGTCACTGTCTCGCCTTGGCTCACGTGCAGGATTTGAGAGACCATGGAGCATTTTGTAGATGTAACACTGCTGGTCTTGCATTGACCAAGGGCTTTTTTCCTTCATTTGCAGCAGTGGCCTAGATTTGCTTTGGCAAAGGTCTTCCTCTTTTTGAAACGTGGATATCAAAGTGAACAGTGCATCCAGGAGAGAGCAACAGCTACATCCACCAAGGAAGGAGGGGACAAAGGATTAATTAGGACTGAGGCTTAATTGGGATTTTCACCATCTCTACTCTAAGTCCCTCTGTCCTTTGCCCCTTTTACTTGGAAACACTTGGCTCACTTAGCAGAAGGGCAGTAAGTGGAATATCTTCTAAATAAAAGCAGAACTGACTCTCTGTGAGCACAATTCCCTTGTTGTGAACAAAGTTAGACCAGACAGCCACTGGGGACTCCTTTGGGCATCAAATGAGTAAGAGGCCTGCAGACACCTGGTGCACTCAAACACTGGAGCATGGCAGGGGAGCAGTCTCCCTTTCTGAAGCCAGCCAGGCAGCTACAGGAGCTCGGGCCTCAGCTCTTAGTCTGGAAGTCATCTGATCCCCTTTTGTGTCATATGCCAACACTTCCCCTCTCCTTGCTTCCCAGCTTTCAAGTCTCTTTCCCTCTGCTGGCTTCGCTGCTGTCAAGTGCCGAGATGAAAGCTCACTGCCCACGCGAGCACAAGGGCAGAGGGTTGACCTTGCCAGCTGCCTCCTCTGCACGCACATAGACAGCAGGTGGGGAGGGCACAGTTACTCTCCTCGTGAAATTAAGGTGTCCTGAGTGGCTCACGAGCGTTCTCTCGTGTGCCCCTGGGGTTTGCCACCCAGGCACCGCCGTGTCTGTCCACCTGCCAGTACAAGGATTTGCTCCTGGTCCCAGTGCAGGGCTCCCACACGTGATCCTGGCATGTCTACCTCCAGGAGGGTTTAGGTTAAAAATGCCTGCGCATATACTGTGTACAACTGTGAAAACTCCTGTCTCTCCTCCTTGATGGATCAATGAATGCTGCTGCCTGATCTTTTTCTGAGCAATAATAACGTGCAGCAGCGCAACTTTGACCTTCCTGTACTGTTTTAGAGCTAAGGGGGCTATGGAACACACTGGGGGGGTCTTCATAGTTTCAGTGGGAAGCAAGGTGCTCTGTCTGGCCCTGCATTTTTTATCATGCCATATTTGTGCTTTCCCAGAGATTGGTGGGTTGGTTTAGGTGGCCATGAGAGAGCTGGTTGTTGCTTCTGTGTTTGGGAGGGCAGTGAGGGAAGGGAGCAATTGGGTGAAGTCGAGCCTGATCCACAGAGCAGAGCACAGGGAAGAGGAGTGGGGGGACCACTGATGCAATGCCTCTGGGGGAGGAGAGTGACCCACTGCTGCTTCACTCGGCATTGCTGGGCAGGGAGCGGGGGAGCCTATGCCACTACGTCCATTCATTTTTCTGAAGCTGGGTAACGCTGGGGTTGTTTTTGTATTATTGTAAGTTTGTAAAGAATGTAATCTGTCTGTCGGGGGCACAAGGAGAAAACGGGGGCCTTTCTCATTTCGGGTGAGGCTGTTCTTATGTTGCTGTGCTTTTTGTTGTTGGGCAGGGAGGGGTCTAGTGGCCATGGGGGCAAAAGCCTGGCTCTTGTCAACGGCTTGCAGCTGTCCCAGGGTGACAGGAGGGTGAGCTGAGGCTGCAGCAGAGACCTCCCACACCAAGCTGTGAAAATGCCTCTGCCTGCGTCCCTCAGTGGGGGAAATCTGACCTCTGCAGTGGGGCTCTGCACTGGCATGTTTTGCTCGGTGCTGGGATGTAACACTCGAGGACTGGGCTTGCTTGTCCTCGGCTCAGTTGGAAACTGGGCTGAACAGCTGCCCATGCTGTTTAGGAGAGGTTGGACTGGATGGGCTCAGCTTATCAGCTCAAGAAGGAGTTCATGCTGGAGCTGCTCGTCCCAGCACTTCTGTCCCCAGCAGGGCCTCAGGGGCTGCGTCTCTCCATCACCTGCTGCCCAGGAGCCCCCGCCTCCCTCCCCATCACGTAGAGCACAGTGTCAGGGATCCTCTTCTCTCTCCTGCTGCTGCAAAGTTGTGTGAACTTTCCTGGTCAATACTGGAAAGGGGAATGCTATTTATTTTTATATTGTGTATATTTTGTCTTGGTCTGCTGATTACCTTTGTTCCCCAAGAGCGACAGTTACCTCAATAGTTAGTTTAATACTGTGTGTTGGGTAATTTTTTTAAAGAACTTTTTTAAAATCTTGATCCTTGGAGGTCTGTAGATTTTATTTCCATATGAATTGGTTATTTTGTATAAAGTACGTTCTTAAAATAGCAATCATCCTTGCTGTATGTGTGTTTTCTTGTCTCCTGGATGGTCTCCCTCTTCCTTTCAAGGGGAAGCGGATGGGGGTGGGAGGATAACACGGAGGGCTTTTTTTCAGAGAGACAAAGCCCTGGACTGCAGTCAGACACCATTGTGCCACCTGTAATCCATTTAGAAGACAGCACCTGGAAAGCTAATCGGGATCATTTCCCGTTCAGAAGCACAGCTGCCTGCCTAAGAACAACCCAGCTGTGGAAACGAGATGGTGTCGCTGCTTTCCCCCCAGAGTCCCTGGTGGGCTGTGGGTTTTCCTGCAGCCCAGGTGTGCTGGGAAGCCTGCCTCTCTCCCCAAAACACCCCGTGCTTTCGGAGCACAGGTAGTCTGCTCCTCCACACCCACATGAAACCTCTCAGCTTAAAATTGGTGACTGCCCTGAGTAAAGCCCATGGAGTGATGCTGCTAGAAGGAGGAGCTGATGTAGCCTCTGTGATTCCCCTTTGTGCTGGTTCAATAATGGCCCTGAGGGCCTGTTAGAGGAATGGAAAGCCTTTCAAGCCCATGTGTGGTGGTCCAAATCCAGATTGGGCCCAAAAGGGCACTTGGTGTTTGCTGTTTATTCAATCTCCCACGTGAGATGAGGCAGGGGTTGCAGCTCTCCCAACAGGGAGGTGTTTAAAGACAACTTAGCTCTTTCTCACTGGGATTTCAGCATCACAGCCAGGAATTGGTCGTACTGTTTCATGCTGGAAGGTGCCTGCTGTAGGTGCATGGAGGCAGCTTGCACATGGGCATTGCTCAGCTGCTCCCTGAATAAATAACTTGCTCAGTTCTTCCCATTCAGCAGCTTTGCATCAGGACAAAATTAAGGGGATTTTCTTTAAAAGCTGGTGCCAGCAAACAGAGGCATGTGGGGATGAGCAGCAGAAGGCTGGGGGCGCAGAGGCTCCCAGGTGTGTGCTGCAAACCTTTTCCCTCTCCTGCTCAGCTCTATCCAGTGAAATCTCCCTCTGTTTCCTCCAGGGCTGGTAACAGACGCTCACATCTCCTGCCAAAACAGCCCTGCAGCAGAGCCTGCTTGCTCCATGGGCTCCATCTGCCCCTCCTGTGGGATCCTTACTGGGGCTAGGGCTGCTCCCATCCTGAGCACGCTCTCCTGGCTCTCAGCACCAGAGCTGCCTCTGCAAAGAGATGCCTGGGAAACATTAGTCCATGGTGCAGGATTCCATACTCGCTGGCCAAGCCAGGGGCCAGCATCTTTTCCAGCCAAAAAAGCTCACATGTAGGCAACTTCCCATCCTGGGCCTTTGGAGGAGCCTGAGATGTGATCTGCTGCACCCTGACATCTTGAGTACCCCAAACCCACCAGCCGGGTGCCAGAGCTGCCCCTGCTGTCCAGGGCAGGCAGATGAGGTCAAACATCCTAGCAGGGTTTTTCCCAGCACGGCTCCAGCTCCAGGCCCTGCAAAGGCTTCTGAGGACCTTCTCCTTGTTCCTGGGGAGGGTGAAGGGCTGCTCTCTGTCACGTACCCCCCCTTCCCCTCTCCCCTCCACTGGGGCCGGAGTTTGGGGTGACAAGAGCAAGCTGTCCAATTTAGAAAGGGGAGGAATTTGGTCACCCTATCAGGCCCAGGAAGTGTTTGGGTCAGAGGGGATTGGCACGGGGAGATTTTTAATCCCGGGGCTAAGCCGGCACAGAGTGGAGTCGGCACTAATTGGAACCAGTCCTGAGGAAGAGGCGGATGGAGAGTCGCTCCTTTTAGAGCTGCCTTGCAGCCTAGGCAAAGACAAAGCTTATCTGTGCTATAGGAAATGCCATGTCCTAATCTTGACAAGATGCTATCACGAGTGTAACAGGCGGTGTCAAACCAAGCCACGTGTCCCCTTATTTTTTTCTACCTTTCTCTCTACCACTATCCACAATTCTTGATTTTTCTCCTCTTTCCATACTTCCATGGGTTGGCAAAGCTACTCCCACCCCCTTGTACAAAGGGAGCTTTCCTGAGCTCTTAGACTGAGGCTTTAAACTCTCTACCCTCCTTCTCCCTGACAACAGGGATGCTTCCCAAACCCAGCTTTTTTTAAAAAAAAAGCCATTTCAAAGCAACTTACTTGTTCCTGTAGGCTTGAATTGGGGATGGATTTGATAAATCAGTTTTAATAGGAACCACTTTAATGCCCAGTTTAGGTGTGGAAATAAATGGCAGCCACTCACCCCCATGATGGGGCAGACCCAGGGGAAAGCTCTGACTCCAGGCAGGCTTTGCTACAGCTTGAGGATGATGCTTCTTTTGGAAATGCCTAATGGTGAGGGAAGAACCAGAGAGTCTTTGGCAACATCAGTGGTTTTTTGGGTTTTGGGGTGCGTTTTGGTTTTGTTTTTATTTTTTGAGGGGATGGGGGGTGTTGGTTGGTTTCATGTATTTCTCTAAAAAATAAAGCATCTTGCAGGTAAAGTTCCCATCTTGAATTTTCCCATTGGTCACCATGGGAGAGACTACCTTGCGCAGAAAGGCAGGACAAGGGCATTTGGGATAGCTCAGGAAGACCTAGTTTTAGGTCAAAACAAATTCTTTCTAATCGCAGAAATGTTCAGTTATAGGTATTAGGAAAAATAAATGCACTCGTAAGTTCAAAATTTTTATTTTTTTTCCCACATTGAGATGTAAAGTGCAGCTTCTTCAAGCAGACAGGGATCTCTTAAAGGGTGGGACCCTGCTGTATCTCCTCCAGCCCCTAAAGCTGCAGTTTTTGCTCGGTGGAGAAGTCAGAGGCACAGAAGGGGAAAAGCAAAGCCATTGTCCTGGTGGGGCAGCTCACATCCCTGCCTGGTGAGAATGTACCTGAACCCCTTGTTCCCAGCCATAAGCTTGGTGTGAGGTAGTGTTGGTGCCTGGATATTTATACACTCACAAAACGAGTATTAGGCTCTCCCAAGTGCTAAAATAAAAGTAAACTTTTTCTGAACCATAACAAGAGCCCCCAAATGGGGACTCCTTTCTTTGCCCAGCAGCAAAGAGACAGAGAGGTTTTGCTGGAGGAGAGGGAGGAGGTGGAAAGGGGCAGTGGCAGGGGCTTGCCATGGGTCTGGAGCAGCGTTTCAGGGCTGCCCCCTCCTCTTCTGTCAGCTCCCGGAAGCCTCATGTTCCCCGGCCACTTTTTAAAATTCCTTTCCCAAAGAGACTGCCAGGGTGGAGGGATCATAAAAAGTTCACCCCCTTGTGCTCCCGTTCTTCCGGGGCCGGTGGGCAAAAGTTGTTAGCAATTTCCTCGGGCCGTGACCTTTGTTTTGACCATGGCAGAGGAAGATTGCAATCCATCAAACCCTGGCCTGGCCCGGGGAGAGGGCTGAGCAGAGAAGGGGAGCCTTTACGAGGGGCAGGGGGCACAAGGACGCAGCTTTGCCCCTGTGCCGGTTTGGATACAAATCTAGGAGAAAACAACCCGAGAGGGGCGTCTCTTTTTTTTTCTTTTGCCTGCCAGGTACGCAGGCCCTGGCAGTATTTCTTCTACGGGTTCGGGAAAATAATTTTTTGAGAGAAAGAGAAAAAAACTATTTATTTAACAAAACAGAGTCCCCCGCTGTCACGGGAAAAAAGGATATTGAAACTTTTTTTTTGTTTCTTAAAAGAGGACTATCGATTTTAGATGTTTTTTTGTAGGTAAAACCTGCAGTCCTGAGCTGGGCGGGGCCAGGCAGGGTACGACGATCCCCCTTGGAGGGTCCCGCCGAGCAGGTCCGGAGATGACAGCTGGTCTCAGATGAAAAGCAAGCTAAAAACAGTCTAAAAAGGAAAAGAAGCCGCTGAGGCAGATCGCAGTCTCTTCTCCGCTGAAAGCCGAAGAGACTAGAGAGCAAAAGTCCTTTAACTAACAAAATGTTGTCAGAATCGGGAGAGAAAAGAATGCAAAACATTCTAGTTACAAGGTCAAGCTGGCCGCTTTGAAGAGTTCTCTCGGCTTCTCTCTCCCCCCTTTGCAATTTAAAGGTACACTGGAAATCAAGCAGGCGATGGGGAATACAGTATGGTCATAGAATCACCCCAAGACAGCCCCTCAGCTTTGGTGAGGAGGCAGGGGGAATGCCTCGCCGCTGGCTCAGCTGGAAACTCAAGCTTCCCAATGTGGGATTCAGTGGGGGAAACTTCACTGTGTGGGCTGCAAGAGAGATTTGAGAGTTTGCTTTCATTTTCCTTCCCGAGAGGGACACTGGATTACAGTTTGCTGCCTCAGTGGAGTGGGGAAAGGTGTCTTGCAGAGCTTGTGCCCAGAGCCAGCCCTGCAGATCAGCCGGCTGCATCAGCACCGCAATTCCAGCAGGAGCTTGGGCAAAATGGGAGATGCCAGTGGATTTACAACCTCCCAAGTCCCAGCCGCTATTGGTCCCTGGCTTTTCCAGGCTGCATGGGTATTTGGAAGATCCCGTAGAACTGTGTTTTGTTAGGAAAATCAGCGGTGAACTAGAACTCCCCCCTGGGAAATGGCTGGCTCCCACAGACACCTGCCTGTGCACTCAGGTTCCCAGGGGGGCAATCCATCCCTGGAGCGTGCTCCCCTGCACCCCGGTGTCCCCTTTGAAGACATACCTGCATATGAAACAAATCTCCCCCGAGGAAATGCAGCCTGTGCATACCAGTCTGCTCTGCTTCCCTTGGCTGCCTGCCCCTGCCTCCCCTCCCTCTGATCTCCAGCTTCCCTAGGGAAATGCGTCCTAGCGCACTTCCCGGCTGTTAAATGCAGATTCCCTTGGGAAGTTACTCTGTCAGTTATCCCCCTGATCTGGCCTTGGAGAGCCCCTAGGTTTTGGGGTCAGAAGGGAGGGTTGCAATGTTTCACCTGTCCTCTTTGTAACACCAAGCATGGCCTCGTAACACCCAGACCTTCCTTTCCAGCCCAATCACCTGCATGACAGCCAGAGTAGTTTTTTCCCTAGGAAGCAGCTGTGTGCTCATTTCCAGGCACGGCAGACCATGATATGGAGAAATGTGCTGCTTATTTCCCTGTTTGACAAGGATTTTCTGAGCTCAGGGAGGAGAAGGGAAAGGCCTTTTACACCTCAAACTGAGAACATTGTGCTGTGTGAGGTAGCTCCTTGGACTGGGAGGCACAGGAGTCCCCCAGAAAGTCTGGAGAAGGCAAACCAGACCTCTCCGTAGGAATGATCCTCTGCTCCCATGCCAATTGCTGCTGTGCTTGATAGCCTGTGTGCCTGAATGCCCACACCGCTTCCCTGTAGTTCTTCCCTCTGTATCTGTATTTTGTCCGCCGGACTCACAGCAAATTCAAACCTCTCTTTGTGTGTGTGCACTTGAGTCAGCGCTGCTGGGGTTTGATGTGTTTGACATCCCCCCACACTGTGATCAATTGTGCAGAGATGTTGTACGCTGGGTGTTGACCACAGACCTGTTGGCATTTAGCATCTGCCACCACCAAAACACTAAACACAGCCCTCCTGGTCGCCCTGTGTCCCATGCCCATCCCAGGGGGCATGTCCTGCTGTCTGGCCTCGGAGCACCCATTCTCAGGCCTCACTGAAATTAAAGCTCCAAGGCGCTCTCCTTTCCCCAGGCCCTGCTTTAGCTGCTCTCCTGCAGCCCACACACCCCTCCATGCCATGGCCGCAGCTCCATGGGGCTCAGAGAGGTTTGAGGGGCCGAGGCCGGGCACCAAAGCGCTTGCCCCGGGCACTGGCGGGCGTGGGAATGGCGAGGAGCCAGGGCTGGAGCCACGAGCGCCTGCCTTTTCTGCAGGGTTGATGCTGCCCGGCTGCTTTGAAGGAGAGGGGCCGTGGAGCATGGGAAACAGCAGCAGGCTTTGGGTTTGCATCCCCCTCTCGCAGGCACGCATGGCTCTGGGCCTGCCCCATAGGCGGGTGCCCACGGAGCAGATGTTCCGGAGATCAAAGTGGCTGCTCACTGCATCCTCCGTTCACGTGTGCGCACGCAACCCCCTGCGCCTCCCAAGAGACTTGTAATGCTCTCTATCTTCTCTCCAAGATATTTCCCTTCCCTTCCTTTGTTTGCTTTCCAAGCCCCCCGTTTCTTCTTTGGCACTCCCTGCAGCCCAGGCTGCGCCAGCAGGGAAAGGCACCCTTTGCTCCCACTAACCACATCCAGAGTCAGGGGGTGAGCCCGGAGTGCCTCATCGGTTTTCCATCCTGCTTCCCTGCCTCTGGCATTTGATGCTTCTTGGGTGGGAGGCGCGGGGACTCATCACCCAGGGAGTGATGCAGCACCCCTGAGCCTCCCACCCCCCACAGCTGGGAGATGCTGAGGGCTGTCACAGCTTCCCACAGTGACCAGGAAACTCCCTGGAGACATCTGCCTTTGCCCCCTGCAAATTCCTGCAGCGCTCTTATCCCCTCATAGTCCTGGGGGGATTTCCCAGCCTGTGCTGAAGCCCTGAGACCCCTGTGGATGCATGATACAACACCTCTAGCACAGAGGTTACTACTATTCACCAGCATGGAAAGCCTTTTTGGTACATCAGAGGACTCCAAAGTGAGGTGCATGCAGAAGAAAACACTGCTGGGGTGCAGGAGGAGAATACAGTTTGCACTATTGATAAATAAAAAAATATTTATTTCATATTTATGTAATCTTTCTTTAATTTCTAGTTTTGTTATGCGTTATAATATAGTTAGTATGGTAGTACCTGCATATAATTTATAAATCAACATATTTATTCAGGGCATATACCCCTAGTATATGTTTTTCACTTTTACCAATACAGGTGCACAACCAAAAGGGCTGGCCTAAATTACCAGCCAGAAGGTTGAAATCAAATCAAAGGGTGATGCCTGAATGCCAGAAACCCACTCAGCAGCACGGACGCCTCTTTATGGAGATAAAGCAGCCGAGCTTTGGTGAGCTCCAAGGGTTTGCTCCAAGGGTTTGCCTCTCTCTCCTCTTTTTCCCCCTAGCACAACACAGCCAGAGACCTTCCAGTCACGACGTGTAGCTGGTGCTCCATGAAAAAGGGAAACGCAGGATGAAAAAGGAATGGTTAGCACACAGCAATAAAACCATTCAGATGCAGGGAGATATGGTAGCAATATATTAAATGGGGAACAGAAAAAAAGCCAGATGGTTGATCCAATTTACTTTACAACTCCAGATGACTTCACAAGAGGTCACTTGGTGAAACTGAAAGGCGAATGCTTCAGCTTGGATGAAAGCAAACAGCTCGTGCCTGCCAACGTAACGCGGAGAAGACCGAGGAACGTCCTGCTGCAGAACAGCATGGACAGAGCTGGAGTAGGAACATTTTTAAAGGTTTTTAATAGGTTATCACCTTTAGCCTGCATTGCAGCTGTAGCCACTGTTGTGCTGGGATTAACACTTCAAATGCCAGCATTTTAGAGCATGAGTGCTGAACTGCTCATGCGCTTCATCAAGAATGGTTCCCCCACACAGAGAACAGCAGCACTTCCTGCCACACAGAGGTGGGATGTGGATGCCCTCAGTGTTAAAATTCTCATGTGCCCTTTCCTAAAATCCAGCGACTCAGCAGTCCTACCCCACAGAGCCCACTGGTGGAGGCAAGGACACCGGGCAAGTCACCCATGCAGCAGATGAAAGGAGCCTCCCAATTCCTGCTGTCCCAGCCCTGCTACCATCTTCCTTCAGTGTTGGGAGCTGAGAGCAGAAGCACGAACAACTGGCTGTGCTTGAACTGCTTTATTTCTTGTGCATGTGGGAAAAACAGTCAGAATTTAGTTTTTTAGACATTAAGAATTTTCTCATGCTGCCACCCAAGCACTGCTTTGGGACTAACTTCTGGCATTTTGCTGCTGATTGTGGGATTCCTCTCTCCTTCTGGAGCCCTCTCAGCAGAAGCACCAGCCTTTCTCCAGAAGATGTTCCAAGAAGGTTTTGTCTGTGACCACCTGAGTAAAAGTGACCTTTACTGGGACAAAGGAGTTATTGTGGCACTGCAGGCAATGGTCCCGAGGGAGCAAGGTAGAGACCATGCACATGTGGATGAAAGAAGCTTTGCAAAAGAGAACTGCCCCTCCCGACACCAGGAATACTTCAATATGTGCCCCTCTCCAGCCAAGACAGCTGTTCCCTTCTCCTGTCCACTTCCAGCCACGTGTCAAGGTGCTGCCTCTGTATTTGGTACCCTGCAGTCATGGAGAGCTGAACAGCCCCAAGGTTTGCATTGGGGTCGGGTTTGTGCAGTCACTCGGTGTTCAGGCAGTGGATATGGGGGTCAGGGGCTGTCTGGAAAATGGAGCTGATCTCCTGCAAGCCCTCTTGGACGCAGGAAGGAAAAAAGGCCTCTAGAAATGCTGGGGGGAACCACCCTCGATATTTTCTTTGCAGGCTTTCCCAACAAATCAGCCTTGAACTACCTAAAATAATGTGGTAGCCTTGATTTCCACAGCTTTCCATTTCCAGCATGTAACAAGGACTGGGAAATGACATTTTTGGCACATTGTCAGTATGATTTTAACCCGAGAACGCTCCTGTACAGATGTTTTTCTTGCTTTCTCTAAAGCAAAGCCAAAGACACAGTATGGGATGCTCCGAATGAGATGCCTAGGAAGACAGATTTGGGGTTTCCCAGCCAGCTCGACTTTGGCTGAGAGCAGCAGGAACTTCCCAGCCCTGGAAGGGCCTTCTTGTCACGGCCTGTTCCCTGCAAACATGTTTGAGAGGCAGGATGGGGCCCCCACCTGCCTCTCTGAGCTGCCTGTATCAAACAGCACACCCAGCCAAACCACGCTCAAGTCTGTCTGGGCTCTTGCTTAGGGCTAAACACCTTTTGCCAAGTTGCTTTACTGCACTACCAAGCCTTTGCTCCCCAGAATAACAGCTCAGAGTTCACTTAACCAAAGAAATTGTTTTGCTTTGAATTTTCCCCTGGGGTGGTCCACTTTTATTTCTAAATTTTTCTGTTCCTCCTTCACCGCACTTTCTTTGGAAGTGAAAAAATGGGTAATTTTTTCTTAACCTCCCCAGCTATTTCAGGCACAGGCTGTGTGTCCACGGAGGTGGCCCCAGCCCGGCTGTGGTGTGGGTGTCACTGGTCTGTATAAAGCATGAGCTTACACTTTTCTGTTTTCCAGGAGATGCATATTCTGCTTGCTAACAACAGCAGGTCAGGACAGGGGCATGCAACAAGCAAGGTACCCTCCTTCTGCCAGCTTCTGGGTGTTTTCTTCCAGGCTTTCTCCCTTCTTGACACTGGCATGCACTTCCAGGGATCATTCGTACAGCCTGATCTCCCTGATTAATGTTAATACCCCTAGGTGTGAAAGCTACCTTCTAAAACAGGGTTGTGATTCAGATGTGCAGGAACATTTCAAGTCCTCTGGTGACCACTTAGTGTCAAGCTTGCTCTTAAATTTTCCATTGCCAACTCTGCAGAACAAGTGCAATATTATCCATTTCCCTGACTCCTTTTCCATTAGACTGAACCACCTCACTGTTAATCTGCAGTGCTTGCCTCTCCCGTCACAACTTCACAGAGAATTTTTTCTTGATTTAATGCCTCCTTTGCTCCCTGTATTTGTCCAGTTTCTTAAGGTGCTGATCCGGCTTAGGGCTTGCTTACTGTGCCCAACTGGAATATTATGCATGCTTATACAAAGATGAATAAAGATCAATATTCTCATTGATTTGCCCTACGTCATCAGGCTGCGTTCAGCAGTACAGTTCAACTTATAAAACTGTGTTGTGACAATGCTCCAGTAGGACCTCTGAAATCCTCCTGAAATGCTGCTTTTGTTTCACATTTGACTTGCAAAAATCTGTGTACAAACACTGAAGGAAGTTTGGATGAAGACATAACGGGTTGCTAACTACACTAGGTACACCTGGATGAGATATCCCATTTTTCTCTGCAGCTCCACGGTAAAAAACTTGGTAACGGTTCCTATTACCTGGAATAAAGGACCAGGATGTTTCAGATAATGCCTCAGTCAGCTTGGGGGGAGCTGTAGGGAGTACAAACCCACCAGTCCTGGACTTCAGCTGTGAGGTACATAAATCTCAGGCCCTTTCTTAATGACCTGCTTTGAATCACTGCTGTCATTGACTAACACCGAACACATTCTGGAGGACATCGATTTTTGAATCCAAGTGTAACAAGTTTCTTCCTCTTTCCTGAGAAGGAAGATACAAAACTAACAGAGAAAAGTAAATGGTAAATAACTCCTCCAACATTTTCCAGAATGAGAATCACAGTCAAAACACTTAGCTAGTTATTATTTTGCTTTTCGGAAGTATGCAAGACCTGGATTTGTGAAGGTCTTGCTACCTTAAAGAAAGAAACAGACCATCAGATCCCTGGATGGGTACAAATAATCTCCTTTTGTCACAGGCAAGCATCTGCAGATAGCTTACTGATGAGCTGGATGAAACCATCAGAAAGGACCAAAGCAAACCTGCTTCAAAAAGTACTCTCTGAACCAAGAAACAGCAGAGCTAAGCATGTACATGCAAAGGCTTATCTTTCACTACATGTGTGTCACAAAACCAGAGCCCAGTTCTTAGTCAGGAAGCTGGATCAGTGACTGTTGCAAAGACAAAAGCTCTAACAGGTATCCAGAATCTAGAAAGAGGGGGAGTTTAATCCAGATACACCTATTGCCCACTCACAGAAACACGTGCTGACAAGCAAAGCTCTAAAGGAATAGATACCATAACCATCTGTGTGGAGAACAAGAGCTGGCACCTAAATGTAACAGCAAAGAGCAGTAAAATCAAAACACCCAACCTTGCTAAACAACCTTCTTTCCTAAGAGCAAATTTAAAGAATTTCTTTCAGACACAGATTAAATAAGCTTGGAATCAGGATTTTCTTAGCAGTCAATCTCCATTTGAGAGAAATGAGGCAATAAAAGGCTTATCTAGCATTTAGAGTCTACTTTGCACGAGGGCACACAGATAAGGGCCTCAGGTTAAAAACACTGCATAAAGCCACTGTTGCTGCAGCTTGGCAAGTGCTCTTCATGGCACAATGTAAAATTCCTACCGTTCCTGATTCACTGCAATACTTAGAGAAGATGATTTCAAAACGTATTTGAGTAGTAATTTATCACCTTCTATTTTCCACAAAAGAAATCTCAGAGCTGGGCATTAGGAAGAGTCAGGGTATGGTTTGGATCTCCTGCACAGCAGCAACAAACTGGTGACTGGAAATGGATTGTGTTTGTTTTACCTGAGCAGCACAGTTGTGTTACTGTAGCTCTCTCCTGTGACAGAAGATTGAGGGAGCAAAACTACTGACCCATTTTTCGGAGAGAATGATGCTCCAGAATCCTGGAGTCCTCTTCAAAAGCCTTGCCTACAATCCAACAGTGTTCCAGCAAATAGCTTGACACTACTCCCTGCACTGGAATTCCAGCTTCACAGAACAGTTCATACACACAGCTCAGGTAGGAAGTCCTTACACAAACAATCCCACTTTTCAAAGGTCGCTGCCAATGCCCCAGAGAGAAGTGACAAGGAACTCCATACACACACGCATTTTTATTTTAATAAATAGAGTTTTACAGGCTCAGGCTTCTTTTTTTTTTTAAATCACATATACAGAACAGGAAATGCCTGACCAAGTGACATGAATTGAACTACTAACTTTGGGAAGGAATACATGCCCTCTATAACACTGAAGACCATAACTGAAAGGGGATTTGCCATCGGCAGCATAGTAATTTACATCACAGATCAGACAACTTGAGAGAGATGTGGCCGAAGCAAAGAGAGTGACCCTAAATGGACCACTTGTCTTTATAGAGTCACAGCAGTGTAAGGAAAGCCAAGAGCCCGAGTGCCTCCATTTTCTAGTGCCACTTCTGGATGAATATGTATGTCTTCACATCCTTTGAGCAAGGCATTCTAACCACAAGTAGAGAGGCTAAGCACAGCAGGTATGCAAAATTATTCGATTGAAGAACAGATACTGGATGACACAGTAATGTTAAATTTCAAGATTTTAAATTAGCAGATGCTTTTGCATCCCCTTCAGTATGGCAGTGGAACAGATCCCACCTTCTCTCATAGAGGTTTAGTCCAAAAACTTCCTGTTGGCATTAGCACCAAAGAGAGCCACTCTGATTTCTGGCATCATCTGTGGAGAAAGAGCACATCAGTTATGTGAAATGGGCAATAAAATGTTCTTCCTGCAGGCACTGTGGGATAGTTAGGCTGGCTTCAAAATTCACAAGTCAGTTCATCTGAGCTTTCTGAAGTCTTCCTCTGATCACACATTGCCTGCTACTCTCTAGAGACTGAAAGGACTGCCTGTACTGCAGCATAAGAAAGGGATGCCAGAGCTAGGGTTTTTTGCACTTGGGTGTAATAGGTCTCAGCCAAAGTTTGTACTCAACCTAGCTTCAGCAGTACAAGTTAGCCTCAGCATTTCAGCATCTTGACTGCAGTGCAGTCATAACCAAGTCTTTCAGTATCACAATTTATAGAGATTTATGCTTAAGCTTAATTCAAAAGGGATCATTCTGGGGAAAGCTACAGTTTTTTGCTGCACAAACAGTAGGTAATTTGCTTCTTTCCATTCAAAAATTACTTCCTACTAGTCATTCCCATTGAAATCTGATCCCATGCACTCTTGTGACATTTTGGAAATACAAGGATTTAATTACAAGAACAAATTAGTTAATTGTATTTTGTTTACCTTGGTCGTTGGAGAAACTCACCTGCTGGGCTACAAGGTCCAGCCGACTTTCCAGGGTATTGGAAACTTTAATTTTACCATCACTGTTGTAGATTTCAACACCTCCAGCACTAAAGATGGACAATAAAAAACAAATAATTCAGTGAGATCCATGGGTCAGAGTCAGAACGTGACAAAGATATCCCAAATGAGCATTTATAGGTCAGTCAGATACATGGCTAAGATTTCTCTTTTTTATGAAACAAGCTTTTTGATCATGTCTTAATAGGAATCAGCACAAAGAGATCCAGTGAAGCAGCAGTGCAAAGCATCTTTGGAGTTATCAGAGACCACAGCTATGGGCAAGGGTCCTCATTAGCATGTTTTAAATATAAGTGGAGCTGTGCAATTTGTCCCTTCAAAACAGCTTCAGACTGTGTGTTATTAAGACAGCTGTCACATTTTGGAAAGTGAGGAAAAGTGCCAGAAGTATTGTTTGTTGGCCCATACACAAAGATGACAGAATATACAGCTTTGTCTATGGTATCTCTACGACACCAAATGGAAATAGAGCCTTGCAGAAAAAAACAGACACAAACCCCATCAAGTCATTATCCTGCAGCACCTTAAGACTCCGTTTGCTGCATCTTGAGACAGAAAGCATGGCTACATCCATAGTGTCTCTCTTTAAAAGACCAGTGGTTCAGTTCCTAGGTACAGTTATTCCCTACTTCAGTACTGTGCATCAAGCTGGTGATTGCACAACCCTTTTCCTGACATTTTTGATGGAGACAGTGCTTGTCTGGAGAAAACTGCACAGTCTGTGTCTGAGAAACACAAAGGTGTGCTAATTCCGCAAGAACAGCAGCAGCCACTTTGAGGACATTCCATACTTAATTTTCTGACACTGTTCCAATATGAGCTGTGGCTTGAAAAGTTGCATTAAGTTAGTGCCCGGTACAAAACAATCCCATTTTCCTTACATATCTTCTGGCAGGAAGCTGTCTTGGTCAATATGAACATCCACATCCCTTTTTATGGCATTTTTGTAGATGGGAATGCTCTTCTGTACAGCAGTCTAGGACACAAGATAAACCTCCAGTCAGCACTGACAAATGCTACTGCAGCACTCGGGTTTGATCACTCAACCACTTGTACTAATAAAATAAAGGGATTGAGGTCTCTTTTGGTTTTGGTTTTTTTTTTAATTAAGCAAATGCATTTCAGTTTGGCTCTTGAACCAAACCCAGTTATTATTCTTAATACTGTGGCCATGTCTAAAGTTTCCAAGGTAATATCCAAGCAGGGAAATGATCCCCGACTTCAGAAGCACATTGTAGCTGCGAGAGAAGTGCAACAAGCAAAGCTTGTTTTCATATCACACAGAGAGGGGCACCTGAGCAGCAAACACCTGCAGTCAGGTCTCAGCCTCTGTGAGCAGGGCACTGTCCAACTGTTCCAGGTGTCTTACCTTAACCATGGGGAGATCCTGCTTCCTGCACCGAACAACTAATCTGGGCTCAAGCAGCTGGTAGAATCCCTGCAAGGAATAACCATTTCAGCTTCAGGAAGTCAACATTCTCATGGTCAGAATTATTGAACCCCAAGAAAGAAGCTGATCAATTTGAAACCCAAGCCCCAACAATACCAGCCTCTTTTATTTAGTTCTTTGCTCTCAAGTTCACCTCACACCGACGTTCTAAGAGGACAGCACCAATATTTGGGAAGAGCCCAAACACGGATGATGTGTTTAGAACTCAAGTGCAACTAAATGTATGGAATCCCAGGATTGTGTTGGCCAGTTAATGTTTGTGTACACATAAGGATCACTGCTGTCTAAGCAGTCAGAGCACAGAACCAAGCCCTTGAAGACATGCAGCAGTTTCAGATGCCTGTTCTAGTAACTCCTGCCTTGCAGTTCCTGTGGTAATAGCTGACACTAGAACACAACAAAATAAGTTTAGTTCCAGTTTGAAGGGACCTACAATGATCCTCTAGCCCAGCTGTGAGCAGAGATCCCTCACTGGATCTAACATAAGGAGCAAAGACAAGCGTGGCAGATTTGCAAGAGTAAGAAAGGTTTGTCTGATGTACAGCAATACCAGACCTGAGTGTGACAAAGAAAGAACACCCATTTTGAGGCACAAGCTGGTAGGAGACACTGCTGAGAAAACTCTGCCACCCAAGTGTGACAGGAGAGCTTGTGGGTGGCTCCTGGGAGTTCCCAGCAACAGGACCAGTCTGTGCCAGACAGAAGGAGGCACCAGAGCTCACAGGACTGACCTGGCCAATGCTTACTGGACTTTCAGCAGTTCATTTCTGGAGCTTGAGGATGTTCTTCTAGGCAAGCAAAGCTCTGGTTTCTGCTTTCTGTGCCTGCTTCTGTCACAGGCACATTCCATACTACACTAAATTTGTCAGGGCTTATTAAGTCTCAAATGCCAAAAAGATTTTTGAAGTGGGTATTGGCTGACTTTGCCAAAGCCTCTGCCAAAGGTGTATTTGATCCAACTGATTACTACAGGAGCAGTAATGTGTGCACCCTAAAATGTGTGTGTGCACATCTGCAGTCATTCTTATAATGGAACTGCTGCTGCTGTACCAGGTTCTACACCTCAAAATAAGCCACAACCTTTTCTGTTCAGAACCCAAGACTCAAAGATACTGAAGTGATGTTTAAAACTCAAGGATCACTCAGTAGGATTTGATCCAGACTCCAATACAACTGTAACTTCCAGTGGGCTATTTCTGACAAAAGAAACTTAACGGGCTAGGGCAGCAACGATCCATTTTTTACAATTTAAATATTTACCTGTAGAACTAGTCCATCCAGCAGTGTCTGGTACCTGGCAGTATCCTTCACCACCTTGGCAAGTCTCTGCTTGGCCTCATTCAGCAAATCCTACATTCAGAAGAAATCAGATCAGCAGAGCCCATCTGTTTGGCATTTGGTTTCATGCCTACCAACTTTCTGTACTTCTATTATAGCTCTCACACCCTGCCAACACGTAAACGTACACTCCAGCTGGTGTTCATCCAAGCTAGACCTCCAGCTCTGTGCATGGCACACTATCCCTGCCCAACACTTCCCTTCCTCCTGCCCTGAGCTGACCTCATTAGAACCTGACAATAATTCCTTTTCCGTGAAAAAGGGAGAGCTCTGTAGTAAAAGGATGGTACTTAGAATGTTAACTTAGATAAACGAAATATGTAGTAAATAATTGCTTCATGTAAAATAATACAGTTGTCCAAATAAATTTTCTCAGCTTTATGGTTGAGCAAGGAAATCCAATCTATTTTTCCATCAAAAAATATTCAGGTTAAGTATTCCTTAATTGTAAGTAAATGCAAGTCAAAATTTAAAAGAGAGACCTTATTTTTAATTTGAAGTAGCCATCTTGATTATTTTTACTCAGCAAATCAGTATTGGATGGGATTGAATTTTTAACAAATTTTTAAAGAAATTTGAGTCATCTCAAAGCTCTTAAAACTGAACCATCAGAAATACTTCAGATAAAGAAACTATGATTTGGTATAAACCTTTCTTTCATGGTGTTTAGAAAAAGAGTGCACAGTAACACAGTCAGTATGAGAGGATATAAAGCTATCACAATTTACTGTCATGGTCAAATCTAGTTATTCTGTCCTCCCTAGAGTAACACTGCATTTCTGGAACTGCTCATCTCTCTCCATGAGAGAAGCCAAAGATCTGATAAGGGAAGAAAGAGTGAGCAGCATGTGACTTCCAATGTCTTAAAATGAGGAAGACTGTTTAGAATTACTCAGAAGCATGAGGCTGAGTCAGCAGGTAAATGAGGAAGAGATTACCCAGCAGAGACTGCCACAACAGAGTTAGCCCTTGAGCCACCCACCTTCCTCCTCTCTGGGAATTCAATCTAAAGCTTCAAACTCGGTTTAAAGAGACAATAAACTGGTGATTTTCTTCTGCTAACTCCTCTTTTTCATGGTAGCTGAACATAAATAAACCCGAACATTTATCCCATCTTTTATTTTCGACTTCCACGGATCTCTCGAGCTTTTCCAACAGCTCAACAGCCCCATCTAGCAGAACATGGAACACCCAAACTGTCTCTGAGACAGGGTGGGAGAGCACAGCAAACCTGCCCAGTGAGCAGAACGGGGACACACTGCCCGTGGTGAGAGACAAACACAGGAAACCCAAACTAAGCTGGAACGTAGCCTGCTCTGATGAAGGATTACTCACCCTCTGTGCCAACAAACACACTGGTCACCTACCAGAACAAGAAGCAAAACTTTTCATGTACTATGGGCCACTGAAGGACACAAAAAATCACAGTTAGTGGTGTTTTAAGCCTCCTTGCTTATGCCACGCTGGGTTTTTCACGTAAACGTTTCTTCGGGCAAACAGAATTTCAAAGTTCTACCAACTGTGCAAGAGAGAGCTCCTGCTCTTTAAAGCAACAATCTACTGTGCAAATGACAGATACAACACTGCCTGCAATGTTCCTGGCAGAGCAATGGATTTCCCTAAAACAGCAGGTAATGGAAACTGTGAAAATAAGGAGATTAGC
This sequence comes from Callaeas wilsoni, assembly GCA_013398955.1. Classification (NCBI taxonomy): domain Eukaryota; kingdom Metazoa; phylum Chordata; class Aves; order Passeriformes; family Callaeidae; genus Callaeas; species Callaeas wilsoni. The sequence goes on from VWPU01012620.1 coordinate 118,678, forward strand.
AAAGCTGGACTAAATCCTCAAGGCCTTTTCAGAGCAGCTTGGAAAGTCATTTTTGTACATTGAAGCAAATGTCACTCAATCAAAAATCATATTTTCTTTAGAGAACGGTTCAATTTCCTAACGTATGGTAGAAACAGAGACTCTGTGTGTTTACTGCAGAGATACTCACTGCAATAAGGTCATCCCTTGCCTTGAGGACCTTCAGCCTTGCTTGATTCATCAGGTTGGACATCTGACTGCAAGTTGCATGATAAAGTTGAATCAATCCATCAGCCTTTGACAGAAGAACTGTAACATTTAACCGCACACTCTGCATGTAAAGATAACAATCCTACAACACTTAATAAAGAGATCTGTTCACCTGTTTGAATCTGTTTCTGATCTTGCACAAAAGTTTAAACTGCAGAATCTCTTTCTTCAGTGAAGACCCAGCCAAACTAAACCTGACACGATCATTTGTCCCAGGGTAACAAACTAGGGTAGAATTTTAGACATTAACTACATAAAGAAATATGAAGGATTCTTTCATGACAGTAAGTTATACCGTTGCAGCTCAGCTTTGACAATTTCTCCCCAGAAAAAACCATAAACTCGTGATTAGAACTAAAATCGTTGTCTACAATTTGCCTGTTTTCAAAGGAAGAAGAATTTTGTATGAAATTAGCAACAAAATGCGAGCTCAGGCTTTGAAGTCAGCCATCTAACCCAAGCAGCTTACATTTTCTTTTGCTGTTCAATTTGCTTCTCCTTCTTTTCATAATACTCCATGATTTTCAGCCTCTGTGTCTGAACAAGGCGACCCTTCTCGATGTTGAATTCTTCTTCTGCCTACAGTAAAAATTAAATAACTGAAGTGGAAATTGATTCCTTGGGCTGAAAAAAACAAAACCAAAATGTAACAGAGCACATTCACAGACAAGACAGGATGGTACAATTCATGGTTCCATATAAAGAGCCTTCACCTCTTTAAGTAATTCTTACACAAGGAGGGTGAAAGCACAGCTGTTATTTTTTTTTTGTAAAGCCTCACCAGACAGAATGTAAAAACACATGGATAATTCTCCTACTTATACCTGAGAATCCAATCTCAACTTCTGAATTCTGTTTGCAGATCTTCAGGAATACCTGCTTTAGTACTGATCAAATATTTGTGTAAATCTAAATGTTTAAGGGAGATTAAATACTATTAGCAACACATATGCTGAGTCCAATGCCACCAAGGCATTTCAGTAGTGGTACAATGCAGATTGCTAGGGCTGAACGGCATGAATCCTTCTTTAGTAAACATCTATACTCTATCACCAGGTTAATATTAAACCCAGTCTCTTGTGGCTTAACCCAAGTGAAGAATTCTGCAAGTATTCAACTCATGCCTTAAATACTAAATTAGTGGGGGAAGGTGTTCTACTTAATCCAACTGAGCCACGTTACCACTCGGCTCTCCTGATTGCTTAAAAAAAGATGTGAACTTTGATATGAATAAATTTATATTCCAGAACCACCGAAACTTTGACCAAAACCAGCTCTGAGTAGTTTTCATTTGTCAAAAGCTAAGAAATACTGACTTCATTTGGTACACCGTTTTTTGCTATGTACTAACTAAAGAGGAATCAGCTGTAGCTTACAAAGGTGTTCTAGTTGTGCTCTGACTGCAACTTTCACAACAGGATGTGGGATGCAGTTTTCCTTCTGCACTTACTGACAGTGAACTTCCATTTTTACCTTTGCATCTATTTCTTCAGCCTTTTCATTGGCTTCCTGCTCAATGAAAGCCATCATGTGCTTGATCTGTAACAGGAGAGAGGAAAGAAAACACTTTCTGTAGGAAAGGACATTGACTAGAGGAAATAGGTCTATATATATCCTCATTTATACATCCCCCATATCCATATACTAATTCATATAATATTGTTTTCCAAGGAAATTTAAATGAGCATATACACCAAAGAATCAGTTCATCTTGACATATATTACAAGAAAACTTTTTTCCCCAATAATTCTTTGTAATGCTGTTTCACCAGCTGCCATTAGAAGAATGCACTTCAGGCATGCAACTATAAAAAAATCCCAAAACAAACCAACCAACCCAAAAGTAAATTTGTATAAATGTGAGGCTGGGTATTTTCATTCTTCATTAAGGAGACCAACTTTTTCACCCCTGGGATTATTTAAAAAAAAACCTCCCAGACTTCAAAAAGCCTCACACAGCAAAATCAGTCTGTTTGTTATGACATTTACGTGAAACATAAAGATTAACATAGATGGCATCTGAATGAACCTGGGCCTTCCACAGGTGAATGGTGAAGAAAAGCAAAGGGCTACTGACCACTCTGGTCAGACTTGTACAGCCACAAGTTCCTTTGAACACCAGAGATGCTTCTCCTGAAAAACTAATAAATTCTGTGAAGACTTGTAAGGTCAGTTTGGAGGGGCTGGGGAAGGAGACAGCGGCAGCAGCGCTCTGTGACACAGACCACATCAGGAATGTCACATGCTGCTTCAGAGCCCCACATGAACCAGTAAGTTCTACTAGAAAAACATTTCTGAAGCCACCTCAAAGCACTGCAAAGCCCAGGCCCAGCAGGTTAAAGACCAGGAAAGCAATCAGACCAAGTTCTGCTTATCCATCACAGGCCTCTCTGTGACCAGACCTGAGTTCGGGTTCCCATTTGGGGCAGACTGGAAGGACTCATTCCCAACCAAACTGCAGCTGGGATGAGGCACAGACACTCCACGGCCAGATGGAGCAGACCATAAAAACCTACTGACTTTTTGCTTGCACTTACTGATGAGACACATTTTGCAGAAAATCCAGTCTGAATAAACTCACACAAGAGACTCTGTTTATAGAATCTCATGTTAAAATTGAACGTTTTAAAAAGGTGCTAAGGTGAAAACTGAGCCAACGTGCAGAACAGCACTAAGCCCATAGAGATGAAAAAACAGAAGTGAAGAGACAAGAGGAAGATTCGAAACACGTGCGCTGGAAGAAGTGAACAGTAGTGTCTACATCTTCAAAATGAAATCATCAGGTTTTCTTTAAATGCATGTCTGCCAAGACTCTCAAGTGCTTGTCTACCTATAGCATCAGCTTCCTACCCTGCACTTCAGAAAGGACAAGAGAGGCATATAAAATAAGGATATTATTTTGCTGAATAGCCCATTGTTGAAGAAGACTGAGAACTACGCAGCAGTAGCCTTTATGTTACTGAGTCACTTCCTCCAGTGTGGTCTGGTTTCTGAATTCTGGAAAAGCACTTTTAACAGTTCTGGGTGTTCAGGAAACATCCTCTGCATAAAGAAAAGGAATGAGATGGAAGCCAGCTAATATGGAATCCACTTCTCCTAGACTGATAAGACTGAACAGCGTTACTTCCTTCAAAAGCTGCTGTACTGAAATCCCCTTTTGCTTTTTCTAGAAATGAAAAGAGATCCAAAGTGAGGTTTTCACATCTATAAATAGGATTCGTTTTAATAACACTGACAAAAAAAATTTTGAAATGAGAGATTAATTTTAAAGCAGTATTTCCTATACAAAGGAAGAGGGAGTTTTCCCATCGGGAGCAGTGTGATTATCCTTTCCAAGGGAAGTTCTGGATGTTGGACGGGCTTTAGAAGTGACCAGATGGAATAATATATTAAACATCTTTGGCAGAGTAACAAAGCAAGCCTGTCAATGGGAAAAAGTCTCAATGAGAGATGATTTTCAAAGTGAAAATCGTTGGAAGTGTGGTGGCAAGTAGCTAAGCAGACCAGAAGTTCATGCCAGACTCGTACACAGGCAGGACTGTCAGCCACCAGCACTCTCCTTTCCAGTTAACAGGATCGTCCTGGGCTCAGGAGTGTAAAGCAAAGACAGGAATGCTGCAGACGTGAAATGCTATTAGCATTACATGTTTAGTACATCACCTGAACTAACCTTTGAGGTTCAGGTCCATTCTGGCTGAGCAAGATGACCCTAATGTCAGCTTTATTTTTATTATCTTCATGGAAGATGCAGGAAAAAAGCCCCAAGGAATACACTGTAATGTTACGATTCTCCTGGAGAAAGGCAACCTACCAATTTTACTTTCATTGTGATGCTTCCTTGCCAAGAGACAATGTTTACTGAATGAGAAAGTGAGACACAAGTACTTGTGATGCAGAGGACAAAGGGAACTTGCCTGATCTGCTCCTCACCTGCAAGAAACTGCCCAGACCAGTGCCGACTGGATCCCCACAACCTTTAACACCACATATCACCTCCAACCCAGCTGAAAGCAGCTTTTTTAGCTGAGGGCAGTGTTTACTGTCAACAAGGACAGGGTGTCCTGCCTCTGGAGGAGTGTCCACAGCCACACTTCAGGGTTGGAAGTTTCCATTGCAAGCCAACCCCAGGCTGCGCTACTCTGCTTAGGAAGTAGACCTGAGAAGGACATTCAGGAATGCCGAGCAGCCCACCCAAATGCTAAGGTACAGCTAACTGCAGGTAGCACAGCCACAAGCAAAAAAGAGACGGGAAATCCTTAGGGAACCATAGAATCATCAAGGTTGGAAGAGACCTTGGGGATCACCCAGTCCAACCATCAACACTCACAGTAGCACTACCACTGTAACCTTTAGACCACTAAACCCCATCAGATCCAGGCACCTTCTAAACCCCTCCAGGGATGGTGACTCCACCACCTATCCGGGCAACCTATTTCCAGCCTAACAGTGAAAATATTTTTTCTAATATCTGATGTGAATCTCCCCCGTCTCAGCTTAAAGGCCACTTTCTCTGGTTCTTGCACTGCAGGCAGGAAGGAGAGACTGGCCCTCATCTCTACACATCTACCAGAGCAACACGTAAAAACACAGTACTTGTCTAAGGCTGTGCGTTTACCTGCCTGGAGGTGCAACTAAACACTGCAGATAGCGCACAGCCTGCTCTTGAACCCTCTCGCTAAAATCTACCGTAATTTGTCACCAGAATGCCTCACGGAAGTTCCCCGGTGGGGCCCATCCACCCCGACAGGGGAAAATTCACTTTGTCCGGAGACTCCTCTTTCCCAGCTAGGATCCTTCCCCTCCTTTGGCAGGGGAGCGCCCAGCTCCTCCGGCAGCGCAGCAGACCCGGTCCCGCAGCCCAAGCCGGGGCCGAGCGCTGCACTGCGGGCCCCGGCGCGCTCAGCCCCGCTCCCCACGGCCCCTCCGGGGCTCCGCTCGGGCCGGGGCCCGCGGCCTTACCTGCTTCTGCACGTCGGCATCGCTGAGCGCCATGGCGGCGGCGGTGGCGGTGACAGTGGCGGTGACGGTGAGGGTGACGGCGCTGAGGGTGGCGGTGGCAGCCGCAGGCCCGAGGAGACGCGCCCGGTGCCGTCGGTGGCCGCGAGCGCAATCAGATCCGGTTCGGGTCGCGGCCGGGGCGGGGCCGCCGCGCGCCCCGCCCACACCGGCAGGAATAGGGCGGGTGTATGACGTCACGCCGCCATATATGGCGATGCGCGGGGCGCGCGTATCGCTCCCGCGGCCGGGAGGGGCCGGGACGCGCGGGAGCCACGGAACGGCCCGGGCTGAGAGCGAGCTCTGGGGATCATCCCGTCCGACCCCCGCCCAGGCACGGTCACTGCGGCAGGTGACACAGGAACGCCTCCAGGTGCCTTTGGAATGCCTCCGGAGAGACTCCATGTCCACCCTGGGCGGCTGTTCCAGTGCCCAGGCACGGTCACTGGAGCAGGTGACACAGGAACACCTGCAGCAGGTGACACAAGAACGCCTCCAGGTGCCTTTGGAATGCCTCGGGAGAGACTCCATGAGCACCCTGGGCGGCTGTTCCAGTGCCCAGGGAGGGTCACCTGCAGCAGGTGACACAAGAACACCTCCAGGTGCCTTTGGAATGCCTTGGGAGAGACTCCATGAGCACCCTGGGCGGCTGTTCCAGTGCCCAGGGAGGGTCACCTGCAGCAGGTGACACAGGAACGCCTCCAGGTGCCTTTGGAATGCCTCGGGAGAGGCTCCTGGGCGGCTGTTCCGGTCCCCTGCCACCCTCAGCGTGAAGTCCTCCTGCTGAGGTGGAACTCCTTGTGTTTCAGTTTGTGGCCACCGCTCCCCGTCCTGTCGCCGGGCACCACCAAAGAGAGCCTGGCACCTCTGCCTGGGCATCTTTGAGATATTGAATTGAATTGATTTAATTGAATTGATGAGATGCCCCTCAGTTTTCCCTTCACTGGACTGAGCAGGCCCAGCTCTTGCAGTCTCCCCTCCTAACAGAGATGCTCCAGACCCCTCATCCTCTTCATGGCCTCCACTGGACCCTCTCCAGTAGCTCCTGAGATCTTTGCTGTACTCAGGGGCCCAGGGCTGGGCACAGTGAGCTGTTGGCATGGGGACAACACCACGATCAGTGTCACAGAAAAGTGAGCCACTCCACAGAAACACCGCGGTGAGCTGAGCCTGCAGCAGGCAGAAAGGAAACACGGGACAAAATTGCCTGTAAGGCCCTAAAGCAGCTTTGTGTTGGCAGTGCCCTGGGCTCCCCGTCGCGGGAGAAGCAGAAGGATGCAGGAAACAGCTGGAGAAAGGCAGGGGAAGGACGGCCTTGCAGGAGCCCTGTTACTGCTGCCATTCTTTATGGCAAAATTTAAGCAAACTTCATAATCTTTAATAGTATTTGTTCGTTCTAATCAGCAAGAGGCTTCCATCTCCATTCTGCAGGTGGAAAAGACAGAACCATTCCTTTAAAAATCAGTGTCAAACGCAGTATTCGTCACATCCATGCTTCTTGGTTTATTTCCATTTCCTTAATTTTTTCTGTGCTTTTTTTTTTTTCCTGTGTGAAAAAGCTTACTATTAAACTATGTATGTATGTATGTATCATATTGCAGTTGCCATGCAGGAAATCAACTTCACTTTGGGTCTTGAGAACGCTTTGCTATTACTTCAGACACCATCTAAATAATATGAAACCCAAGTTTTAATAAAGAAGAAATAATACGTAACGGTAGATTGTAATGATGTGTATTATTATAAAATAAATGAATGTAAAATAAGTATTATAAATAAATATAAAATGAATTCTAAATAAAATAGCAAATCTAGTTGGAACTATACCCAGACGCCTTTCTCTGTGCCCCTTGCCTTGCGGAGGGGGGGGTTCGCTTTGGGACTCTGACCCACCTAACCCACACCTGTAGCCACGTGACCTGGAAGCCGGGGCTGTGCAAGCTCAGTTGCGGAGGGGTCCTTTTCCTCGGAAGGCACGAGGAGAACGGCAGAGGCTGGCGGAACTCCTCCCGCCGCCGTTGCTCCTGCTGAAGGAGCCTCCGTGACCACCGGAACCCTCTCCGGCTCCGCCCCCCCCGGGCAGTCACGTGACGTGGGCGGAGCCGTCCCCCCGGGCCCCGCCCCGCGGCGCGAGCTGTGACGCGCGGCACGCGCCG